>JAMALH010000026.1:0-162666 GCA_023628075.1 Naganishia sp. PG3902-1
GTCAACCCAAGCGACCGCATCCATTCTGCGGGACTCGGCTCAACAGTACAGAAACAACGTGACCCTGCCGCCATCGGCATTTCGGGATCTGTCGGGCTTCGAAGGTTTTGGTCCGCTTGGTGCACCGGTTGAAAGTGGCGAGTCGGAAGTGGAGGATCCTGGATCGCCTATCGGCAACATGTCGTCGTCTTTCACTGCCAATCTGCTACCGCAAGAGCTGTTCCGTTCTCTAGAGGGCGATCAAACTCCTTCGGAGAGCAAGCTCGACCTAGAGGACCCGTGGGACACCATGGACCTCAAAGAACCAGTCGCCGAACCTGCCGTATCCGCTTCCGACGAAAAGTGGTCTCTCCCGACGCCGAAAGCCGTGTCACCGGCTCCCGCTCATGAGCATGCGTCCGGCTTGAGCAACGATCCGTCGCCTGAGGAGTCTCGAAACTCGCCGGCTCTGAATGCGGGATTGCTCCATCGAGCAATTCAAAATGCGGACTACGACAATCACGCGCCTCGTCGATGGGTCTCCTCGTCCAAGCTCAACGCCCTCGATGGATCTTCACCCTTCTCGGGCTACAATTCGAGCGATCGCCACAGCACTCTTGGATTCCCCTTGGCGCAGACGACTTCGAACGAAAGCCTGCCGGTACCGAATGCTGGTTACACGAATGCTTTCGCGCCCTCTGCGGCCGAGAAGAAGACGCTTCGCTGGAGTTCGCTGGGCAAATGGGGCAATGTCAATCAAAGCCGCCAAGAGACACCTTTTGCACATCCTTCGCCCTTTCAGTCTTCTGAAGGTGCGACCGGACGCTCGATTTCTGCAGAGCACAACGCAAAGTACGCTTGGGAGCATGCTGTCGTCGATAAAGAGGAACCTGGTGCAGGCGACAGAAAGCCCCATCGTTTCTTCTCTTTGGGTCGACGAGGTAAGGAAGGAGAGAACGCCGAACAGCGTAGCAGCATCTGGAAGAGTTGATTGTCGTGGTTCTTTTGGTTGTTAAGCGGTGTAAACGTCGGGTTCTACTTTCCGGGTGGGGTCTATAGCTATTCGCGTCATGCGTAAAGTGCGTGTAGCCTTCGTGTATGACATTCGTGCGCAGTCTGCAGCGTTTCGGCTGAGTAATGTGCAATCAGCGCAGCCTCGCTATAGACAGAGTACCAGCACTTCGTCGAAACAAAAGCATCTGCGTATTCTTATGGGCGAGCTTGCCCTGCTCAAAGCCAGGATGCTATATGGCTTACGGACAATGGACCATGCCAAGCTGGATGGCATGAATGGTTCGGATGCCAAGTCGCTCGACGACTCGACTCGTGTTGCCTCCGAACGGCAAACCCAGAAAATTAGGATATCGATCGACGCATCACCCGTGCGAAATCCGGGGGAACATAGACAGTGTGGTAGTAGACAGCTCATGGAAACGTCTATAGTCTCCTCACTTCACCATTGCGGGAGGCTAATCCGAGTCCGCAACCAGAAGCATCCAGGCATTGTCCTCAACATGCTCGTCGGCCTCCTTGATACCGGCGTTTCTGAAGTTCCTGTGCCTTTGGTATACGTGCAATGAGCCGCAGGAAAACGGTTGAGGTAGGACGACTGAGATAGGTATCAACAGGCAGACGGACTGCGTGCAACGAGGGGTGCAAGAACTAGGGCAAGGGAATTTCAATAATGGGGGGTGGCGAGAAGTGCTGGAAAAGAAGGGTCCCCCCAGTAGAGCATCTCTCATGTGACTTCCCAATTGGGTGATCCTGGACGTGCGCTCTTGCGATCATGACACTGATGAACGTTTCCAGGTGAAGAGCATATCTCCATCCAGAAGCTTAGAACAGCAGCTAGAAGAGCTCTCGGAAGTTCCGACAAGCACTTCCAATGATTCATGAGCGCGTGAGAGGGCTTTGCCTCTATGGGCCGGTTGCGAGCGGGTTCCGGCGAACGGGAAGAACCCTGATTTCCAGGCGTGGTGGATGATCAGTCAACATCCTGTCATCGCGCGAATCGTGAAACGAGGTATAGCAAAGACTTGGACCATCCTGAATGGCGTGGAGATGCTTGTTTGCTGCATGCCCTTGCTATGCAGATATACACAATGCGGAACCCGAAGAACGACCATAAAACGTCGACGGAAGACTTTCGAGGGAGATGATGTCAAGCTGCGCAGCGAAAGAGCTGGAGGAAGTCACCGAGCTGCTCTGCGGCAGCTTCTGCCGCCTATCGCCTCGCCGATTTGGATCCGGCACCCGGGGGTTTTCTTGCGGTTGTCACATTGCAGGTCAATGCTCATGTACAGCCCCGTTTCTCATTTTTGATGACCATCAACAAACATGGCGCAGGGCGTAAGCAGTCCAGTCCAGTGGGCTTGCTTTAGTGGTCAGGTCGTTCTTGGTGTGGACGATGAATCACATCGCTCGGAAGTAACAACGGCCCGACGACTATTGACTGCTCGACGTACTTACAATTCCGAGTCGGCCTCTCTTCTCTGTCCGGTTCTCGGATATCGAGCAACCTTGCCAACCAAAACTCAGTACCTGCCTGTTCCCCGCGGGTCTCTTACGAAAGGTATCCTGCATAATTCTCGCCTTATAACTTGGAACGATAATACTTGACGCCGGAACATCGTCTCTCCCACCTCTATACCCAGGATCCCTGCAGCGTTCCTGCCAAAATGTCAACGACATCATCGTCAATTCGAAGCTCTTCGTCGCCCGTGTCATCCGTGACCTCAAACGTCAGCACTCCGAATACGGCGACCCCGTCTCAAGCTTCGTCGTCCTCTCGTGCAGCATCTTCTGCACCTTCCGGGTCTTCTTCATCGATATCGACATCCGCCACCACAGCTCGAGCAGAAACGTCGAGCTCGGCTTCACCATCGCCGTCCTCATCATCGTCGTCGACGTCCTCTTCCGTCGTCACCTCTAGCGCTGCCAGCTCAAGTGTCGCAAGCTCGAGTGCCTCGAGCTCATCGTCGAAACCCTCGCAAGCTACGTCCGCTGCCGCCTCAATCACCGCCGGCTCTGTCATCTCGTCCAGTAACAACGGAACCGCTTCGTCAGCAAATCGCGGGTTGTCATCTGGTGCTATCGGGGGGATCGTCGGAGGAGTCGTGGGCGTGCTTGCGTTGTGCGTGTTGACGTGGTTATTGGTCCGGTGGAAGCGGAGAAGAAGGGATGTGGAAAGGTATCCTCTGCCGTAAGTTGTAAGCCATCTGTTTCGGCGCACGCTGACGAATCTTACAGACCGCCGCGACCGGACATGGTCTTCACTGGCAAATCGGCTGCGGACAAGGAAGAGCGCCCTACAATATCCAAGGCACGGGGCTACGAGTCGTTCAATTCTCGTAAGAATCTGCCTATAGCACCAGTTTTTCAGGTCTAATCCCGCATTACAGTATATGCGCCTTCCTTGCCTTCCTACTATCCCAACTACAACCGTCCCATCAGCTCGGTCCCCTCGGGACTAAACGCAGATCCTTGGACACCTCCGCGAACCACGTCGACTCCATCGACGCCAACACGAAGCCTTCAGCCGATGTCATCACAGTCGTCTATGGCTTTGACCAATGCAGTCAATGCAAGTGGACCGGCGCCGCAATTTGAGGGACAGACCCGACCGATACCTGCACCAATCCAAACAGTTGGACTGGCGCCTCCTGCGAGCGTGGATACTGGTGCTCACAACATATCCAGAAGGTCTTCCCGCTCGACGATGATGTTCCCGCACGTATCGCACTCGCCCTCGATGAGCTCGATACACTCCAACGGATTCAGCAACACGCCACACGGCGGACGTCGCATCACGCTGACAATGCCGATGCCGCTCGATCCCAACACGGCACCGGACGGATACCTTGCCAACTCGAGGACGAACAGTATCTCCGAGTTTGGCCAATACACGACAAGTATGTATGGTAGTTCCCCTCGACGTACAAGAGATTCCCGCAGGAGCTTGCAGCCGTACCATCAAGGCCACCTCTCGCCCCACTTGCCCAGCGCTACCTCGGAACTCGCAAGTATCCCCGGCGGCATGGCGCCCATCTCGGGCATCTCACTGCACCAGCATCGAGGCTCGATCAGTACGATTACCGCGCCTTCGAGCGGGCCGAGTCGGAATGGCAGTGGAAGCGCGGGCAGTACGAGCGGTGGCGGGACAAGTGATTCCGAGGCGTTGATGATTGGGACTGCCAAAGGGAAACAGATCGACCGGACGTCTTAGATATGGGCTCGGAGATAGAAACGGACAATACGGCTTCGTATCGCATGTCATCGGACGCATTCCCTTACGCTGTCTACGACTAAATTACGGCGAGGGGGTCTTAGACCGCTGTACAAATAGACCATCCATCACAGCACTCAGCCATAAGAGCGGAACGGTTGGGCTTCCCTTTTCCTCAGATCCTTAGGAACACTAAGATTGGGGAGGGATGTGAAGGAGCTCACCACTGGCGAAGGGTCTTGGTGAACCACAATCTACCAGGTCGAAGGGCAACACTTATAACGTTGGCTTCTGTGTAACCTGCCCATCACATTCCTTCTTTTCCGACGACCGACTTGAATATCAGAAATCATTCAAGGAACAGTGAAGGGGTCCTTCTGACATTTTCTCAGCCTGGGGTTTGACACTGGTTGAGTAGGCAGCAAGTATACCTAGAACCATGTCCCATTTGACCATTGGAAAGTTGCCAACATGGAACAGACCATAGTCCAGTAGAGGTAGAGCAGACTAAAGGCTGAGCGACAGGCGGCCATGGCCTAGGAACCCTCGCAGACCCCCATTGAATGTGCGGGAACTACCTGTACGAGGTACGGAGACTGCGTACCGCTTGACAGGCATGTCAGCGTCTATCCGGGGAAATTCAGTGCAACCATAGAAAGACCCCTCTTCACCCTTTGCGCTACACGGGAGCCAGATAGAAGCAAACTTGTGCCTTTAGACTCCAAAGCTCTCCTGACCTCCTGCATGTCCGGGAGCCCTGAGATCGACAGTCTCTCGCAACTTGCCGAGAGCGCGACGAACTGCTTGCAAGTTTGGGAGGAGCAACGACGAAGCAAAGATCATCCCCCATGAAAACACATTCATCGTAGAGGAAACGCAGGGACTCATGTGAGGATTCGAGGCGCTCGCCGGATATGTCGACGACTTCGCAACGATAACCTCGAAGAGGCGATTTCGACGGAGTCCGACAAGACCGTAATGTTGGAAAATCCCCGTGTGGGGCAATGATACGACAATTGACATCAGAGGAGACGGTAATCATCATGAGAGACCCAGTTTCTAAGAGCGTTTGGCGTCACTCTAAATGTCATGGGTGTTCGTGCATGGATTGCCCCTACAGGCGGCCAGAGCGACAGATCGGTTCACGATCTAAAGTATACGGTAAGGGGGATTGGTCGCGCAGACGGCGTTCAGACGGCCAAAAGTCTTTCGGTTTTGACGAAGAAGATGGGGGCGACAATCGAAGTGGTCATATATCTATCGTTCAATGATCTGGCGAATTCCGGTGAAATGCGAGGTGTATGAAATACAAGCGCATGAACATAGCTTCCACGACCCAGTAGGTTGCCCCATTCGTGCGTCATATCCTAGACTTGGACTGACTCTGCCGCTGCTTTACTAATGTGAAGGGGAAAACTGCAAGGCTGCCCAGGGACGCCCAGGGAATAGTCGGGAAACAAAACTGAGTCTTGCGGGGAATTGAAGAGCGAAGTTCCGCAGTATAATTTAGAGTTACTGTAAATGAATAGACATGTAGGGGGTTTATTTCCTCTTTGCCTGGACCTCTGTTCGCAACTGTGAGCACCAGTCTCAGGGTAGAGCACAGGACCACAATCTATCATCCAACAACGCCAGACGCGATCGAGATATCGATAGCGAGGGAGACATTGGAGTTCTTATCCCTGCGTAGCTTATTACATCTGATAGCCGCCCCGGTAAAACCTCCCTACGGAGCTCACTTTGCTGCAAGGTGCGTGCCCATGGCGTCCTGCGTATCGTCGACCACGATGAACGAAGCAGCGCAGATCTAAGCAGCCAAGGCCTTCTTCGCCATCTCGATGGCGCCCTGCTTGGAATGATTGCCTGAAACGTGATCCATCAGCTCTTGCGACCCTTTCACCACAAACTGTAACTCACCTCCGATGAAACCGCTCATGTGAACAAAGATGCATCCGTCGATGCCCGACAATTGCGAAAGCGCCTCGTCTCGCACACCTCGCCATCTACGACACTATCAGTACCCTTCCTCAACACGCGATGTGAGTGTACCTACGCCTCGGGCAGACTCTTCCTGTTCTCGAACCCTTCCGCCGCCTTGGGCACGCACTGAATCCGCCACTTGCTGTCCGACTTTTCGGCGCTTTCCGGGTATAGAACGTACAGGATTGGCGAGGCTCCCTTATTGGGGCAGTGAAGAGCTTCGAGGGAGTAGAGGTGCTCCTTCCATGGAGCAGACTGATTACGACCCGTCAGAGACGTCACCATGAGGAAAGAGAAACCAGCGTACCTGGTTGAAGATGAGAATCTGACCGCTGGGATCCACCTCGAATCGCTTGTCGACGGCCTCGAGGACGACGTCCCGGGCCGGCAGCCAGGCGTGAGCGTAGTAGTCTAGTCTGTTCTCAAACTCGTCTCCGGCCATCTTGGATGCTTGAACGAATTTGGCCTGAATGTCGGTATCAGTGTTTGCCAATTCAAGACGAGGAGTAGAGACGTACGTCGAGAACGTCATCATTGAAGGGCTCGTTCCATCGCGGGTTCATCCATCCGACCCTCGAAGACAAATCCGTCCGGTTGCTATACCGCGGCTGTCCAGCCGTCTCCGAATCATACTGACTGATTCCGTTATCAATCGCATCAATTCCCTCGATAAATTCCTTGTAAAGCTTGATCCACAACGTATGCGTCGCCTCTTCCGCCTCACCGAGTCCCGTTTTGTTCGCGATTATGTGTCGTCCAAAGTGCTTATAGACGAGACCGGCCGAGGAAAGCTTGGTCTCGAACCAGGTCTTGGATCCATCGGCGGCGGCGGGTGTTGGTTCGGCCGGGGTGGGCACTTGACCGTTGCCGAAGATCTCGGTGAATCCTTTCTGGTGGTGGTCGTATCGGTTGATGGCGGCATCGTATGTGCCTCCGACATCAATCACGATATCAAGAGCGTCCACTGCGAATCGAAGTCAGATCGGAACTCCCCGTTATCGGAACGATATCGTACTCACACTTTGCCTGATCTCGCGTTCGAACGAGATCCGCATCCCGGTACTCATCCGTCATTCGCAACAATGCAACGCCCAATGCCTCATCAGCGTGAAACGAGCCGGAATGCGTTCCGATGACCTTGGTGGACTTGATCCTCTTGGCGATCGGCTCGGGCATGACAGCAGCGACGGCGTTGGTGACGGACATGGTGTAGATGGTTCTGGGAATCGGGAGCAGACGTCGGAGCATAAGAACGTGATAGAAGACGAAGACGACTCGTTTGCTGCATCGCGTTCCCAACTTTTGGCCGCGATGAGTCACGTGTGGAATGCGGCGGAATGAGCGTCTTGAATACCCAGTATAGCGGTTTCGTTGTACAAGTTTCTTCTCTGCTCCCATCGGAACAGGATGGCCTCGTCGGCGTCTAGCTGGCCGGCACCCACGCCAAAGACTCCCCTAGATGCGAAGACCCTCGAGAAACGCGCAGTCGCCCTGTTCACGCTCGCGCTGGCGTTGTTGATTCTCCTAATCACGTACTGGATATATCCAACGACATCTGTAAGCTCCTTCTTAGCCTTCTTGTATTGTCGCTGAGTATGAGTTGGTCCTTTCGCAGGAACTCACGCATTATCGTCACCTGCTATACACCATCCCGATCCTCGTCCCCGTCACAGCGTGGTTCGTCATTGCAAATTGGGTCGGATGGCAGTACTTCCGATATGCCTGATCCGGACGGTGGACAGGGTTGATCTAAACGGAAATGTTGCCTTATATCCGGGGACTCTGTAAGTCCTTTTACCTGTTACTGCACTCCAATATGCTGACTTATTTGCGTCGATAGGGTACAATGTTTCCCCATTGAATCGGCTATGACGAAGCCGCCATTTCGAGCCTTTTCGCTCGAGGGCAGGACTTCCGACGATCTATTCCGGCTCAGCAACTCTCATCGTGCACTCGAATGAATCAGAGAGCGATTCGCGTCTTCCCCGTCCAGGGTGAATCGCGCACTTCCACTTCAAGTGGCATGAGACGTCTATCGACTGATGAAGCGCAAGCCAAAACATCACAGCAAGTCAATCACTCCTCGTATCTGCACCGAGCTTATGTTCATTTCAACTTGGTCCCAGCGTCAGCGAAGAGGTCAACTTGGTCACAGAGTCAGCGAAGAGGCAGGATCACATTTGTGGAGAGTTCTCAACACCGTTCATCGGGAAGCGTAGTTTCCATTCCTCAAGGCCAGCCTCCCGTCAAGACGGCAGGTGTCGGATAGATTAGTAGTCCACAAACTGCCAGAGCTTTTTCATCTTGGCGAAAGTTAGTCTCACAACAACACACACCGACTGATACACAGCCGACGGCACCTGGCAGTTGTCACTGGCAAGGACAAGCCGTTTGCATCATAAGTTTAATCGCATAATGTTCATTCTCGCCTACGAAGACGAAATTTCTGCCGGGTTTTCAAGTCTATCTCTGAGCTCTATCGCTCGCATCGAGGCAGCCACAGCCTACATCTCTTCTCCCGATACTTCCGGAAGGTGGTTCAAATCCGACACGTTTCGCGTAGATCGTCTGCTGGCGTTGCGTCGATCTGTGAATACAATGTCAGAGCACATCACATGGACATTTGCGGAGCCACTCACACGATCCGGCTTGCTTGACGGGTTGTCGCATCCACAAGATGTCTCGGGCGTCGGGGCTCTCGGGCGGAGTGACGACGGGCGTCTCCCAGGGAGTCGGAGCGTTGGAGGAATCCAATGAGGGAACCCAAGGAGCCGAGGGGATCTTGATCTGGAATTGAGCCCGAGTGGGAACAGGCTCGGGCAAATTGTCTGTGGGAGGAGTCACGATCGAGGGAGGTTTCATGGCTGGTATGTCGAGCACCGCGGCGACCTCGCGGACCTTGTATGCCTTGGAGAGCCCGGCTTCTCCGTCGGCGACGTAGCCTTCGTTGATGACGGGAGTGGCAGGTCGACGGGGGACCGCTAAAGCAGGGGCGGTCTTGGTGAAAGGCGAGTGGCGGCGGTAATTGCGCGGGAGAAGCGGTCCAGTGTAAGGAAAGAGATTGAAGCAATCGTCGAATCCTCCGTCATCGTCGCTCCCGGCTTCGGTGGCAGCGCTCCAGGAAGCCTGTTCCAACTCGAATTGCTCCTTCTTTCGGAGCCGTTCTTCCGCGAGGAACTCCTTCTGCCAAAGCTTCATTCGCATGTCGGCTCCAGGGCAAGGCGCCCATTCGCGGAATGAGGGAAGCTGGCGCTTTGGCTTGCTGACCTCGGGCAGTCGGTTTAGCTCTCGAACGACGGTCGGCACGCGGGAGAGTCCGGCAGAGGCGGCGGTTGCAGAAGTCGACGCATTATCTCGATCGTCACCGTAGTACGACTCTTCTCGCCTCCAGATGATGACGGGCGCTTTAGCGAGTCGGGCGGTGACGGGACGTTGAGCAACCGGGTTTTTATAGCGGGCCTCGGGCGGGAGGGAGGAGGAGGAGGCGGTAGGCGGAGCATCGGGGTGAAGAGCTATCATCTTGTCGATTTAATGATGAAAGGTGGGAGTTGTGAAAGTCGGATGAGGTGTTGCGGCGTCGAGAGAAACTTGGCGTTGCTGTCTTTGGTGCTAACTTCCACTCCATCTGGCAGGTTGCTATTCTTTCGACTGGGCATATATGGAAGTCCCGGTAATTCGAAGGCATCGTCTTGCTCTGTGAACCGAGTTGCTGTCCAAATCGCCCGAGTCTTGCGAGTTAGTCGTCAGTGAGACAAGAGCAGCCAACGGACTGCAACGAACCAACATGTTACACAAACTCGACGCGTCGCGGATTCAACACTTAGGTAGACCTGAGTAAGCACTCTGTGATGCCTGGATGCCTGCCTTTACAGCTGGCTCCGGCGTCTGTGCGGCTTTCTGTTGAAGGATATAGTCGTATGGGACCTCTGCAGAACAGTGCTTGAGGGCAATCGGTAGTCATGTACACCTGAGAGCCTAAACCTTACAACCATTGCTCTTTCGTCGACAGAGATATAGTCGTCGCTTCGCTTGATGAGCGGATTGACGTCATGTCAAATAGTGAGCAGCCGTCCTTAATGCAGTACTGGGATAGGTGTTTGCAACATTGCGACGATGTAATGAGGGAAGAGTTGTTGGATCAAGTCCATTGCATGTGGTAGACGATGAAGCAGCGAGGCAGCAGGTCATAATTCAGGCCAATATCGGCAACGGCGATGACGAATTGGTGAATGCAGTACAGTACATGGGCGATCGAGAAAGCCATGTCAGTACAGTAATAGCGATAGGGCCTCGTCCACTTCAAGGCGCTTTTCAGGTCATCTACATTTTCCTCCGTGGCCATCGTCTACAACACCAGCATCCAGCATGACCACCACACCTGCGGCACCTCCTCCGCCGGATCTCATCGACCGCCTGCAAAAGAGTAGCACCAGGATCCTACGTACGGCTCTCCATGCTCCCGACAGGACACGAGATAGCAGGGTTCTGGAATGCCTTGCGGTTGCGCTGAATATCAAGGCGAGGCAGAGCTTGGAGTCTATGGGAACGGCGCCGTTGAGTGGGGATCATTATCTTCCTTTGAAACTCGCGGCAAAGTTGGCGTCGTCGACAAAATTACCGTCAGCGCTCGTTTTGGACTTGATCGTTGCGTTTCCATCGTCTCTTCAATCCGTACACCACATCATCGAGGAATGCATCAAGCAAAATGACGGCCTCATTCCCGAATTCGAAAAAAATGTCATCGCTCCTCTGTTCCGGATCTTGACAGCGGAAAACCGTCGAATCGATCCGCCGACGAAACAGTCTTCCCGTGAGGCCGATACCGATAAGCGTCCTCAGCATCCGTTCGCCAGGGTCGCATACACCTTGCTCGTTCTCGCACGCGCACATCATGCTCTTGCTGATGCGGTACTACAGACGGGATCATCGCTGGACATCTTGAAAGCTTCGTACGCAAAGATCGAACAAGTCAACGCTCTTTCCGATGTCGCTAGAATCCACACAAAGCAGACGTTTCTCGTTCTCCTTCATACGCTGCTCTCAACTCTACAACAGACGGAACGTGAATGGAAGCTAGTCAACATGCAGGAAGAAGAGGAACGAGTGCCAAGGGTGTTGAAAGATGCCAGTCTTGAGCAAGACTATCGATTCTTTTTCGAGAATTCGGAGGCAGGCGAGGATGGGAGAGACGATCAGCGGAAGAAGCCGGTCCTAGGCGAAGTAGAGATGGATATCCTGCGAAGCTTGACGATGGGCGATGTGAACCCTACGGAGAGAGGTCACGCGCAAGAGGTACGTCATCCATTCATCGTCTTCCTATGGAGTCATCTGATCACTCGAAAAATAGGCACGAATCGCACCCATCAAAGCCTTTTTCCCACACATTCCATCCTACCTCCTCGTGGATGCGCTCTCGCACCCGAAGTTCAGCGCCGAACCCTCTCCTGATGGAAGCGATCCGGCAGTCGAGGCACTGACGAATGCGTTGCTGGATGGAACATTGCCGGCGGGTTGTGAGAAGCTGAAACGGGCGATGACGGGTGGTGAGACGGAGACGACGTCGCCGGAAGAGCAGAGACCCGAGCAGGTGGTGCCTGCAAGCCCAGATCAGCCCGTGGCCACGTCTGCAGTCAAGGTTAACAAGAGGCAGAATATCTGGGATGAGATCCCGATGGATTTCCAAAGGCTCAAGATCGAGAATGAGCGCCGAGAAGAGTAAGTCATTCTGCGTCACACGATCTGGCTGCCTTCTCACGATCTTTCCACGGCAGAACCCTTGAGGCGACATTCAACAACATATCCCTTCACATGCGCGAACAGATCCTCCGCCTCGAGGAGCAACAGCACGATGAAGAAGAAGCCGCAGCAATGGCAGCGCAGCAGGAAAGGGATGAGCGTCGTCTTCGTGCCGAGGCTGCTCGACTGGCCGCGGAAGGTCCAAAAGCGTCGCGTGAAGTTCTACGGGGACCGAAAACGGTGGCGTTTGAGGAGGAACTTGAGGATGATGATGATGCGGCGAGGCAGAGCGTGGCGATGAGAGGTGTGCGAGGTGATTCTGAAGGAAGTGATGACGGAGAGGAGGTTGTGGTATGTTACCGTTACTTCCTGTCGGACAATGGATTTGTTGGCTGATCATGTCCCCTATAGGACGGACATGATCGTGGATCGGACGACGAGATTGTCGAGAATCTGGATGAAGCACCCGATGAGACGTACCTCGAGCTGCTCTACATACACAATCGCGACGTGTTCAAGAGGGACTCGGCAACGAGGAAGAGCGCCAAGCGCGCAGAGATGCGTACTGTCATGCGTATGTCGCCACAAAGAAGACACTCATATTGTGTTTTCTGATCCCCTTCGCTTTCTGCTCGTAGGTTGGGATGATGAAAGGCTGGAAGATTGGGCCAGGCTCATGGACCGTAACGTTAGTCCTTCGTTGCGAATTGGATGTATTGATGTCACTAATAATCGCGTCTCTTCGCTCAGCCCCGCAAGGACCAAATTCTCGCCCGTCATGCCTATACCCGTGTACAAAACAACATACCAGTCCGAGACGATGCCTCCAACCAGCAACGAGGCGGACGAGGCGGCAGAGGAGGTCGAGGTGGAGGAAATTCAGGGGGCGGTGGCCGGGGCAGGGGAGGTCAGAACAAGTCGAGTCGCGGCCATCAGAATGCCGCGAGGACGCGAGGGCATGACAGGAAGATGCAGAAGGCTGCCGGGTGGACTTGAGGTACCTCGACTGCTCTGTGTGATTTTGCTCTGTAGCTCTGTCGGTGACGATGCATGCCATATCGGGGGACCGTCGCATATTGTAATGTAAATCGCGCATGATTTTCCGCGCGATCGGATGACGTTCTCGCGGATTGTCCCGTCAGCCAAAGGCAATATAAGACATGAGCCGCCAGCCGCCACCATGTCGTCTGATTGCAACCATATCCAGCTATGTCTCCCCTCTTCTTCCGCCTGGGGATTGCCCTAGCACTCTTCCTGTCCATCACGGCCTATCCAACAAGCGAGCACGAGCAGGACATCTCGGATCCATTCAGTGATCCGCTCGACGACGGACCCTCCCTGTATCGCGCATGGCGAGCCTCGCGGGAATCGCCGCCTGTGACATGGACGCTGGGAGAGGAACAAATGATGGTGCAAATGGGCATGAAGAGACGTGTCGAGGCGTTTGCGAATTGGTTGAATCCGTGGGGAGAGGGTCAGATCACTGTCTTCGTAAGCGGTCCTTCTGCCAGCATCTCCTGCACGATCGCTGATATCGTTCTGGCAGGACAACGCAACGGGAAACTTGACGATGCCTCACCGCCCTGCCGCTTTCCCCGCCCACCTCCCGCTCGGCGCTGGCTTCCCACTAAGAGGCACGCTGGAACTGATCATCGATTTCCCCTCCGTGCCAGACCTGCCTAATGCAACAACCGACATCTACGGCTGCACGCCCGTCACTCCCATCCTACAATCCGCATCGTCACGCGACGAGACCCGTATCGCGCTTGTGGTCCGTGGGCGTTGTTCGTTTTCGCACAAAGTTCGAGCGGCACAGGCTCGTGGGGCAAATGCTGTGCTGGTGGCGGATGATACGGCGAGCGAGGAGGAGACGGAGGAGCAGGGTCGGACGAGGTTTGGCTTGTTGACCATGTATTCTCCTGGTATGTCCCCTTTGTTAGATCGAGACATTACAACTGATAAATTGTGGAAGATGACACAAACGATATTCACATCCCTTCGTCGTTCATCTCTCGAGCATCGTTCCTCGTCATCCGGGACTTAATGAACACGGGTCACTCTGCGCTGCACGTCTTGATTGAGCCCGATGACGGCTATAATTGGCAAGTCCTCTCGATTGCTGCTTGTCGTCGCCCTGCTAACACAACTTATAGGCCCTTGAGCGATCTCCTCATTTTCGTGATGCTGCTGCCGAGCGTAATTACCCTCTTCACGATCCTTCTTAACAAGTATCGAGCGCATAGGCAAGTTCTTTCTCCATGTCATGCCTCCATGCATTCATCTGACACACCGGGCCTTCCATCAGACAACGACAACGAGATCGCGCCCCACGAGAAGCGGTCCTTTCCCTACCTGAAGCTATTTGGATCCCGGAACAGTGGGAAAAGGAAGACGACTCTCCAGCACCCTCGCATCGGGTTCCCGGTCCTCCAGAATCTTCAGCAGAAACGGATCCCGCCGTTCAAGCACAAGCAACGACATCGACAGTTCCTGACTCTTCCACAGAGGAATCCACCACCGTCGAACACCCAGACCCCTCGAATCCACCCTCCCACGACGCATCCAAGCCCAAGCCAAAACCCGCTCGCCGTAAATACTATTCAAAGGATGAATGTTCCATCTGCCTTGGAAGCTTTGAACGGGGTGATGTAATTCGGATCTTGCCGTGTGGACATTTGTTCCATAAGACAGAGGTGGATGATTGGCTTGTCAAGTGGAAGAAGGTGGTGAGTATTTGAAGTTGCTTGGTTCTCAATACGTTGCTCAACCTTTGCTTCTGGATCGGTAGTGCCCCGTATGCAGAATGTGAGCTTACTAACAACAAATTTCCTGTACAATGTAGCTGACCCCCTCGTAGGGACATCACCGCCGCTCCAACTACGGACACCCTCGCCCTCCCCGCTCAGACCGCAACCACCCCGCTTGTCGCACTTAATCAGAGTGGCTCAACCTCGGCGGATGCGGAAGGTGCTCCCGTATTACGAAGTTATTGGATTCGAGTGCGGAGTCTACTCGCGCGGCGAGACAGAACGGATGAGGAACCGGACGAGGAGGTACCGCTGCTACGATGACCGCGTTTACAGACTCCAATTCGACAGGTTGGAGACGCAGCCCCTGACCAGAAGTTTCGCCCTCGTGGGGATTCCATACGCGAGACTATGTATATGGCATTATGATTGACATTACAGTTGTATAGGTTACGCTCGGTTGTATCAGTTTGTTTATCCCGTCTTCAAGGCAAGGCTTTCTATGATGCAAAGGCTTTTGTTCTGCTAAAGATCTCGCACTTCTCTCAGTTTCCAGGCTTGACAGCACCAGCCTGAACCTTGAAGGGTCTACAAGGGGTCAAGAAGAGATTAGCCGAACGCACGGATACTGGCGGATGCGCTGATTCCTCACCGTTGAACCTGATTCTGACCCGCGGGAACCGTGAACTGAGCCAACGTCATCCGATTCTGGGTCCTCTTGATCTGGTTGTCTGGGTAACCGTAGAAGGTTGTGTTGATCTTGGAGTAAGATACCTCGACGGCCATATAACCCCGGTCTGAAGCGTGCGGATGTCAGTACATATTTGCGCAAAACCAGGATGGATGACTTACAGAAGCCTTCGGACCAGAACAAGGATCCGCTGTTCTGTACCAGCCCGGTAGCGGCCCGAGAAGTCGCATTCTTCTCGTTGAGCCAAGTGTTGCCCCATCCATTCGAGGATACGGCCGTGCCGCCGAATTCGACCAGCTGGCCTCGCTTGTATTCGGTACCGACGGGGTTGTCGCCGAGAGTCGAGTTGGCAAGTTTGGTGCCCTCAAGAACGGTCTGCAGGTTGTTCTCCAACAGCCACGAGGCGTGGGTATCGCCGGTAACTGGACAAAATTGTGAGTCGGAGCATGTCGGCACATATCAAGCAGACTGACCGATAAAGGTATTGTTCCATTCCTTGTCGTCTGCGTGTTGCAGTATTCTCTGCCGTTGTGCCTGGTATCCATCCCAAGCTATAGGTCTAGATTAGCTACAAAGCCTTACTTGCGTTCCAAGATACTCACCATCGTAGTTTATGGAGAAGGACGTCGGAGTAGGATTGGGAGAAGTCGAAGTATGGTTGATGCTGAAGAGATCTCAGTCGTAGCTCGGAGTTGCAATTCTCGCCATACTCACGTTCCAAAGATCACTTGATTCAAGATCATTCTCCAAGTGGTGCCTCGGGCCAAACTATCATCTATAGTGTTTAACATCCACTTTTCCTGAATAGGCCCAGTGATAGATCGCGATGAATTGAGTTCAACGGCGAGATCCGATACGGATTGAAGGTTGGGAATAGTAGGAGTGAGATCGGTGATGTCTCGGTCGCTATGGGTGTACGATAAAGTGAGCCAATTGCAGAGACATGGCGAAGATCGTCTTCCTCACTATTTTCGAGTGTCAAGTGCGACCAAGTCAATAAGGTCTCCAAATCTGAAGTCCCGCCAGATCCGTTGTTCATCGCTGACATTCACCTGTCGAATCCTGCCTCCGATGTGGTGAGACTCTCCATCCCAACTCAAGAATAGGAGACGCCCAGACTCACGGGATCCATTCATGATAAGCTCGCTTGGCGTTTGCGGCTCTTTCACTGAAGCAGATTCCGGTCTGGTTGCCTATATCATCGTGGTCCGTTAGCACATTCCCCGGACTCAGGGTGGAATTTTACCGACCGTACGAGCATCCGGCAGGATAAGAGTTGTTGCTGTTTTGGGAGCCGGCCTTCCAATCTGAGAATTGGCGCAATCAGCAATTACAAGGAAAGCGAACTCTCCATAACGCACCGTTGTTGGCGGTCTCATGGTCATCCCAGATGTTGATCCATGGGAAGCTGGAGTGACTGGCAGACAAGTCGGGCTACAGAGACAGATGTCAGAGCAATCACATTTCGGTCGGAATCTCGACCCACATCTGTTCGATACTGATTGTATCGAAGACGGTAATCCTGCAACGACGCAAGCTCCTTGCCGTCCCAGTTGGTCCGGTTGATGGGAGCACCGCCAGTACCGTACTCGTAGCTGAGGACGATCTTTTAGTTGACAAGCCAAAACCAGCGTAGAGGGACGTACATGTAGTCTCCGAGATGCAAAACGTAGTCAATGTCTTGATACTGGACGGGTCCTCCGTATGCGTTGAAGAATCCATTGGGCCAGTTGGAACAACTATATTTCTCGAGAGATCAGCCATGATCTCCGTAACGAACCAGGCGGACTCACCTGTAGACCGCAAACTTTTGTGTATCCAGGTTCTTGCCATACTTTGCCGGAGCAGTCTTCGTCCTACCGATGGCAGACTTTTGATCAGGCTTTGCGCAATTGGCGAACTGATACGAGTAATATGAAGAAGCTTTCAAGCCTGTCGCTTCAACCTTGACGGTAAAGTCTACGTCGTAAGAGGTGAAAGCATAGCCGCTTGAGACGATGTTTCCCTAGAGGAGAAACTTAGCAAATAGATGTAACAGGCGGACAAAGACTTACGGAGCCGTTGAGTCCATCAAAGACGTTGTACGTCACACAGACGGGAACATCCACTGCAGCTTGTTCGACGGGCAGAGCTCGTGTCCAAAGCAAGACGCTGTAGTCGTACGGATCTCCCGAGGCAACGGAATGCGTAAAGTTGAGGTTTCCACCAAAGATGTAACTGGCATCCGCCCAATCCACGACGCCCAGACCATATCCGGCAGTAATGTAGTTGTCGGGCGTTCCGGTCGGGGCAACCTGTTGAGCCTGTCGTTTTCGAAGGGTTGAGTGTCCCTCTTCGTGGCGCTTGACAATGGCGTGCGTGTCCAGTGCGAGGGAGTCTTGGTTCAAGTAGGGAGATCGGTAAGCCAAGTTGTGCTGGTCGAGGTGGTTGTTGTGGGCTGCTTGCGCCAAAGCCCCGAGACACAGGCTAGCGACAAGAATGGAGAGGGGCATCTTGCTGTGACTTTGTCGCTGCTGTGTCCACAGGCTATGAGCAGGAACTCCTCTTGCCAGATTTGTTTTATAGCTGTCAATAAAAGTCGAGATTGAGCTTCAAAACGTTCCGGACTTCCGAAAGATGTCGGTCAAGCCCGACCTCTCCTTATTGTCAATGCCCACGTTCATGCCGGCGTTGTCGTTTTCTGTTTGCTGCCAATCACCACAAGGGTGTTGCATATGCCCCTGGTGCCTAGCGCCGTTGATGGAAGCACGGATACCTATCCATAGTCGATATTCCATGAACGTGCTTCTTTCCGTATGGGGTTCGGCACGTTCGGAACGAATCTCGGCCCGAGAGGAATCGAGCGCGCTATCCAGTCTAGTGCCTGGCATCGCTTTGATTCTCGAACAGCTCGTCTTGCATTCTCCTCACACCTGCACACCGTGGACTCTAATGGCACGCCATCGACCAATCTACGGTCATTGATGTCATCCACAACGACACTCTTCGAACGACTCGTCGAGGAGATCGTCGCACAGCGCACCGATTCTTCCCTTGCCGCAGAAACATTGTATAACGAATTGACACATGATGAACGCCTCTGGCTTCTCGACGGTGACCTCGGACTCCTTCAATTCGTTATTCAGTTCGTCAAAGAAGGATATTGCTTTCGTCCTGCCGTCGCTGGATCTATTCTGCGACTTGGCATACCAGGTATCCGGTTTAGCGACGGACCGCGAGGCGTACAATTGCAGGGCAAAGGCACTGCGTTCCCGACAACGTCAACACGCGCACAAACATGGAACCCGGACTTGGAAGAGCAAGTTGTCAGTCCCTCACACTCTCATTCACCTCGAGATTGATCCCTCCCTCAGGGCCTCGCCATCGGCACGGAACTCCGCATCCTGGGCGGCAACTACTTCGGAGGCGTCTGCGTCAACCTCGCGCCCAACCCGAAATGGGGCCGCGCCCAGGAATCCTATGGCGAAGATCCCCTCCTCATCGGCACCCTCGGATCTGCGCTTGTCCGTGGCGTACGAACTCACGCCATGGCATGCGTGAAGCACTTTGCGCTCAATTCGATGGAGAATATGCGGTTCGAGGTGGACGTCCAGTGTGATCCGGCGACGTTGCAAGAGTGTTTTCTTCCGCATTTCCGACAATGCCTGGTCGAAGGCGGAGCCGAGAGCGTCATGAGCGCCTACAATTCTGTTAACGGGGAATGCGCAGGCGACAACGGGACATTGCTCGGCGTGGTGCGCGATACATGGGGGATGGAGGATGTCGTCGTCACCTCGGACTGGCTGTGGGGTACGCGCGACACGGTTAAATCCGTCAAAGCGGGACTCGACGTCGAAATGCCGTTAAGATCCAATAGGGCATGGCACCTCCCCGGGCTTATTAGGCGGCAACAAATCAAATGGAGCGACATTGAGCGAATCGGGAAACGGATCTTGCGGATGGAGTTGGCCTACTACGCACGCATCGCCAAGGCTCCCGAGGTCCTGAAAGACGCACCTGGCTGCAAGAAACACCGAGACCTGGCGAGACGCGTCGCCACGGAGGGAATGGTCGTTCTCAAAAACGACGACCTCTTACCCCTCCAGCCAAAAGGTCAACGAATCCTTGTCGTCGGCGCCCTCGCGGCATCTGCACAGACGGGCGACAACGGATCCTCCTTCGTAACTGATCCCACTGTCGTTAGTCCGCTCGAGGGCCTCATGTCTCAGAGCGGGGTCACCATCACGTACCTAGACGGACACGATCTGCGTCGTGTTGAGCGCGAAAGTCAGCGGGCCGATATCGTCTTCGCCCTCGTGGGATACAGCGGGGAAGACGAAGGAGAATACATCGCCAACCTCGATCCTGTTGGCATGGCCGCTTCCCTTCCGTACCTCGCCCCGCACCCCATCATCGCCCGTGCTATTTGCTGGACTGCCCGATCAGTGCTTGGCTTGGTCCGGCTCATCAAGGGCGAACTGGGAGGGGGCGATCGAAAAACACTTCGGCTAAAAAAGAAGGACGAAGTCCTGCTCGAAACGCTCGTCATTGTGGCCGGCGGCAAGACAATCGTCGCCGTCGAGTCCAGCGGACCAGTCATCCTGCCTCGTACAGTGCGGCAAAAAGCCGCCGCGATTATGATGACAGGCTACGGTGGCTGTCAGTATGGTAACGCCCTTCGCGAGGTCCTCTTTGGAGAAGCCGAACCAGCGGGAAGGCTAGCATATAACATTGCGGAATCGGAAGACGATATCGCCGATATCGATATGAACGCTACATCGGTCGTCTACGATCGGTTCTGGGGATATCGCCTGCTACAGCGGGACGCCAAGCGTGCAGCCTATCCATTCGGCTTTGGACTCGGCTATGCACGATTTCACCTGGAGAATCTACAGGCGCCGTCAAACCTGAACGAACGATTCTTCGATGTCGCGGTCAGAGCGACGAATACGGGTCGACACACATCATCCATCGTCGTGCAAGTCTATGCAGGAAAAGTTTCGCCTCTCACCTCCGACTATACACGCGTCCTCGTAGGCTTCACTCGAAGCCCAAGCCTGGTGCCAACCGAATCCGTCACTATCTCAGTGCGTTGCCGCCTGGATCCGTTAGCTAAATGGGACACGACGAATGCACAGTTCTGCATCTCCTCGGGAGAGTACCGGCTTTCAGCTTCGCAATATGAAGGGGACCCCGAGGCGGTCGTGAAGGTCACCTCGATAAAACAAGTCAAGTGGATGGGGAAAACGGACAGTAAACTTGTATAACAATATGGCTTCCAGTAGTCGTCATTACTGCTTCAATAGGTACACCCCCGTATCGCTAGGAAGCTCTGGCGGTGCAATGAGTTCTATGCTACATAGCGACGTCACACAGCTGGTCTCAATCACATGATCAGGCACACTGGTTCTGGCTCCGCTTGATATCTCGGGTTTTCGAACTTCACCGGCTTCCCCATTGAAACCTGGTTTGAAGCATATCAGCGGCGTATACTTGCACATTGCAAATCGCATACCGGTGTCACCATCCCTCCTGGCATCTTTGTTCCTGCAATCGATGAAGGCGTCGTGTCCGTGGTTTAAGCAGGACTGTGCAGGAGCCGTGAAGGCAAACTCACCTGGAGGGATCCAAGTGGGGAACTCGAGCACGGAAGACATGGTGAACACTGCGCCGCCAGGTAGGAGGGTGCCGGTCGGAAGACTGGAAAGCGGAGGCAAGATAAGTATGACAGAAGGGTTGCGTGAAGTCGCTTCGCAACTGACAAAACTCCCTCGGTTCTGCAATCCAGATTGCGTCAGAAACTGCTCCCGAACAGGAAGCCTACTCTCAATGACTCTGCTTACAATGTATGATAAGCGTTATACTTTATGCCATATCTGTTGGCCAGAATAGTTAGTTAAGAGCGCAACGGCTTTTCGTCGATTCCCATACCCTTCCGGAATGAGACCTTCCTGCACAGGGCAAAAAGCTGTTAGCTCGTACGGCTTTCTCTTATATAGTAGCACTGACATCCTGTGGTGCTTCGACCGACACTGCCCACGGATGAACCGCCTCTCCTGCGCCGATTCCAGGAGTTTTGAGTTTCTGATCGTGCAATCTTGCAGTACTGGAAGACATGATGTATGGAAATACGAAAGCTCAGGCGCGGTGATGTTCCGGCTCTACACGGTCTTTGCCAACTTTCGCTGTAGAAGTTTCGGAATGAATCAGTATGAGCTTTCACATAATGAGCAAGAACATGACCGACGCAGCGCATCGCCATATATCTGTAATTCCCAATCTCGATGCATATCAGTTCAGCCTCTCACCCATTGACGAGCCACTGTCGCGTCGTCCTTTCACGCTATGAGCGGCTTCAGGGATCCTACAGAAAGGAGCCTAACTGAAGGAGACCTGTCTCATCTGAACTGGAAGAATTCATAGTGCTGTATTTCCAGGCAAGATACGCTGAATTATTTCGATTGTAAAGATCACTGAGCTCTTGAGGAATAGGTGCGACTTGGTGACAAGCAAAGATCTAGAGGGCAGGTCTTCCGTTGAGAAGCCGACCTTTCAACTGCTGTTGGAAGTGTAGTCAATCCTTCTCTACAATGGTAGTCTCGCTGGACAGTCCTCGCCTCCGAGCCCTGACCGGGCGCGGCAGCTGCAGCCGTCTTTCGGCGCCCGGGCATGCGCAATGCAACAACTCCGGTCGCCGACGGGCTAATGACGCAGGTGTGAATGACGAAGCTGCCTGCCTGCTTTATGGCCGAGCCTCTTCCGCCTTTTCACCTTGGCGTGGTGCTTCTTTAGATCTGTTGATCTCGGTCTGCCTGGGACATCCCCTGAGGCCACCGTACTTCCGAACACTCCATCGCTACTACGATGGGCATCGTTGACCAGATCAAGTCGGCTCGTCGAGCGAGCACTACGTCGTCGGATGGCGGAACCATGACTGCTTCGACAAGTGGGGAGAAGGCGCCGGAGGGCAATCCGGATGATACAGAGGTGTTAGACAAGGAGGAGGGGAATCTGGTGATGGCTCTCATTAGCCAGTGTAAGTCCACGTCGGATGGGCACGAGGCATTCCGTCAAGCGTGACTCCGGAAGACATTCAGCCTCAACGCAAACGTGCGCTTCGGGTTCTCGAATGCTGATTCCTCTCGCAGTACGCATCGGTATGGATCTTACAAAGATTACTCTGCCGACGTTCGTTCTGGAGCCAAGGAGGTGAGCATCAGCTTGGGACCCAAGACACATGCGATACTGACCACCTTCCAGCATGCTCGGTAAATAACCATTTCGAAAAACCTTGCACCACTACTGACATTCTCTCAAGAGCGCATAACGGACTTTACAGCGCACCCCGAACTCATCTTTGGCGCAGGCAAGATCGAAGATCCGAAACAACGCTTCCTGCACGTCACCTCGCTCATTCTCGCCGGCTGGCACATCAAGCCCAAGGGTGTCAAGAAACCGTACAACCCTGTCCTCGGCGAATTTTTCCGATGTACATATCGATACGACGATGGATCCGAGGGATACTATGTCGCCGAACAAGTCTCGCATCATCCGCCCATCTCTGCGTTCTTCTACATCAGTCCAAAGAACAGGGTGATCATCACCGGTGAACTCAAGCCCAAGAGCAAGTTTCTGGGCAACTCGGTTGCAACAATCCTGGAAGGGCAAGATCGCGTGCGGTTGCTGGATCGACCAGAGGACGGGACCTATACCATCACCATGCCCAACATGTTTGCACGTGGAATTCTCTTTGGGAAGATGTTGCTCGAGCTCGGCGACATTTCCTCTGTACGGTGCCCAAGAACCAATCTCAGCTGTGATATTGAATTCAAGACGAAAGGCTGGATCTCTGGTGGCTATAATGCCGTTGCGGGAACTGTCAAAGGTCCAAACGGAACGATCGGAGAGATCGCGGGTCATTGGGACAAGAGTATGGAGTACAAGGACAAGAGTGGGAAGAAGCAGATCCTGTTTGACGCAGCGACGACCAGAGTCACTCAGAAGACGGTTCCACCGGAAGATCAACAGGAACCCAATGAATCGAGAAGGTGAGTCTTACAGTTCCGCGGTTACTGCAGCTGACCAGGAGTGAACAGATTATGGACAAATGTCACACGTGCCATCAAGAACTCGGACATGGAGGCTGCTACGACGGAGAAGAGCAAGATCGAAGATGCACAGCGTGAAGGCGTGAGAAAGCGAGAGGCAAGCGGACAGCGACATCGTCTTAGGTTCTTTGAACCGGTCGGGGATATTTACATGCCGAATATCGGTGTGGATCAGTGAGTATATGGCTCGGTTGAGGTGACAGGGCCCTGACCAGTTCTTTGCAGACTCGCGTCGCACAGTCCAGACGAGATGGAGCGATTAGTCAAGGAATGGATGTTCGGCACAACACCATCGTCGCCACCGATATCCGCCCAATCGGCGGTATCCAATCCACCAGTATCTGCCACTTCAGCGGCCGGGCCTCCGCCATCTCACGCGGAGTTGGAGACCGCCAGTATCAAGAGCGAAAGTTCCTTCAAGTCGGCCTCGTCGACGATTCGTGAGTGCATCTCAGGTGGGTTCCTTTCCGCGCTAACCTGTTCTCCCTAGCTGTACACCTTACCGCTCCCGGACCTCCCATTGATGGGCCCAAGCTTAGTATACCTCCTCCGCATGCCAAGTAAAACGTTTCGGATTAGACAACGTTCGTTGACATTTTTGCTTCATGAGAGATTCCTGGATCTGGCCGATTTGATGATGTTGTAATGAGTCACGACATATAGCTGCAATCATGGTGCTTGATGTATTCGAGTTGCAGCGTGACACGAAGATGAATAGCAGGTTAGTACGAAAAGCTCCCAGATGCATGCAGTTTCAAAAGATGAGGAGCTCTCGCGAGCCTGGCGATCGATATCGATTGAAATACCAAGATGACGAATTGAAACCTCGCTGGCATAACCCATACACATTTCGCAGGCCATAAGCTTATCGCTATTACGGAGACAGGCATCGCAAGTGCACGCACAACGGGATCTTGACAATGATGCCTCAAGACTGGACGCATCCGGAATACCCAGAGTTCACCCTCTCGACCCGCAAAGACCTGCTCGACGTGGGTGCAATAAACGATGCAATGGATAGCGACTTGGTGTACTGGACCACGCGATTGCCTGAGGATGTACTTCGCAAGATGCTGGATAATTCGCTATCGCTAGGGCTGTATAATACTGGGGCGGATGGTGGTAAGCCGATGTCCTGGATGACCGCGATCCCAGCTCACTTGTACAGTCCGACAACAAATCGGGCTCGCCCGGGTCGTTACGGACGAAGTCTCTTTTGCATACCTTACAGATTTCTACTGCCTCAAGCAGTTTCAGGGCAAAGGGCTAGGCAGCTGGATACTGAGCATACTGGACGACATTTTCGCTACATGGCCACACCTTCGGCGTCTTATGTTCATCACGGACCCCGTGAACGGCAAGCCTTTTTACGAGAAACACCTGCAGAAATGTCACGAGTTGGACCTCGTATCAAAGGGCTACTGCATGATGGAGAAGCTTTACAACGGAGCACCAAAGATATTTCGATGACAGAGCGCAGAATATCCATATTGTCCATGATCACCTACAAAGAGAATGAGGCATTTATCGCCAACCATACAAGCACCGTCGGCCACAAGACCTTCCACACTTCCCTGCCCGTCTTGGCCAGAACGCCGTTCCGCCCGCCGAGCCACTTGCCGACTACCGCCAAGCGCTGTTTCAGTATCCTGAGACGTCGATTGCGCGTCTTGACGTCCGAATCAAAGACGAGCTGCATCACGGTCATGTCTTTTGCCCTGGCGGCGCTGATCCAGTCGCTTGGCGTCGTCATCATCCGAGATGTTTTGCGAGACAATGGTCGTGGTTTGCCGGGAGAGTTGACGCGTTGAGAAGTTCCGCCATCGGGAAGAGGCAGGAAATATGATGATGGCTCATCGCTGATCGGTCGAAGGTGTTTTTCGTTGGTCAAGGGCGTCTCACCAGGGGAGGTATACGGTCCAGCCGTTGCCCGAGAACGCGGTCCTGTCTGATTCATATAGAGTCCATCGGAGAAACGCGATTCCTCTTCGTCGGTGATAGAGTGACGATGCGCCTTTGGACTAGCAAGGGGCGAGACCGGCGCCGACTTGGTGATCCGACGAACGTTGTTCGGACGCGAACGCGCACTCGCGCCGAGCATTCCCGAACTACCGCCTTCATCCATCGGACTCATCTTGAGTATCTGAGACGATTTCCGCGAGATCGTAGGCGACTTTTCGCGGTACGGCGACAAGTTTGAGTTACTATTACTGAAACTGCCGGGCCCGGATCTCGGTGCGGGAGAACTGTCGGTGACGATACCCCCGGAACCGATAGTCCAACCTCCGTACTTGGCGATGACTTGCTTGAGGTTCAGGTAGAACAGCAGCAGAATACAAGCCGTAGCCAGCGGGATGTAGCGTCTAAAGTAGATTTGCAACTGGTCCGGCAACAGGCATGGCGTATCGGCGAATGTGGGTTGAGACGACGAAACGGCATTCTGTGGCGGGACGAGCGACATCAACTGGAATCCAGGCCGATTTATCCCCATCGCCATGGAGAAAGCCTTGAGAGTGGTCTCTTTGACTCCTGTTGGGTGCCAGTACTCGCAATAATCGTGGTCGTCACCGCTAATAGACACGTTAGTCGGGTCCCCAGCAAAGCAAGATTGATTGACTCACCTGAAAATGGCATCCGGTTTCAGATAATTGAGGAGGAACCGTGTCGTTTCGCTCCCCAGCAGATTCTGGTATCCGATTCCCGCACCCTTGAGCAGTCTGCCTTTTTCTCTTAGCGGCCCACACGTCGATGATTCCGGACGAGCCAATGGAATATGACTGATCAGGATCTTGGGTCCAACTGGCGGGTCTGCCGGAGAGGATCAGTCGAGGTCCTAATATGCACTTCCGGTAAACGTACTTTCGCTGAGATTCTTGATAAACTCAATCACACCGCCCGGAACACCTTGCCACTCGCCCAATTGTACCTCGGCTGCGTAACGACGATAATCCTCTTCTACTAAGCTGACGGCATCTAACAGAATGATGGTGTGGTTTGCAATCTCAACGAGCGTGTTGGGCGGTGTGAAGCTGGTGATTTGTTAGGTGTATTCTTTAAGGGGTGGTCCGAGACTTACTTTTCCGCAAAGCGTTGCTTTGCAAACGGGCTGAATAGTCTATTGGGTCCCAATCCGAGATCGTGGTTTCCGGGTACGTAATACATGGGCGTCGCAGCGGGAAGCGAGAATATCGACTTGAATCGTGCGAGATATCTCTGATACCTGATCCGAAAAGTCAGGTCGGCTCGAATTCATATACCGCGCTGACCTACTCCTCGTCATCAAACACGCCTCGTCCCCAATCCATCATATCTCCGGCCACAATGACCGCATCTATTTTGCCCAACCGCCTCAGCACGTCCCAGCTTTTGCGCATGTACAGGTCGATGTACCACGTGGTGAATTTCTGGAGAATCGGATTGCGACTTGGATACGACAGCGTGGGATGTGGTATCTGCGGATCGGCGAGAAGCACGACGTGCGTGGGGTTGACCGATTGTCGGGTACCGTTCGAATCTATTTGCGCGGCCGCGAGTTTGGCATCCGGGAAGCGGCATCCCGAGACGGCGTGGAAGAATTCCCCGACCTCGCACCAGATGACCATGACGATCCATCCAAACCTCATCCCCCAAATCAGAGTCATCCGACTGCGCCATCCTGTCCCGGCTCCCCATCGCTCCACCTGCGCTGATCCGCCCGGAGATGGTACACCTTGCATCCCGCCGCTCGTCCTTCTTCGCTCAAGTAATCCCGACGAAGCGCCCGCGATCCCAGCAGGAAAGATGATACTCGGACTACGCGAGAGCGAGGGCGTCTCGCCGTTACTGCTGGCCGGATACTGGTGCGCGAAAAAGGATCCTCCGGTTGACACGGGCTGATCCGACATGCCCTCGGGATAGAGCGACGGCGCATAGCCGTATCCAATCCCGCTGCCGTTCTCAAGCGACTTGAGATCCATGTTCGAATTGTTGCGGGATGACATGGGGGAGTTTCCGACGTCGATAAAGGATTGTGAGCGGTAGGGCGAGGAAAACCCACGAGAGGGGCCAAGGTCACCGTAGCGGTCTCTATTCTGGTCCATGGCGGTGACGCTGATCGAGGGCAAAGGCCTTTGGATTGATGGAGCAAGGAGATGATATGGAAAGTGTATGGACGCGCAACATGGTAAACAGGCCCTCGGGCAATCGGGGAATCCTAGACACGTCGCGGTGCCAAGCTGGATTTAGCAGATTTTACGTAATTTGGGGATGATTTATGGGCAACGCCGCTGTTCCGCGAGCATTCTGCGCCAGATCTAGCTCGGTCTCGGTGTGTGGATCTACAGCCAGAGATCCTTGACAGCGCACTTGTTCAGGCACAGTCAGCGGAGATTGTAGATAATCGCGGTCGTACGATACTTGTATGGCAGAGGAGGCCGAAATACGGTACTCTTCGGAACAGCGCGATCCGGCAGGTACGAATGTTCTTCTCCATGTCGAAATCCGCCGCTGGATCCGCGATCTTCGCCAGCAAAAGATCATACCTGATCATATCCCCATAGAAGTTCCCCACAACTATAAGCTTATCCAGACGCCTAAGGCAAAGACAGAAGCGGCCACGAAGCCAGCGACTCCGGGTCGCAAAACACTGGCGGCACTCGTCGGCGTCGCACTCGCGCTCCTTACGCCCGATGCCGTTCCCGATGGGACAATGGACGATGAGCTCGCGCTTGAAGCGGTCGAAGCTGTTGCCGTGCAGTTGACGAACGGGCAAATCAGATCCGTCGCCGGTACCTGCGTCGAGTAGTTTGACGGAGTCGTATACGTGATCCTGTCCAAATCTACGGAGAGATTAGCACGTCCTTCCCACCGTGTATATACGTGCTCACCAAAGTATGTCCGATTTTGCTCAGTTCCCCCATTCTCAATCCGGAGATCGTGCTGTCCCTCCGGCAGCCCACCGGCGAAAAAGTGCAATCCGCCCAGCTTCTCACACGATTTCTCGCCTTCTGCTCCTGCGCACCCCGAACGGCCTGTGAGGTAGGCCATCTGCGTATCGTTGATGTACACAGTGTAGTAGCCGTGGTCGTTTACCTGGTCGCCATAGACGTATACAGCGGAGCCTTTAGAAGCGTCAGTAGGCGAACACGAGGTACTCGTCGGGACGTACCAGAGAAGTTTAGAGACACGGAAGCGAGAGGAGTGTCGGTGTAGGCGGAGGATCCGCCCCAAAAGTCTGTTACATTGTTCGTTGTCCAGTCACCAGTGTATCGCAGTCTCGACTCGTTGTCATCGACAGTCGTATTCGTCAGCGTCGCCCTGAAACGACTATGAGCATCGCTCATTCTTCTTCACACTCGCGGAGTGCTCACCCTTCTCCGCCAACGGGAATCCCACCGACAACGATATAGTCTAAACCCAACACGCCTGTTCCTTCGGACGATCCCACATTCCGGATCACAACCTCGTGCTGCGCGTACGTGAGTTTGGCATTGGTGGAGAGCGACGTCGAGGAAAAGAGGCTTGCTCTCGATGAGGACTCTGCCGTACTCGAGACGGTGCTCTTGGTAGTAATGTTGGCGGTATATGGCTGGTCGAGAGACGGATCGATAATGACCTGATATGACGTGTTGGAAAAGCCAAAGATGTCGAGCGAGTCACCTGAAGAGACATCAGCGATGCCCAAAGCATTGTCCAGTCTCGCATACCCGTAAAGTTGAATCTGGCCTCAGCGCCACGGACGCTTGTTTGATGATACGTGGCTGTCGAGGCCGTCAGTCACGCGCGCCACCAGTGTTTACACAACATACCTTCGTGCCATACTGATCCGGTCTGCTCCTGAGTCTGATTGAACCACGACGGATTGTCTTGCGGATTAGGCGTAGTCCATTGGACAGGACTGTTGTACGCTGTAAACCGGAAAGACGCCCGTCAGCGATGCACCATTCGTTCGATCCCGCCAAACTTGCCGATCAAGGGGTCAAAATCGTCAATGGTCAGGTTGAGGGAGAGCGACATGGCGAGATAGAGTAGCGGGAGATGTTACGAGGGGACAGGACGATGCAGGAGGACTGTCCTTTTGTTTTGATATCGCTGAAGAACCCTTTTGGTCCGGCACAGCATCGATTGTGTCTCGGAAATTCCGGCACTTTTCCATTAGATTGCATCAAATCCAGCGCGGCAGCTAGCGCAGCTCGATCGCAGTCCACGCTCCACTGGTTGTTGGCCACCACTCTTCGCTGGTGCCAGGCTGTCGGACTGCATAGTCCACATTCCCTACAGAGACAATTCAGCTGATGAAGCCATCTATGAATCAAGTCAATACTATATGAATACAAGGGTCATGTCGTTCAGACCTGAGACCACAAGCGATATGCCAAACCCAAGATCCGAAGGGTATCGTGAAATCTGAACCTCGCCTCGATTCCCTCGCTTGCATAGATAGGCACACGACGTTCCTCCTCATCTACCGGACACGCTCACTCCGCTGCTCTACAGCTTCCTGTCCCCTCTGAGAATGTCGACACCCAGCCGCAGTTGCTCGAGGAAGACAAGTGTGAGAATCGTTTGCGGACAGAGCCTCACCCTGAACGAGAAAAGGTCAGGCAGGGATTCTTCCCGACGAGGAGGTGCGTACCAGGCGGCCGTCCAGCCACGGAAGAAGAATGGGAGACCTTCCGTCTTGACCGCTTTCATGATGATTTGAGGGATGCCCTTTGATGTAGGGTATGATCAGGCATGCCACTAGACAATTGTCCGAGAACGCTTACCTCGGAGCCACCTTTCGACGCCATCACTCGAGACTTGACGACGTCCGCAGGAGCGCATACGGCTGAAAATGGTCATTAGACATGTATTTGCATGGTGCGGCATATGCACTCACTCGTGGCAACTGTGCCTGCCAAAAAGCTTGCGCCAAACTGCAAGGCTGGTCCATCATGCGTTCCCTTGATGCTCAGCAGGATCCGCTTGAAGTAGTCATACGACGCCAATTGTGAAGAGTTCATCAAGACGGCTCGGACCTTGAATAAAAGGATCAGAGCAGTACTGATGGCGTATCAAGGGCGATACGTACCACGTTGGGAGCAACACCCCGGTACAAAGCGAGAATGCCCTCGTCCTTTGTTATCCGATACAGACCGTGGATGCAATTTCGGTAACCGTAACGCTCTGCTGGCGGACGCGTTCGGTCTGATGCCATCCTGATCAGGACCACCTCTGGGGAAACCGGGATCAGCTAGGATACTCCCCGCTTTCCTGGCCCAACTTGCCTGCGGGCACGCCGAGCAGGCCTGCAAAGCCCCCTGCAGCGGCACTGGCGCCCAGCATGCTGATCATACTAGGATCTTTCGCGAGCCAATTTGTCTTGACGACTTCGTATGCGCCGAATCGGAATGTCGAGTATGTAAGGGCTCGTAACAGAGCTGCAGTCAGGCCATCGTATGCTCCTCTTATGCCTGCAAGGCGACGTCAGCCAACATTGAGAGGAGTAGTGAGCGAGACGCACCATGTGTTTTTATGATACTAGTGAAGAATTGTCCCGTGGATTTGGTATTCGTTTTTGCTGTCTGCATTTGTACTTTTGTCAAATCGAGGGGATGGCTTCGGAGCCAGGCATGAGCGAGGAGCGCATAAAGAGAATTCTGAGACCTACGTGAAGAAAGTCGCACCAGCGGAGGCCATCCCTGAAGAACGAGAGAAAGTCAGACCCCAAATCGGAATGGCCCAGGCCTGTGGGGGAATGAGGGCTTTTACATACCTCCCAGCCTATGGAAGAGAATGGAAAGGCAGATATCAGCAATCTGACGTCTCGAGTATGCACTCTAGCCAATAGCCAAGCCAAGCCTTCTTCGTGGAATGCCAGGGTCGAACGAGGGCATATTCTGTCACAGTGGATTTGCCTTATGCTCCCTGGGAGTAACATTCCTCTGTGACCGGTCGGATGCAGCGTTCTCACAGAATTTCTAAAAATCTTCACTGCCTACTTACATGAAAGGGTATGCCTTCTTCTTGCCCACCGTCGAGGGTTGCGATAACCGCGGCGGTATCACAGGTGCAACAGCCATTCTTGAAGCTTGATGAGCGTGAATATAGAATTGTTGAGTGGTGTGCTGGATTTGCGTTCGTCTTGCGTTTCAGCCCTAAGACGCGTTGATCACCGGTGACAATCACTTCACCGAAAGGAGTCGTCTCTAGAAGCGCTGCGTGATGTGCGTCTCTGGCCTAATTTTCTCGCCTTCCAGCCGCTGATCGTCCTTGTCCGAGGAGAATGAGAGCTTTATCTCGTCGGTGGGGTCGGACCGATTGAGCCAGCTACTGTAAAAACTGCTGTTGCGTCTAGAGACCCTTCGAGTGCCTCCCCTTGTTGTGAAGACTTATACCAACGTCGTTATTCCTTTACGACAGCATCAAGCGAATGAGATACCTCGCGTTGACACAGGCGGACCGTTTTCGTCCTTGCGATTGATGCCATTCAGAAGTTCGAAATCACCAACGACTTGAATGGAGCAAATCGAAATTAACCTCCACCCCGGCAGCCATACCGATTGCCTGCATTCGAAAATACAGCGAGTGGCTTGTTCTGGGACACAGGATCCTCTGCATCTCGGGCTGGGCGGAGGAAGCAAGCTTCGGGCGGCGACTCTCGCGAGTCCGCATACCGCCGCCCCGCTTTCGTTTTATGCAAATGTCAAAGCGGTATACGACCTTATGTAATCAGGGTCTATAGTTTAGCGGTAGAATAGCTGCCTTCCATAGCATTTACAAATGTTGCAAGCAGCTGGTAGGGGTTCGACTCCCCTTGGACTCATCCTTTTTCGTCCAGGGTCCTTCTTGGCCATTTTGAGCTTGTCCCTCATCGCTTTTCGTCTATTCAGTACCCCAGACGGAAATACCAGGGTCAAGGGATCATTTTTGTATATCTGCGTCGGAGAGGCCTGATAGGAAGCTTCTTAATTCGCTATCAAGCTTGGACGGCACCTATATCTCCTCCGCCCCTTCAGCACGAGACCCCGCCCGGCTGGCGTCCTACGGCGCTTCCAATGCAGAAAGTGGATCTTTTTGGTGCGGGAGGTGTTTTGAGAGTGAGCACGATCGGGAGGCCTTGGTCTCTGGGCTGGACGTTGCCTGTAGGATCCAGAAGATCCGGCTGAACTCGCCCTGCAACCAGATGGATCTCGACTAGTGCCTAGTCGGTAAAGCGCGATTGTCTTGGCTTATCTGATTAGATTTTGCATCCGCAGCGCTGGTTGCCGAGTGCGCCCGGTATTCATAAAGCTCAACACATTCCTCCATCTTTTCCGTATACCTGTTGTTGCCCATGGCCGGATCAACGCGATGGAAACAGCAAAACGCATATACAATAGTCTCACAAAGAGATCTGCTGCCATTGGAGCGCTGCTATTCTTACTTGTGGCGACCAATCGAATATGGAGCGGTATCTCTCCGCCATGGAGGTCTTCGGACGACGAGCTACGGAGATTGCAAGCATTCTACCCAGAGCGTTTCGACGAGGCACTGGAGTCGTCTGCAGCGTTCCGATATAGCGCTTTCGTATACCCTTCGCGGATTCTGTGAGCCTTGTCATGCTTTCTCGCTTGCTTGGCTTATAAGCTGTTTCCTATGGCTCTACAGGACCGGTCTTTACGTCGTCTTCGTCATCCTCGTCGGGGTTGCATGGTATTTCCACGAATATCGCAGCCGAAGCATCGCTCTATTCCACCACTACTACCCTCTCCGGTGGTTACGAACACATTTCTTGGAGTCGTCCCTCGTCAACCTCCGTCACCACGTCCCAATACCGATATTCCGACTCAGCAAGTTCACCATACAGGCGCCACTGAGATATCAGGCAGTGATCATTACTGGGATCGTCTGTATCAATGTGATACCTCTTTTATGCTCCTATCATATCTTACCAGGGAGTCGTGATGTCTTGTAAGTCAAGTCTTGAGCAAGGTCGAGAAAAGCTCACGTTCCTTCCTTTAGCTGGCCAGATCCGCATAGCCATCGCGACCAGCTCATGCGTTACTTGTCTGACCGCTCAGCCACTCTTGCTATGGGTCAACTACCCCTCGTCATCCTGATGTCGGGCAAGAACTCGCCAATCGCCCTGATATCAGGCCTGGAAATGAATGACTTAATGCTTTACCACCGCTGGCTTGCGAGGATGGTTTGGCTTCAGATGAACGTTCACTCGTTTGGATATGTCATGATCGCCTTGCTCAAGTCCCACCTGCTGCGAAATTTTGGCAAGGCGTACTGGAATTGGGGTGTAGTGGTATGTGTCTATACATCTTCTTCAAGCTAGTGCTTACCCAGGATATCAAGGCAATGGCCATGATGTGGGGATTGACCGTCTTGTCCATCCGAGAGATCCGTCGAAGACACTATGAGGTATGCCAGCGGACGATCTTCCGCGATTCAGCTCTGACCGTGGAATCAGGTCTTCGTGTTCTTGCACATTGTGTTCTGCTTGGTTGCGCTGGTTGGTCTGTACCTGCATATTCACCTCCTGCAGCATCACAAGGTTAGTAAAGTTCACGGAGACCTGAGACATATTGAAAATCCCGGTAGCTTGACATTTATACGAGGATCACACTTGCTAGCGCCGCATTCTGGGCGTTTGACCGCATCCTGAGACTCCTCAACCGTGTCTACCAATCCTTGCGCTCGCCGAAAGGAGCCATCTCTCGCGCATCAATATCCGTCTTCACCAGAGAGATTGTCAGATTGCGGATCACGATGCCGATTTCTCGTATCGTTCTACCTACAGAGTGTCAGGCCGATTCCAGGCCCTCCGTGCCCGCAAGAATCGCTGCCGGCCAGAGCATTGGACTCTCCATCCCCAACATTCAGTGGGTCGGCGATCATCCTTTCACTGTTATGGCAACTGGCGAGATTCCCGAAGAAGACGACACAGGCTATCTCGATCTCGCGATCAAGGCGAATGAGGGGTTCACTAGAAAACTGGCGAATCTTCTGCATGTCAGCCCAGACGCAGAAGAACAAAGTGTTGGACAGACGGGAACACAGAGCTTAGGAGTCCTGGTGGAGGGACCTTACGGAAGCCTGCATGAAGAGGTGAGCGCCGTGCAACTCCCTGGGGCTTTCGACTGACAAATTGGGGCAGGTTTATGAATCGGATAACATTCTTCTGTTCGCCGGAGGCGTTGGTGTAACGTTTGTGCTGCCGCATTTTGTCAGAACCGCTCTGCATTCGCCGATGACGGCATGTAAACTGGTATGGATGATACGGGATCTAGGTGAGTTCTCCAAAATTCTCGAATCAGTCTCGCTGAAGCGGAAGAACCATATAGACGCCTGTGTAATCATCCAAGATGAGCTGGAGATGCTGTCACGGCAGCTGCAGTCTCAACGTCATGCCGCTGACCGGACCGATCGTCGTGCGCCTCTTCTGGTAGAGATACACGTCACTGAAAGCCATTCGCGGAAACGAGCCCTCAATTCCGTCGACCTCGAAGCACGGCCACTTCTCCGCGTCTCGGCAGAAAACACCCGGGCAACAGAGGATGAGGCGCAAAAGTCGGTTTATGATATCGTAGATGCCAAAACTCCACTACTCGTGACCTCTCCATGGATCGACATTACCGTCAAGCATGGACGCGCATCAAAGGATATCGAGCAGCACTTCCCCACAAACGAGCTATCCAGCGCTCAATCATTGACAATCATGTCGTGTGGACCCGCCGCGCTTTGCGACGAGGTGCGCATGTATACCAAGGCTACGTCGGCGTCCTGCATGTGGGGATCTGTAAATTACATCGAGGAGTGTTTCAGCTGGTGACGCGGATGCCTCCATTGGAGACCTGTGGTAGGCTTCCTGCATGGCTTTCGTGGTCATGGTCTCGCACTGTATCAGATAAATTGAATATCGCATTTGTCTCCTGAAGCTCGGATTGATAGACAAGCGAGATTGGCTATATGCTGGTTCACCTTACGCAAAGTCTATCGTCCTCAATGGCATGAAGCGCAATTGGATCAACAAGGGAAATCTCTTGTTCTGCGGAAGACTAAGAAGATGCCATTGTATACGTAATCCCCTGATACACTTCTACTTTAGTATTGCCTTCCCGATGGTCGGCCGCTAGTCACTCCAGGTTGCTCGCGGGCCGAACCTCGAATAAGTACCTAACAGATCTCGACAGCAAGAATCTGAGGGTACTCTTTGGGTTCTCGCATCATGGATCATATGCTACAAAGTTGCGATCAGTAACACTATCTGTCCCCAGGCTTTCTCCAGACTTACGGAACGTCGGGCCAAGTGGGATCATCCCTGTTGTACAATCGCTCCTTCTCCCTCAGAACCTGCCAGCCTTCCCGCTCCGTCATGCGAAGGATAAGAGCCCTGAGATTCTGCCATTTGAGCGCGTGCTCATCAAAGTACCGAGACCACCGAGCGAGGATGACGAACATGTAGTCCGCGGCTGTCGGTTGAGGAATTCCGTCGACGATGTTCTCTACCAGGTACGGCTGGCCTTCAAGCTGTTTCTCCAACAAATCCCAAGCAGCGCCAATTCTCTTCCTTGCCATGGCCTTGATCGTCTCAATAGATGTCGGATCGCTTGAACCGGAATCTTTTTCCGCATAGAACCAGTCGCGCATCGAAGGTGAGACAGTGTTGGCGAGGTAGATCACCGTTTCGAGGTATTTTGCGTACTGGAAGGATCGAGGGTCTGCAGGAGCGAGATGGGCTTCCGGATGACGCGCGGCAAGGAGCAAGGCAGTGGCCGCAGATTCCGTAATCGTTTCCTTGACGCCATCATCGCCATGCAGGATCAGTGTCGGCACAACGCCCTTGGGATTCAACGCGAGATATTTTTCGCTCTTCTGGTCCTTTGCGGTGAAGCTGACGTACTCGGTGTCATACTCGACGCCGTGAGCCAGGGCCAACTCGATCAGGATCCAGTGGGGGATCATGCTGGCCGATCCGGAGTGGAAGAACAGGGTGTACTGCGGCATTCTATTAGGGTTTGTCGTATGATGTCGGGTATAGCTCCTTGAATGCGGCGATGGCTGAAGGAAGGCAGCGCGAGCTGTAGTGAGATACTCCAGCCGTTACTCCTTTGTCCACGAGCAGTCGAAGGAATACAGTATGTACTGCCTCATCAGCCAGCGCTGTCGAACACGTTGTCGGACTCGCGCTCGGTGACGAATGCTAGTTGAGGCATCTTCTATTTCGCTTGGCAATCGATGCGACCGAGTCGGCGACCTCTTCGGGTGGCGCGAGGAATCTCAGTCAACTCTGTCATTATCTTCAGCGACCTTTGAGAATGTGTGGGTACGGCTAGATCAATGGTTGCTGATTGTAGCATATTGCATGGCATGACGGACACATGATGGACGTGAATCGTACCTGAAGAGACAGTATGGCCAGAACGAAGGAATGGCCATGGGACTCCGAGCCTGTAGACCGCATTCTCCATTCCGTCGTCGCGCTCACTAGGAAGATATGTACACGCAACAAGCAAGCCGAGGCCTTTTGCGATCGTGAAAGCAGCCGCGAAGCTAGCTAAGGAGAGCTCTATGAAGCTTGTCGTCTGAACAGCTGTCTAAGCGGAAACTTGCGGCCCTGGTCTACGTGGCGCCTGAGAACATGCCTAGGCGTGTTATCAGATAAAGGCGTCAGGCGGAATCGCTGTCCAGGGTTCTGGAGGGCTTTCTTCATCAGCAATCTAGGCGTGGTAATTGGCACGATGCGGAATGAGAAAAGTATGTGCGCAAGCAAACATTGCTGTCAGCTTTCTCGTCCATGTCCCAGGACACGGACAGATCGCCTCCAGTCACCATTCAGGGAAACAATCTGGTCACATGACCGGATTGCATATATGTGACCAGAATGCATATGACCGTCGCAGGTCGCGTGTCTTTCCCCGCGTTACCTTCTGGGTCTCGTTGCATTCGACCAGCTACTTGATCAAGCCTCATCACGGAAATAGTTCCTTCACCTACTGACGATAGTCCTTCCCGAAAGGCTGGATTTGCTACGACTTAGGTCTCCTGGTGCTCCAGCAGAGGCATACAGCTAGGCTTGACTACAGAATGGATGCTATGAACATCATGGAGAACCCGGAGGAGCTCGTTGGCAGCGGCAAGTTACGGGCACTGCAATCGCTACAAGTTCAACAGTGTCAATCACTGTGGCCATCTCGACCAACTGCGTGAAGCGACTTGTGTAGCGCAATCGGCGGAATGAGCTTTCGTTGACATCGCTTCGTACAATGCCCAATAGCTTGCCTAATGTCCCGAGTGGTCATCTAGTATGTCTTTACGGATCCCAAGCTAGGCCCCAAGAGTCCCGACGACTACACTTTCAGATTGCGTGCTCGCCTGCCTTGCAAAGGCGTGGCGCTGGCGGGTGGCAGACGATGGCCTGGTCCTTTTGGCGCAGCCTGGGTCGACCAGCACTGACAAGGACTACCCCAGCTGATCCATCCGAAGCTCTGCGTTCGGCGAGGTGACTTGCCTTCCGCGAGATGACCTGAAAGAGCGTTCCAATAGCGTTCTTAGGAGACCAGACTCCATAAATACAGAGCTAGATACAGGCTACGCGACCTCGCCAAGAACGCTGCTGACAGTCTGGCCAGCTGTCTGGCCCAGCTGTCTGGCCTTCCGGAGATCCCGTCAGCGACTCCGCTAACACTATCCCGCAAGCAATCCCGTGACATCCCGGCAGCAATTCCCGGCTTCTCTTCCGTTGAAGTTTCAGCTAGCTGATCAGCAGCTTAATCAGCTCGTGGATCATGTACTCCATGTATACGAAGAGAGCAGCACTGTTCGTGCTGGATAGGTTGAGGTACATCGTGGTACCCTATACAATCAGCGCTTTGATGGCTATATAGTGGTGCCGAGAGGAGCGACACGCTGACTAAGCCTCGCTCTCCGATCGAACAACGGTATTCACCATGCGAGTTTTCCACGCGAGCAGCTATAGGAGTGCGGTTGGAAGATCCCCGATTCCTGCTCTTTTTTCGGTGACAGATCCAGTGCTAATAGCTGTGCTAGAATGCCCCCGCTGACGTGAGACTCTAACGCCCCTGTAATCCCGGTACTGACTTCGTGTCGGCAACCAGTCGGCAACCACAAACTGTTGGCCATAGCAACTCAGTCACTACAAGCAGCTCTACAAGCTGGCAGACGCCTTTGCAATATCCTAGAAGATTTCGAACCTGGACATCACCCCAAAGCTATCCAACTAGCTATCCGAAAGCTATAGCGTCTTGGTCGCAGTTTGCCTCAGTTGGCGTCAGCAATTGCGGTACGACGCTGGAACAGCTTCGTGATGTTACCTAGTGGCGAGCTGGGGTCCGGGGAGCTGTCCGGGGATAGTAGCTGGGATAGTAGTGAGCTGGTTAGTGAAGCGCTTGGTGGCGGCACAGCTGGCGGCACAACGAAGGTTGGCAGAAAGTTGGACCGGAATGCAAGCGGCCTTCGCGTCCTCGTGATCGTTGTTTAGCTCGTTGCTTGCGAGAGCTGTTAGCCAAGCTGTTACAATCTCTTGCAAGAAGCTTTACAAGACGGGCAAGCTCGAGGAGCTGCTAGAGGGCAGCTACGAGGACAGCTAAGCGAGCTCCTAAGAGGACTTGCAAAAGGTAATCGAATGCTCAAGAATCTTACGAATCCGTCAGAAAGCTTTGGCGGCTGCGGCATACAAGCTGAGAAACAACAGTTAAGAATTGCCACAAGCTGCGGCGTGTAAACAGATCCTACCACGTATCTCAAGTATTCCACCAGCTACCTTGTCCTCCTGAACTGTTCTTTTCTGTAAAGCTATCTGTAGCCTGGAAAAGCTCCTGGAAAGCAGCTTGAAAGCGGCCTGGAAATAGCTCCGCTCGAAAAATACAAGCGGAACGAGCCGCTCGCATCCTTCCGAGATGGCCAGGCAAAAGTCACTGGATGCTGTGAAACCATTCTGAAACCGCAACTTAGTACGGGGAAGTCGATGTGGAGTTGTCGCTTTCGTCGCTTCGTGTGATCGTGTGATCGTGTGATCAAGCAATAGGATGTCAGGGATTTGGACGGTGCATAGCCGGTAGTGGCAACGAGGTTGACCAAGTCAATGAAGGGAATCGCAACAAGGACGGTATACTAAAACCAATCCCTTGAGCGCTACACACTCCGTTAGACTTCCCAACAACTAGCTCTCAAGCTAGAAGCACTCTGCCCCCCGACCTCCGCACATCCGCCGCAGCGGGGCATCGATCCCCAGTATCACCCCAATACCACGTCTCCACTTCACGTCGGCCAACTCGAACGACGAACGATTCCTACAAGGTCGCCGAATATAACGTTAAGATTCCCATTCGTCACCTTTACCAACGCGGACGAGGTGGCATTCGGCCGACGACTCGAGACGTACCAGAGGCTTGTCACCTGACGGCTCGACTTCGCTACACTCTTTCACCTTGACAACGCCATCCTGTGACCGACCATATAGGCTCGACCCCATCTTTGCGAGAACCTTAGCCTACAGAGCTAGACCCCATCAGTAATCACAACAAATCAACATAATCAGCGGTAGACGTCCGGATTTGGTGGAACTCAACAGGTAAGTCATGACTTCTTCCTGTTACCCCTCCCCGGCCCCCTTCATATCCCCCAGTCATCCTCCTCGCCGAGCGTCAGTCATCCGCAACGAAACCCACGCATTCCGGGCAGAAAAAGGCTATCCGCGATCGTCCGAGTTTATTTCGGCGCTGCGCGGGGTTCGCCGTTGTCGTGGGAGGCGGGAACATGTGCAGTTGAATCGTTGCGATTGAAGATGGACGGCGTGCCTGATTGATCGGGGCTGTGATGGTCACGGATGTCAGCATTGGAGCTGGAATAGGATGCGAAAGCTTTGCCCTGCGATGAGGAAGCTCAGCAGTTCCGTGTCCAGTTGATCCGCAACGGGCGAGGTGTCGTCGTCCAGATCGTCCGATCAGCTTCGTACTCCGGATCTCAGTGGCAACGAAGATCTCAAGGATAGGAGTGAAATAGACTACTCTGTCCTTCAGACGCTGAGCGGAGCGTACTGGAACAAATCCAGCATATCGGGCAAAGCGGCTGACTTGAGTGTCCCTCCAGCCACAGCCACCACAACGACATCCTCGACGAATTTCAATCAAGAACGAGCACATTCCAGAGATAAGGACGAGTGACAGGAGGTACGCTCCGATCGCTTCGCAGTCGAGTTTTCCATGATCGCTCACCGTCTTCCATCAGCCCCGTCGTGGAAAAGCCCTAGAAACCCGATCTGAAACGCTGAGTCGACCGCTCCCGCCGGCAAACAAGGGTCCCGTGATTGTCACATGGAAAGCATCGCGTCGCTGCGATTCTTATAAAGGAAGACGGCCCCACGCACAGCAAGGCACATTACGGATTCCCTGTTCTTACCGACATTGTAAACACCTTTCACATCATGGCGCCCCATACGACAGGCAGTCTCGCAAGTAGCAGCGCGTCGTCCTCGGCCACACGAGGTAGCGACAAGGACCGAGAGCATCGCGCGAGGTTGCAGGCGTACTATGTCACGCAGGAGCCGTTTCAGATTGCGTATCTCCAGGAGCAGCAGCAGCGGGAGCGAGAGGCGATGGAGCAGGAAATGGCAATGAGGGATGCGGTAGAGAGGGCGAACGCGGAAGAGCAACCGCAGAAGGAGACGAGTAAGTTGTGCGATTGCGCTTTTGGTCGCGTCGCTTAATTTCCCATTTAGCTATCACACTCGACGCACAACAGCAGATCGATGCTGCGCTTCAGCAAGTCCCACCGCCGTTCATCCTGCCCGAGCCGTCATCGCAAGAACAACCATCAGCGCCCGTTATCTCCAACAACGCCCTTCCCGTCATTGTCTCCTCGTCTGCCGAATCCAACGACGCGCCGCGAATTGTTAACGCTCCGGACGCAGGCGACCAGCAACCTTTCGAACAATCCTCTAGCAACGACTCCAAACACACAAGCTCTCTTTCTGCCGGATCCGAAAATCCTGGCGACAAGATATTGGCGACGGAAGGCAGTTCTAGCAGTGGCGACAAGCCTCGCGGAATCCTCGCCAACTGGGCACCCGCCGCACTCGCAGGACCGCTCGGCTTACAGCGTTCGCTCTCGGGATTCTTTGGCCTGAAGACGCAAACAACAACAGACGAGAATCGTACACCGCTCGCGCAAAACGAGCGACGCGTTTCCCACAGCTCCACCAACAGCGACGCGTCGTCTTTGGTTGATGAGGGAAAGAGCGGCATCATTTATTATCAGAAACGTGGTTCGACCGACACGACAGCCAGCGGATGGAGTCATGGCGAGAGAAGAAATCGATTGCCGGAAGGCGCGAGTGGTGTTGCAGTGCACAAGGATCTGTGGAAAGTATGTCATGTGCCTCTTCCTCTTCGCATATGCTGATCCATCAAAGCTTGACCAAATGTCCGAGACGTGCGACTTCCCGGAATGCAATACCGTCTTCAGCTTTACCAACCGTCGGCATCATTGTCGAGCGTGTGGCCAAATCTTTTGCACTTCCCACGCGAGCTTTGCCCTTGACTTGTGGTATCCCCCGACGAACACCGGCGAGGAACCGCGAAGCGGCGCTCCAAGCAGACGGCCAAGCAACGATGCCACGAATGCAGCACAGCCTACCGAATCCGGTCCGGACGCGTCTATCCATTCTCTACTTCGTCCTTTGCCGGCAAGTAAATTGTTTGCACAAAAGGGAGCCATCAGGCCGGCGCGTGTGTGCGAGGACTGCTACAACAAGGTATGGAATCCTGATCGTTTCGCATCGCGTGAACGCGAACGACGTGCCGAACCGGGCGCGAGCAACGGTCATGGCGATTTCGACAGCGACAGTCAGGCGTCTCATTCGGGCATCTCCCTTATTGAAGGCAAACCTACTTCCGCTGCTCAACTTTTGAATGAACGCGTATTACAGAGATCGAGGTCTAGCAGAAGCACAGGTCGAAGGATGTTCTCCGCTCCGGCATCGCCGGTGTCCACAAGTCCGCCAACCGCGAGCGGTTTGGACGGCACCGTTCTAAGCACGCAGACCAATCTTCTCAGCCGACAGGGATCACGATCTAGCTCGCTTGCTCCGCCAGCTGTCCGACAGAACGCGCGTCTGGCCCGAAACGCTTCTGCGCACGGCGCCCTTTCCCTGCGATCGCGTATGCCGACGAGCCCTGCTTTCGCATCGGAAGCTACACCTCGACCCATGTTCTCGCCCACGGCCGAAGCTCTCAACGTTAAACCACAGCAACGTTCGCTCTCCCCCAGCGGTCTCGCCCAAACGAGCGGCAACGGCTACTTCCCCGCCATGCCGCCGCCATCAAAGCCGTTCTTGCCCGGAGAAGAACCGAATCAGCACGTCAACGGAGTCTTGTCCAACTACCCTCTTGCATACAAGCCTACGACTCCGGGATCCGGTACGACATCACCATACACCTCAGGTCCGCCGTCGACCGTCGACAACTCGGGATTCGCTCGCACAAGCCGGTCCGCCGCGTACATGCGCCTGGACATGCCGAAGAATGGATTCCCATTCGACGATCAGATGTCGAGCAAGGCGAGCAGCGCGAGCTTGCTTACGCCTGATCGAGAATGGGTTCCTGGGGCGTGGGGTTACGCCAAGGAGACGTTTGATCCCGATGTCGAGAGTGAGAGCGATACAGAGGATGAGGATGATCGGGAGGATGCGGTCGAGGGACTCGTGCGGAGAACGCGGTCGAGGTTGATCGTCGATGGTGGTCAGTACGGTTGCCTCTTGTTCCGCGAACGTGTGCTGATGACGCTGCAGATATCCGCTTGAAGGCCCACGACGTCGTTCGAGAACCCAAATCCCGACACGAAACACAGCGATCTCCCGCCCCGCAATCGCCCGCCACGCGCTCCATGCCTTGGTCCACTTTTTAATTCATAGTCACCCCTCAAGCATCCGCATCTTGCATTCACCTATCAGCACTTTCCCCTTTCGTTCCAGTTGTACGACCCAAGAATCCAATACACGGGCCGGTATCACCTAGCACAAGCATTGACATCTTGGCATCGGGACCCAAAGAAAGGTTCCTCATTGTAGTTTCGAACGTTGTGAATTATTGTACTCGTAGCATAGTTGCCACAGTATCCGTTCATGCATGCCTTGCCATGTGCAACATCGAGAAGAGAACAAAGTCCGCCAGCTGTCCCGCCGCAGGGATCTCCTTTGTTCCGGCACATGGACGCGTTGCTGTACAGCACTCACGCGTAACTGTACTTCGCGTGAATAGAAGCGATCGACAACCAACTTGGACTTCCGAAGCTACTTTCAGTCTATTGAGCACTTGTCGTCTCTGCATGCGCTCATCTCTTATACTTTCCTCGACCCTCGCCAATCCCCTTCTTACGTCCCAATCGGGCATCGAGCGTCCGGACGATCCATGGTCAATCGAAACACCCAAAGCAGACCGCAAAACGTCTATTGACTGTGCATCTCCTTTCCGCAAACTGACTTCCTCTCGTGTCGCTTATCAAATTATCGGACAACTAGATAAACACTTCTTGAACTCTCGACCGGGGCATTCTCCGCCGTAGAGATGGGCCGGACAAAAGGTCTCAAAAGACTGCCGCGACCTGTCTCCTCGGCCGAATCAGAATCCTCTCCACTCGAGAGGCCCGCCAAACCGCACTATCGCACCACAGGACGAAAAGGCCCGCCGGCAAGATACGAGGTGCCCTCGAATGACTCAGAGGAGGATAGTGATCAAGAGAATGGAGCGGAGGATGATGCAGGTGGAGTGGAGAACCGGCGAGATTCCGCTATTTCGGTTCAAGATGAGGAGGAAAGCGAGTCCAATCACGACGATAGTGATGAGGATGTCGAGGATGACGAGCAAGAAGGAATGGTCGATCCCGAAGACGGTCTCGACGTCTCCGAAGAATGGTCACCTCGTCAATTGGAATTGATTCAGCTCGCATCCGACTTGTCGGCAAATGACGATCTCCTGTCTTGTATTTTCGTGGACACGTTCGGCAGCATGTCGTTGAAAGACGACCTCGGCGTCTATTATCACCAAGGCGACTTTGTCAAACCAAACTTTGATCGCAAGCAAGTACTCGAGATGGCACAGCAGACCATCGTGAACGGCGACGTCCAGGGCGCTATGGACCGATGCCTACGACTCCAAATCATTCGCAATCACATCACCAGATTGAGATCCAACAATCAAATCAAGAAGTTTGTCGCACATCTCAAACGGTACCTTATGCTTTACCATCCTTCATCGAGGGTCGAAATCAGAACTACGGACAGATATCGTTTCGCGACCAACAAATCAGAGTTGGCGGTCCACTCGACTGTTGACTTGGATCCGGGGCTGACGGAATACACGATCATGGACATTCAAAGTCTCCATGAGCAGCCAGAACAGCCCACATCTAGCTCATCGACACAAAGCAAGTTCAACGCGCCCACCCTGCATGGCCTTCCAAACGCCCTCAATGGCGCCATCATGGCCGAAGAGCTCGCACATCTCGGCAACAACCTGTCGGCCGAGCCGCGGCCTCCTATGCTCGTCCTCGACGAGATCACTGGCGCCATGGAAGTGATGCCCAAGATCTGGGAACAGCGATTAAGCGGCAATGCGGTTGATGACGAAGACTCGCTCTTGAATCCGGTCTCGGCGGCTCGAAAGGGGAAGCAAACGCGCAACGTGCCTTACGGGGATATGGAGCTCGACGTCAATGGCGGTGTTGGTGGACCCAAACAGACGGCGGAAATTCGAGACTTTAGTGTTGTCAACTCGGGCCGACAAGGGTTGATGCTCTTTCTCGGCCCCGGACGTTTCATCAATCATGATTGCTCGCCGAATGTCGAGCTGATTACCACCAAGAGGAATGTCATCACGTTCCGTGTATTGAGAAGAATCCGGGTCGGCGAGGAGCTGACAACCTGGTAGTAAGTGCAGTCATCACTAAGCGATGATCAGGGCTCAGTCTCTTTGTACAGCGGCGACAACTACTTTGGGCAAGGCAACAGAGATTGCTTGTGCCTGACCTGTGAGCTCAATCACCGAGGCGGATTCTCTCGCGTCGGGAACGAGAACGCGTCGAGCGCCACCAATGGAGATAACATCACCGAACCTTCCAATTACCTGGGCGCGATGAAAGACTCGTCAGACGAAGAAGCCGAAAGTGGCGATCTGCAACTGGGCATGACGGTAAACATAACGTACGAAGATGGGACAGGCGCATCAACCGAGACAATCGAAGTCATTAATGCATCCGATGGGGAAACCAACACAGACGAGGATATGCCGCTTGGGCGCGGCGGTTGGCAGAGATCCTCACATGAAGCTTCCCGGAAATCTGGTCGTCGTAACAGCAGAGCGCCCTCGAAACAGCCGAGCGTGGAGAACGGATGCTCGATGTCTGGGTTCCTTCAGAGTCAAGACGCCAACAAGCGTTATCCGAGAAGGAGCGGCTCTTCTTCTGCTATACCGCAGCGGATGGCGGATTCCGTATCAGTCTCCTCGTCGACTCGCAATTCGCCCACCCCTTCGTCGAGCGCAATGGACTCCACCAGACCCGCTTCAAGAAACTCCAGGCGTGCTGCAGTCCGTGGCAGAGAGCGTACCAGCAACATGATACATAATCCATTCGGCGCGACTGCTGGTAAAAACGGAAAAAGGATAGTGCTTCCCTCGGATGGTATGGAACACCTCATGGATCCAACGCATGCCCATGACGATGATGAGGATCCACCGGGAACAATTAGGTGCACTGTTTGTCTGACAGTTATGGAGCCGGTCTGGATATCGGATCGCTATATCGAGCAGTGTTCCCGGTAAGCATCCATCCTTCACAGCGAAATGTCTATACTGATAGCAAAAACCAGATGTATCCGGCACAAAGCCATCTACCGTGTCAAATGGCCAGCGAGGACTAAAGCCGAAGAGCAACCCTATCCTCCCGTCAACATGCGCCCGAGCTGGTGGGTCCCTCCGCGAATCAAGAAGTATCAGTACACTGCGACTGCAGCAAAAGAGCCACTTGACAATGTGTACGACGATGTCACTCCCTTCATGCAACCGGTGAATGTCGAAGCAGAGAGGCTAGAATTAGAACGACAGGAAGCAGAACGGGAAGCCAAGCGTCTCGACCGATGGGAAACTCTTAACGAGGAGGCGGCAATCAAATTCCGGAAGGATCTGGAGGTTGCTCAAATCAAAATGCGCAAGTTCGAGAAAGAGTATGCTATCGCGCGAGAAGCAGCGAAAACGAAACCCAAGCTGCACTCCGGAGGAGGGAATTGGGGTCGCTACGAGTACGTCTGGGAGGAAGAGGATGATGGGCAGTCAAAGATACAGCCTGGCTCAAAGAGGAGTAACCGCGCGACCTCGTTCGCGAATTCTCCTCCCCGACTCAGCAAGAGACGACGCATCGATGATTCCAGTCCCAAGGGTACTCAGGCCTCTGTCAGTCGGTATGGTCGCGAGAGAAAGGCTACGGAAAAGAGCGTCGCCTCAGGGTCATCTCGCATGGAACCCAAAGAACATCCAGCGAAAAGAAGAAAAGAACGGCCTAGACCTCCCGGCCCTATATTCAGTGCTATCCCACCCTCGCCGTCGAGAGATACCATTGCCGAGAACGACTTTGATATCTTGCCTATTCCGGACATGTCCGATGCACTTGAATGCGCCGGAAAGCAACCGGGAACACAACGCGGCCAGGCCGAGGATATATATGACTCTGACGTCGAGATCATCGCATCCAACGTTACTTGTCTCGTGCGACAAGGTCGCCTCGAGGAGCAATACGGGTCAAATGGCAATCCTATCTCACTCGAAGGGGATGAAGATAACGCGGATAACGCGATGGGGACCTCTACAGCACACAACGGCAACGACATTCCCTACTCGTCCCATTTTGACGCGAGCGCACCACACTTGATGCCAGTGACGCCCGGCTCGGTCCATGATGGTGGAGTCCTCCAGGGGACAACGGGTGATCACGCGAAAGCACAAGCCTTTCGTGATCATCCGAATAAGAAGAACAAATCAGGCATCAACCCACTGAAAACCTGCGAGGTTTTCCGTGGTACTCTCTCCAGCCCTCACACTCAGAGCTTCAATACGCAGTATGTTGTGCGGCCGGAGAACTATCAATTACCCAGTGCAGTGCTGGGAAGGGGCAAGGGGACGAGGGCTGCAGTCACGGCCATGGAGAGGACCCTGTCTGGAAAGAGTATGACGCCTGCGGATGAAAGGCGAAAAGCGAATCCTTTGCTTTATAGCGCCGAAGCGGAGATCGCTCGAGCTCGGCAGGTCGCCGCTTTTCTGGAAAGTGCTAAACGGCGCAAGCCTATTCGCTCACCATTGAATCATCAGCACAATCAGTTTTCGAGGCTGTCTCATGCCGTCAGCTCGTTGCGAAGCGTGGAACAAGAAGGACGTCAGCCACGGGAAGATCCGGAGAGCTTACCAGACACCATTTCGAACGGGCTGTCAGCGGACACTAAGATTTCTGAGCCCATTAGTGTTCAAGCTGCTCCGCCCTACATTCAGCAGGATACGCCAGGTTTGGTGCAGTTTGGCTCTGGCTCATTACCGAAGAGTGGAGAAGACAATGTCACTGATCCAGCTCGCATGGAATCAGAAGCAGAGCAAGAGGACCAGGTAATTACTACATCACGATGACAGATCAAACTTGGTGACGATAATCTCATCCCTACCACCAAGCAGTCCGTCCCCGCAGGGGAAGTCAACGCTCCTCACGAGAACATCGAGGGGCCGAAGCTGCGACTTCCGGCATCTGGCTTCAATCCCTTGGACGGCCAGGATGGAGTCACTCCTGACCCCATTGGAGATTTTGAGCGGGATTCAGCGATGAACATGTCTGCTGATTTGCCAGAGGCGGAAGGCCGAACGTTAGCATTGGTCCAGCCAGTCGTAATTGCAAACGATACCGCCACATGCGCATATCCGTCGTCGGCCCTCTCGCCCTCTTACGCTGAAGGTGTGTTGCATTCTACCACTATCGCCGAGCCAGCATCTAAACTTCGTGACGTGGAAGCAGTAACCAGAGACACAATGCAGCTGGAGAGTCCAAAACGCCAACAGGCGGCGGTAAATGAACGGCAGTCTCCGACGACGGCGACCGCAGCGGTTCAGAGGGATCCTCCTACAGATGTCCCCGAGGAAGCTTCAAGTTCTACGGATCCAGTGAACAGCGCGTCAGAGGCTCACAACATCACTTCGGTATCCGCTCCTCCGCCCGATCTCAGCACCGTGAGCGATGATCAGGAAAAGCTTCTTGCGAGACCCCCATCACCTGCTAGTGATCAGACTTCGTGTAAAGTGGAGTCATTCACCGCGGAAGGGACGGCTGCCGCTAGTCCGATCTCAGTGACTGAAGGTTTACAGATCTACAAAGATGCCGTGTCAAATACTGAGGAGCCACAACCGCAGACTGCTGCCGTCATCGAAGAGGCTGAGCCGCGTATAGCTGAAAACCATGAAATTCGTGCAACTGCTGCCGACGATGTTTCGGCGCGTTCTGAAGAGCCTCTACCAGCTTCCTCGAATGTCAAGACCGCCGTCTTCGAGGTCCCTGAACAACGTGCTCTTCCGGAATCAATGGTAACCGATATCGAACATCGGGAAATGCCCAATACCGCTGAATCGATGCACGTTGAACAAGTAGGCGACGAGAGTATCTCCAGAGGGCCCGCGGTGCAAGAGTCTCCCATCATCGTCGATCCTTCTGCCTTGGAAAGCGCTAGACCTGCTGCCATTCCAGCAACAGAGCATGTGTTGGAAGTCGGCTCCGGTCTTCAGCAGGTACAGCCGAAAGAGGACGTCTTGATGGCGTCCCCTGAACTACCCACGTCTCCCAAGATCGCAGATCAAGGCGAGACGCTGTCAGCCTCACCGCCGGGCTCACCTTCGAAGACGGCCCCTCTCAGCTATCCAAACGAAAAGTTGGACGATGGAACGTCGCCGAAAATCACGCCAGATGCCAGCTCCGTTGTCATGGCCGAGAATCCGGTTCCAGTTGCAGATGTGCATGTAACTCCGCTTGCATCGACTTCGGCAGGTGTAGGAACAGAAGGCTTAGGTTCCTGCGTTTCTCAACCCATGCTGAATGCTGCCGGATCTTCTACTTTGACAGCGGTGATAACTTCAGAGTTGGCGAATCAACTTGTCTTTGGCGAGAGAGAATCCTCGGGAGTGGGAACAGGTACCGGGAGCGGTGCTCAGGAAACACGGGTCGACCCTAATGGATCGAGACCAGAGAATCCAGTTCCACCTTTGTTGGAAACCCCGCCTCTGCTCGAAACAGAAGTGCCGGTCACTGAAGCCGCCTCCATCGGGCTGAATGACGAGGAAGAATCCTCACGCTTAGCTACTGCCGCCTCCATAGGTGCCGGTCTACCGGAGGCTCGAGCAGAATCTATGCTCCCGACTGTGGAATCCGATAACGGGCAGCCAGAATACGAGTCCGTCGACACCAACGCCACGGAGCCATCAAATCTACCTACGAACGGTCCCCTCGTTTCCCAGCATACTGAAGCCGACCAGATTCCGGCGAATGCTGAACCCATTATTGCATTGGTGCCCGATGCGCTAGAGACCTCTTCGAAGGACTCTGCTACCGAAGCAGATCACGCCGCAGCCCCACCTGCAGACCCCGGTGTCGAACAAATCGAGCAGAGTTCCGTAAGTCTCGCCGAGGATCAACAAGCCACAGCAGGACCCCCGACATTGGGGCAAACAGCAGCCGAAATGTTGCACAATGAGGCAAGGGGGGTCGAACCAGAATCCGGTATGGTAGAATCTGCGTCGGTGCAGTCCGCTTCGGCGGCTCCAGAAGAAGCTGCTTCGACAACGGGAACTGCTCAACCCGATACTCTGGGAATGGCGTTGTCGATAATGGAATCCAATGCCATGGATCAGTCTGACGGCGTAAGTTTCCGATCATGTGGACGTAGCATTCCTCCTGACACTTTCTTCGAAGTACCTCTCGCGATCTGCGAGTCCTTTCATGTTCGAGCCTCCAATGTCTCCTGGCCAAGAAGAGTCAATCACCCCTGTTTCGAGATCTCCAGCGGAGACTACACCAGTCATTGTGAGTTTTACAACTCTTCCCGTGGAGTCTCCATATCTCATCCGTGTGGAAGGTCAATCGGCCGCTCACCACTACCTTGGCTCCCGCTGTCACGCCAAGCGTACCCCAGAAGAGGAAAAGGACCTGTCCATCCGTGCCGATTCCCGAGAATGCCGAAATTGTCGTCTTGTCAAGCGACGACGAAGTAGAAATCGTCAGGCCACTCAAGCGAGTCGCGACTATCCAGACATTCCAGCAAAGATCCGCGCCACCTGGGCAAAACGATCGCTTCGGACACAACGCTGCTCCCTTTGCTTCGCCCATGCCAGCGAGAACCTCGGAAGTTCAGGCATCTCTGGTATCGCGTACTCAAGCCACATCTGCCAGAACCTCGGTTGCAGAGTCGCCAGTCGCCCCGTCACCCTCGCAGGACCGACGAAGTGCCCGAAAAAGCGAAAAGGGCGCGTTGTTCTTGAAATCAACAAAGAAGCAACTAGAGTCTCGCAGAACTATTCAGGCTCTTAGGCGCATTCAGTTGGTATCGGCCGGGATCACAGATTTCCGCGACGGTGATGATGGGCCAACGGAAGAATTGAGTACAGAAGCAACATCGCTTGCCGGCGTGGACACGTCTTGGGGAGCAACCCCGACTGCTGGTCCATCATATACTAGTTGGGATGCGCCTGCACTCGCGGCATCTGATGTCGCAACGGGGTGGGGCGATCAATCGACCAATCCGCAGGGCATAGGAGCTGCCATATCAAGTAACACTGGATGGGGAGACGATGCGCCTGCCGCGCCATTTGGCAGTACCGGATGGGGTGATCAGCCGGCTTCAACTGATCAGCCTTCTGCCTCGGCCATCAACGCCGGTTGGGGATCCGAGACGGCCACTGCGACCGGAATGTCCTCCGCCTCGACGGTTAGAGCTGGGTGGGGAGACGAAGCAACTTCCGCAAGCGCCGCGGCTCACTCGACAGCTCGGAGTGAACCTGTACGCAACGAGGCGCCTTTGGCTGCGGGTGTCAAGACACACTGGGGCACAAATCGTCCCGATAACACAGCTGTTACGACAGCTTGGGATTCGCCAGCCGACAGCGTGTCCACGGCTCCGCAGGCTGATACCGCTCGGGGCCGGGACGAAACCTCTTCAGCTACGAACGTAGTCGATACTGCGACCACAGCTGGCGTCTCATTGGCCTGGGATGCAGGCCCAGAGGATACCACGGCTTCCGTTGCTGACGTCAGTAGTGGTTGGGGAGCTGTGCCCGCGACATCGGCTGCCAATACCGGCTGGAATACGGGCCCTTCGGGCGGCGTTGGGCGCAACACGTGGTTCGAGTCGTCGACTACCACGACCCGTCCCAGTTCCGGCCACAATGCCGACCGATCGCACATGCATAACGACCCGATTCCTTCGAGCTTCCCCAAGCAATATTCCGATGATGGCTGGGGAAGTGCGTCTGGCGAGTATCGAGGCAGCGGTCCTGCAACTCGGACAAGTCATGCAGATCCAACTACCGAACCCTCCATTTCGCGAGGATCTAGAGCTCAGCACGCGGAAAGCAACGATAGCTGGTCCGCCACGGCGCATATTTCTTCGTCTACCGGCGCGCAAGGAGGCTGGGGCGAGCCAGGTTATTCCTCACGCAATAACACAGGTGATTGGGGGTCACGTCAGAGTGATCGCGAACAAAGGCAAGTTTAACGCATCCGTAGTGGTAATCTCCCGCTAATGATCTACGTTTACAGCGAGCGACAGCGACGACGCGAAGGAGACACCGATAAGAATCACTCGAAGGCACCTTCCAAGACAGAGCCTGAGAAAAGTAGCAAGGAAATCACTGTCGATCCCAATGCTTGGATACCAGAACCCACAGCAGCAGCGCCTGCGACGGATTGGGGCTCATGGGAAGCGCCTGTTGCGAGCGGAGTTCCAAGCGGGTGGGGTTCGCCGGACGCAGACTCCCGGAGCGAACGGGAAGCCAGACCTGTAGACCTGTCTTCTCGCATGCGGGCCGCTTCACCTTCAAACGGAACATCTCGTCGCAGCGATGCACCAGGCTGGGATTCTCCCGCCTCGTATAGCGCGACTCCAAGGGAAAGGGAAGCTAGTGTTTCCCGAAAACCAGTTCCCGCGCCACCCACTCGATCCAGAAGATCGGTTGCGGAAGACTTCTGGAAGGATGACTCGCCACAGGAACAAGCGCCGTTCGAGCAGGGAAATGGAGCAGCTAAACCAGAAGCATCGGGCTGGGGCGATGCTTGGACGCCAAGCGATCCTGACGCAATTTTTCAGGATGATGGCTGGGGCAATCCCTTGAACCTCTCGTCCAATGTCTTCGCCGATGCAGGCTGGTCCCAACCGGCTCGAGGACAATCCGATCCACGCAGCGAAAGCAAAGCCTTTCATCGAGGGCCACCTTCCACCCATTCCCGTTACGGAAGCGAAACACGAGGAAACTCTAGGGATTATCGACATGGAGAATGGTCACCTGTACCAAGTCAATCCGATGATCGTTACCGATCGTCTCGAGCCAGATCTCGTGACCACAGGGACGTATCGTCCACCGGACGTGGGCATTCTAGGGAACGGGACGGGGCTTCGACGCGCGATGACCGCCGAGACAGCGGCCATCGAGATCGAGACCAGGGGAGCAGACACTCGGAGCGGCGAGACTCCCATCGCAGGGATTCCGACGGTCGATCTCTCAATCATGAATGCAGATATGACCGGGAATCCAGCGGAAGAGACTTGCGTCATCGACATTCCGATCATCGGAATCACGATAGGGAGCGAGATCAAGGCGAGCATCGATATGGCCGACACGGTGGAGAAAGATTGGAACGACACGGAGAGGGGCACAGGTCTCGGCACCGGGAAGCCGACGAGCGTGCCTCCCGAAAAGCCCCTGAGCGACGACATCACGATCAAGAGGAGCGAGAGAGGCGACCTAGAGGCGATGATACTGGCAGATCTCGTCGATCGGATGCTCGATCCGAAGCAAGAGAGCAGGGAGGACGTACCGGAGAATCGAAGGAAGGAGACAGAGACTCGCTCAGGAATTTCGAGAATACATCTACGACCCAAAGACTAGTTGATCGAGTACATCCGGATCGGTTGCGACCTCGAGACGATTTCGCGGAATCAGGTAAGGCATCATTTTGTCCTGTGTCGTTTCAAGCTGACCTCCGCATCCAGACATTCAGGCTACCGAACCCGAGCAACCTCGCGCTTCCGCGACGACGTCCAATAACATGCCACTAGGACCGAGAAGAGTATTTGGACGACCAGCCGCGACCGAGTCGAGCGATGTGCCATCCACCAGTCTGAGTGTCGTTTCTACTCCGGCGATGCCCAGCGAATCCATGGGCGACACCACGGACGGAACGAGCGAGCCCGGTGAGATTCGCAACAAACAGGCCGCCCCCGCTCCTCAGAGCGCCAAGGAAGTAGGATGGGGAGAAACGGTCACTCCCTCGAAAGGCGCGAAAGAGTCTTCGTGGGGTTCATGGGAACCATCGACGAATTCAGCCATACCCTACGTCAGTGCTGGATGGTGAGCGGTTGTTGAATCCCCGACCATAGGAGTGCTCGACAATGCGAGAAGAGCGTTTGTCAATCTAGTGTTGTGAGGACATTTTCTGTTTCATGTATAGGTGCGTCAACGCATGGACTCCTTTGTATGGCTTTTGGGAGTTTTATGCCATGAATACGTTGTCAGGTGATGCGGCGCAACAGTGCCGATGCCAGTCATGCGTTGTTAGCGCTGTCGACAATACATAACGCTGGAACCTCATGGGGGAAAAAGATAGACCAGCCTCACGAGTCCAAATTTCGCTGTTGGAACGTCGAGCAAAAGGTTGACCCTACTGTGAATCGAACACAGGCTTAGGCAGAACAGTTCTGTCAATACCGCACAGAGTACCACAATGCCTCGTCGTAACCACTTGACTATAGGATCTTCACAAAATCGACCCTATGAGTGACCCTTCGGACCCTCCAACAAGACGGCCAGCGATTGCACCTTAGACGCTTTTTTCATGAGCTCGTACCGCTGGGACATTTCTCGGATCTGGATCCCTCTTCTACGCTCAGATCGAGCACGGTGGCAATCGAACCTAGGGAGAACAGGTATCGCTGTGCGGCCCAGTACTAGATAGGAGCTCTTAAACGACCTGCCGAACGCTCGTCATCTGTAGAAATCGACGTCTGTGCTCATTCCGTCCGAGACATTGGCCGGCGTTGAACGGGAAATATGATGAAACCGGACCGAGCGGGCCGGCCATGCACGTCGCAAAGCCGACGACTTTGGTTGTTCATCTCATGTTCAGCCCTCATCAAAGTATATCAAGCGAAGAATTCGAGCACAGAATCTCGTCTCTCATTATCAACACTCCATAATCATCATGGTTCTCCTCAAACGCGACAACGGATTCGTTGGCAACGGCTTCGAGACGCGACAAGACGTTGTCACAGGACTCAAGGGCCTGCTTGACCCTTTGGCACCGCACACCTCCCCCGGCGGCGCCCTCATCACCCTGGGTTCCTCTGGAACACACTACGACCTCCGCGCATGCCAACTCGAGGCTTTTGCGCGTCCCTTGTGGGGCCTTGTGAGCTTGTTAGCAGGAGGTGAGACGTACGAGCGTACAGAGACGTGGATGCGTGGGTTGGCGAGCGGCACGGATCCGGAGAGTGAGGAGTATTGGGGCGCAAGTAAGGGCAAGGACCAGCGTATGGTTGAAACCAGTCCGATCGGATTTGCGTTGGTGATGGCTCACGAGCAGCTGTTTGATGTAAGTTTCACGGGGAATCGAGGCTGATGGTGCTGATGTCTCGTTAGCGTCTCGATGACAAGGCAAAGAAGAACGTCGCCGCTTGGCTCGGAGCGATCAACGACAAGCCCATGCCCGACAGTGAGTACCAGCATCCACCCCTCGATCTATCTAACATCCCTCCAGCAAACTGGCTCTGGTTCCGTGTCTTTGCAAACCTGGCCCTTTCTAAAATCTCGCCCGACGAGCACTACAACCCCACACGAATGAAGGACGACCTGGACCACCTCGATACCTTCCAGCTCCGAGGCGACGAATCCGGATGGAGCCGAGACGGACCCGAGGGTGTCCTGCAGCTCGACTATTACTCGGGCAGTTTTGCGATTCAGTTTGCGCAGCTGGCGTATAGCAAGTTGATGCAAAAGGAGGATCCGGAGCGTTGTGAGAATTACCGGAAGCGGGCGTTGCGGTTTGCATTGGATTTGCTGTATTACTTTGACCAAGAGGGTGAGTCCGCGTTGATTGCGTCAGAAGCCGTGCTCACGGTACGCAGGACGATGTATACCATTTGGTCGGTCCATGATTTACCGATTCGCCGTGGTCTCGACCTTTTCCATCCTCCCCTTCGCATTCGACGACCTGCCCGCGGACTATCCCCTCAAGTGGGGCCACATCAAGGGCCTTGTCTTGCGTCATCTACGTTGGTGGGGCACCCAAGAGGATATCTTTAAGAGCGATGGGACGCTCAACATTGGCTACTGCTATGAGAATATGACGATGACGGAGAATTACAACGGTTTCGGTGGGTCGCATTCTCTCCCGCCAGGACACGCGCTGATACCCTTATAGGCTCCCCCTACTGGTGCTGCAAAGCCTTTGCCTGTCTCGCCGTCCCCGAGAGCCACCCCTTCTGGCGATCCGCCGAACTCGCATGGCCAACGGACGCCTTCCCGACCATAACCTCCCTTCCGGACCCCCTCCACATCATGGTCCGCCTCCCGCCGGCTTCCCCCGCATTGGCAACGCACACATACCTCCTCTCCTCGGGCCAAGCATGCCACTACGCGCTCAAGGCCGCCGAATCCAAATACGGGCGCTACGCCTATTCGTCCGCTTTCGGCTTCTCCTGCCCGACGGGCGCGTTCGGCTTGGAACAGATGGCGGCGGATTCGATGCTGGCGCTGTGTGATGATCCCGTCGAGGAAGGGTTTGGGCAGGGCGAGCGGTGGCGCGTGAGGCGGATCGCCGAGGGCGCTGAGTTGGTTAGCTATGGAGCGGGGAGTGAAGAGGTGTACCTGCATTCCGTGTGGCGGCCGTGGAAGGATTCCGTCGCGGTTGAGACGTGGCTCTTCCCGCCAACGAGGGATGCGCCTGACTGGTACCTCCGCGTTCACAAGATTACGACCGACCGGGACTTGCGTTCGTCGGAGGGTGGATGGCCGTGCTACGGCCAAGGCCCTGATGGACGGGCACTCGTTCAGGTGTTCAGCGGGGAAAAGGGCCAGGGCGGACTGGAAGAGGTTGGGACCGTACGAGCGATCACGAGCAAGGGGATCGTCGGCTTGCGGGACCTTGCGAGGGACAACCAACGTCAAGGCAAACTCGTGCAATCGGATGCCAACTCCAACTTGATTTTCTCGCGGTCGGTCTTGCCCTCGTTGTTGGGCAACCACAAGGCGGGCGCGGAGGAGTGGCTCGTCACGGCTGTGTTTGGGCAGCCGGCCAAGGTGGGAGAGGCCGCGGTGGATGAGGCGTGGAAGGATGAGTGGGAGAAGCAGCCGGTGTTGCCGAGGGCGTTGGAGAAGATCTTGCCCGAAGAGGTCAAACAGTGGTTCAGTTAGATTGTATGATATACAACCATGTCAATTCGAACGATTCCTCTTGCGCAATCCTCTGCCTAATCATCATCATCCCCCTTGTATCCCGCCGCACCATTCATATCCGCCTCCTTCTCTCGCCTGGTCCAATCCAACCAACTACCCTCGTAATTCCTGACATTCTTGTACCCGGCCTCACCGGCAAGCTGGCACGCTGTCGCGCTGCGCTTACCCGAGCGACAGAAAAAGACCATCTTTTGCTCCGGCAAGGGTTTGGCAAAGGCGTGTTCCTTTTGGAATGAGCCGGCGTTGTAGGTTGGGGAGAGGTGGGATTTGAGGACGCTCAGGGGGAGGGAAACGGCGGAAGGGATGGAGCCGAGGGCTACTTCGTCGTTTTCTCGGACGTCTGCAAGCACGTTAACTGTGCCTCGGCCGAGTTACGATACCGACTTACCGACAATGAGAATGTCCTGCGTGAAAGGGAATCAGCGCGAGTCCTGTAGCGCGCAATGGCAAGCTACTCACATCCGTCGGCTGCTCCGTCAACGGCTTCAACTCTTCATACGAAACAATAGGCGGGCCCCACGACTTGGTCGTCTTGTATCTCGCACCGGCAACCACCTGCACGGCCGGGAGCCGAACGGTTCGCGCCGGCGTCTGCGCCGCGAGGGAGAGCACGCGCGGGGCGACGGACGTGCGGAGCGGGGTGGCGGCTCGGAGTATGCTGCGGAGGGGGAGTGTTCGGTTCATGGTGGATCGCTTGCTGGAGTGCGATGGCGACACGGTGGACGATGCTGAACGATCCGGGATATACTCTCCCGGGAGGCGAGATGACGCGATCGACCCCCCAAGATCTGCAGCCAGAGAAAGCGCACCCCAAGCGCGCCGACCACCTTCCTGGCCTGCAAGTCAACTATCCTCCTCCCATATCACCACTCCTCATATCCTCGAATCCACAAACACACACGCACCATGTCCCTCCTCGCAAACGTCCTCGGCTTCAGCGCATTCGGCTTTGCAACAAGATGCTTCCAACTCGGCCTGCAAAAGCGTTTCATGTTTGAAGGTGAGCCCTCGTAACCACCCCTCGATTCGTCCGGAAGTGGTGAGCTGAATCGTTTCTTCTGGGAATAGCACCGCAGACGCATCTGATGACCATGGCGGGCTTTGGAGCGGCTGGATGGGGGGTGTATGAGTTGGAGCAGCGACAGTGCGTATCGCGGTGTTTCATGTTTGCAGCGGAGTTGCGGGTGTCGCAGCGGAAGATGGTTGCGGGGACGAGATCGCTGGGTATCGGCTATGCATCAATCGACGAGCTCGCACAACGCACAGATTGCTAGCTCTCTCTCCCGTACCCACGAACCAAGCACTTGCTCTCCGACTCCACTCCATCAACCCAAAACCTGAATCACTGAACTAATTTCCCTTCTCCCTACAGAAAAGTCCTCATCGACGCAAGGAAACAAGTCCTCCTCGCCAACCGGGAAAAGGAAAATGCCGAATACGAAGCCAAGCGGGCGAGCGGCGGCGGTGCGGAGCATTAGGCGCGCGTCGGGTGTATGCATGGTGTGGGGGATGTAGGATATGGCATGGGAATTCCTTTCGCGGATCGGATATGCGTTCAAGAGAACGGATCTGGACCCTGCTGCGTGGATCTCGATCCTGGACTTGGTGGGGCGCGGGTCATGCGCGGACGATATATCGCTGCGTGGTGATCAAGAAAACGGGGGTAGACGAGACGCGGCTGGCGGGACCTCGATTCTCGACCGGATCGTGCGACAAGACTCCGTTTTTTCGCAGCTTGGGGTAGCAGAGGCTTGAGCCTTCCTCACGGTCGTATCTCATCGGCATATCGATCCGCGACGATACGATTGTGGATCAGTCTTCCGACAGTGTGCGCTCTCGTAAATTATGCCGTTCGATATCGTACAAACAACCACGTCCCCTTCGATATTTCGTCTCCGCACACCCCGTCCTACCGCGCATCCAATCTATCTCCTTCAGTGAGCCAGCAGGACATTCCTTCGCATGTTACAGCTTCCCCTCCCTTCCGTGCTCGGCGTCTTTTACATTGGTCTACTGGTTCAGCCCGAGACAATCTCTCTTTGCCTGCGAATCCTCGTCTGCGAGGCCCTTATAGGCATGGCCTTCGGGAAGCTTTGAAAAGACAGCTTCGTATCGTCTTTCGCGACTGACTTGGAGCTAGCTGAGGAAACCTCTGGAGGATACGTTGAGGGATCATCCACTTCTTCTAAAACGATACTAGGCAAGCAATACGCCAACGGTTCCTGATCATCTGACGACTGGGTAAGATTCATTGATATTACAGAACCGTGGTCTGGGCCAACATCTTGTTGCGAAGAGCTGGTCTTTTCGTAAGATTGCTTGTCTACGTTAAATACCGAGAATGGCTTAGTATACGGTTGACCTCCAGCCGTACCCTAGAACATAGAGCCGTCATCCTCTAGAATCGTTGAACAGATGTCGCTAAAGGCGTTGCCGGAGAGTGCTGAGATGGACCTGATCGGACTGATCGGATTCGAGAGGGAGGACAGAACTGCGGTCTCCACCGTTACGGTCGGAGCGAGAGTGCGTGCAACAGGCGGTCTCGAGTTGGTCATCATCAAAGTAATGTTCGAGGATGACGAGGACTGGCATGAAGACGATGAGGAACTAGTGATTCTGTTCACGAAAATGCATTCCACGAGATGACCAGCAGGAATTCGCGATAGGGAAGCGATTGATAGCCCAATTCTGTACAGCGTATGTAGAAAGCTTTGAGCGGAGAGAGGTGTAATGAGAAACAACAGATCTCCCAGCAAATCTTCCTATCTTATAACACATTGTTGATATCGCAGTCTCTGCAGTCCGCCTTCGAGGCGTTCGAGGCAAGCAGTGGAAAAGGTCGTAGTCACTCAATAGCTCGCGTGACATGCCCAGGTTCGGGATCCCCAATCAATGTTGTTCGACGGGGCATTCGAAGGGCTTGGGCGGGCTTCTTGCGTCTCAACTCATACATCTGCTACTTATCCAAAAGTACGCGGTATAGCTTTTCATGGAGGGGCTCTAGTAAATCCGTCCGTTCTCGCCGCGCGTATCAACAAGAACTAACTTGACCTGATTGGTTAGGCTGCTCCGGGAACGAAGCGCCTTTGCCAGAAGAATAGCCGCTTTTCGAGGGTAACGTCGTACCATCTGTGTGAAGGGTCTCACTCGCTCTGCGGTTTGTCGTTCCAACGAGAACTCAAGATAACCCGCTTTAATTTACGTTGCTCAACAACCGCCGAGACTGATACGGATGCTGCTGTCTGTCAGACTTGACTAGGCTGCTCACCGGAACAAGTATGACTTGAGACGTGATTCTTTTTGGCATGACCGGGGGATATACCTGGATACGTCTCTGAGTTGCGAACAAGAGCTTGAGCTTACTCCCACTGCATAGAGACACAGCTAGGCAACTTTATGATATACGTCTTGATCTTGCGAGAGTCAACACGCTCAGGAACAATTGCCATACGAAACTCGATGGCTGCACTACAATATAATACAGAAAATCAAAGAGGTAGCCATTAGGCAGATCAGCTTTCTCAACTCTGGACGCCATGACATAATATGCCATCTCGTTTGGTGAATCTGGTCTGGTCCAGCCGCCGCCGACAACAAAGACCCAATCGCCCTGCAATGCCCCATCATTTGTGAGACGATTTCGAACTCGGAGTCGGCTGGAAAGACGCGGAAGGAGGTCTGGGAGACAGCGGGTGTTCTTCTTCTTGAACCGACGCAACAGGGTGGCTGGAGGCGGCCGTGGGCTCACTCGGCGAGTCGACCAGTTTGGTCAGCTCGGCCTTCTTGTTCCGCCACCACTTGTTAGGACGAAGTCGCATTCGCTTTCCGCGGGTTTGCTTCGGCTGTGCGCGGGAAGGTGAAAGTGATGGATCATAACGCCCGCCTCGGGAGTAAGGTGGTCCCCTTGCGTGTACGTCCCGCGGATGCCAGCACCCCCCATGGGCTAAATAATCTTTGTGAGCCTGTTTGAGCTGATCAATGAGAATCAGCTGGGATGCGAAGGCCCCTGAATCGGGCGAGGGCGGCCTTTGATGAATCGAAGGGGTTACTCGAGAAGGGTCATGGTCGAAAGAAAGTCGGCTCGGGGAGCTGGTCGCAACGCCCTCATACGATTCACCGACGGAGTACTGTTGGTCTTTGCACCCAGATGCATCGGCGGTGGATGGTACCTGCGATGTCGATATAGACGTGTCCAGCTGTCTACCGAGTGACACCGCTTCTTCACGACGAGTTTCATGAAGGGATTCTTGATTGAGGAAAGCCATGATCGGGTGCAACTAGTAAAGATGTCTGGCGAGGGATTTGGGATTGACAAGTATATTATGGCTAGATCGCCAATCATACAGAGTCATCTCGCATACCCGACTTTATAAGTGTTTCCGTAACGTCAGAGGCGGTACGCGCGCTCATGAAGGAAAAAAGCGAATATGCTCTTTCCTTTCTGATAGCGAGGGGCGTACGAGGAGCGGAAAGACAAAGGATGTCCTGGATTCCTTGCGGAGGCAGTGATAATGGCGATACCCACTCTGAGACACGCCGTGAATCCCAGTCCGCCAAACGCCTTTATTGTATTCTTCTACTCTTCAAGGTGTCTTGCAAGTCCTTTCAGCATATGTGGCATATCAGCCTTTTTCGGTTCGGGTTTTCTGTAATATGCTAGACTGACGCGGCGTTGAGTACGTGTAGCTGTACGTGTCAGATTGCGTTTCCCGTTTGCCTGGTACCTGCAGGATGTTCTGGTTTGGGGCATGAAGCCCTCAAGAATGGACCCAGAATCGCTACGGATACAGATCGGCGGTCTCCAGACAGTATGGAGGTTCCATGAAAGTCCTATGTCGAGAACTCTAGCAGCGCAAGGGTGGCAAGAAGCGACTTGCACTCGGTCGCGCTTGATTGCCGACTCTGGGCGGCGGAAGCAGAGCACGCCATCCCACCCGAAAGTACGATACCGACTGGGGTGTATCGTCTGACTGGGAATGCTGTTGTGCATCATCCGGCGATAGCGGGAGTCGCCACAGTGCTCATCCGATACCATCACACCCAGACAGCCATGACCGCATCATCCAACGACTCGTACCCGGGCACACCGGGCCTCTCGTCCCTCGCCACCTCGGTCGCATCCCTCGACTCTCCCGCGCCATCAACAAACTCGGGACAATCCAAATCGTCGTACGCCAACTCTTCGTACCGCTTCGGCACGCTATGCGTTACATCAGATCACAAGGATCAATTCGGCGCCAGCAGCGTGCCGATCTATCAGACGGCGACATTCAAGGGTCTTCCGGGTAACCAATACGACTACACGCGCAGCGGGAACCCAACGAGGACGGCGCTCGAGACGCAGCTCGCGCGGCTGTATGAATGTCGTCGTGCGTTTGCCGTATCGACGGGGATGACGGCGCTCGATATGATTCTCAGGCTTGTTTCCCCCGGAGACGTGGTCATTGCCGGCGATGATATCTACGGCGGCACGGACCGCCTGCTCACGTTTACCAAGACGAATGGCGGCGCGGATGTGCGGCATATCGATATGACGAGTCAGGACGAGCTTGATGCGGTTCTGAACGAATGTGGAGGAAAGGTCAAGATGGTGTTGATCGAGAGTCCGACGAATCCGCTGTTGAAGGTGCTGGATATCAAGAGGATTGCGGATTCCGTGCATGCGGCGTCGGCAGTGAGTGCTTTGTTCATGCGCCGATTCGTAGCTAACGCTGGGTAGGACGCTCTGATTGTCGTGGACAACACCATGATGTCGCCTTACCTGCAACGACCGCTCAACCTCGGCGCAGACATCATCTACGACTCGGGAACCAAGTATCTCAGCGGTCACCACGATGTCATGGCCGGTATCATTGCCGTCGAGCGGGAGGAAGTCGTCAAGGTGAGTACGGCATCAAAATCCTCTCACGACTCGGCTGACTGGTCCCAGCGCATTGCATTTCTCATCAATTCAACCGGAACAGGTCTCGCGCCATTCGACTGCCACGTCCTCCTTCGCGGACTGAAAACCCTCTCGATCCGCATGGACCGCCAAGCTTCTACAGCATCCATGGTTGCGTCCTACCTCGACACCCTCGGCTTCCACGTCAACTTTCCGGGCCTGAAATCCCATCCGGGACGAGACATCCACTTCCGTCAGGCGGACGGCGCTGGCGCCGTGCTGAGTTTCACGACGGGCGATGTTGTCACGAGTGAGCGGATCGTCGGTGGAACGAGACTGTGGGGTGTCTCGGTCAGTTTCGGCTGCGTCAACAGTCTAATCTCGATGCCGTGTGTCATGTCGTAAGTCCCCCGTTTACATGCCCTCAAAACGCGCCAACACCCTTCACAGACACGCCTCGATCGCCGCCGACAAACGAGCCGAACGCGGCCTGCCCGAAGACCTCATCCGTCTCTGCGTCGGTATCGAGGACCCGCGCGACCTCATCGACGACCTCGAACGCTCGCTCGTCGAAGCCGGCGCCATCTACGAACGATTCGACGAATCCGCCTCGATTCCGAGCACGCCGACGTCATCGGCACCGGAAAGTGCGCGTGCATCGGCGATCGTGAACCATGCGTTCATGACCGACCCTGTCGCGGCGGAATCGTGGGCCGTTCGTCGTGCCAAGCGGTTCCGAAGGGGTGGACCCGTCGAGGCTGAGGGAAAGGGCACCGGCTCGACGGCCGAGGCTGCGGCGATTGCCGGTACGGCCGATGAAACCCTTGGACGACAATTCGACCAACTCGGGACGGACGATTCGCAGGATATCTTGGTTTCTGCTCCGGGCAAGGTCATCATGTTTGGCGAACATGCAGTTGTACACGGCGTCGTACGTTAATACCCTGGCTCGAGACCTCTTATCGGTTGTATACTATGCTGAAATGTATCCATACTGCAGACTGCCATCGCCGCTTCCATCAACCTGCGCTGCTTTGCCATCCTGAATAAGCGTCCGGATCACAGACTCCGACTGGATTTGCCGGACCTGCATCTGTATGAAAAGGAGTGGTCACTCGACAATCTTCCATGGGATGCGTTCACGGCCAAGCCGCTGCAGGGCGGAAGCGCACCTAAGGAACTGGATGCCGAATCGCTCAAGGCCGTCGAGAGCTTCTTGCATGATGATGGGCTTGATGCGACGGCGCATGTGGCAGCGCTGGCGATTCTATACCTCTACATGGCCATGTCGAATCATGGGGATCGGTGAGTTGGCGCGACAAGTCCAGTTCGAAAAGCTAATTCGTGCAGACGTGGAGCCACTTATTGCGCACGATCCGCATTGCCGATCGGCGCTGGTCTCGGATCCTCGGCCTCGTACGCGGCATGCATCTCTGCCGCCTTTCTGAAACTCTTTGGTTTGCTGAGGGTTGCGGGCTCGCGCGGGGCAATCGACGATGCCCAGGCGACGCTCATCAACGACTGGGCATTCCTGGCGGAAAAAGTTATCCATGGGAACCCGAGCGGGATCGATAATGCCGTCGCGGTTCGCGGCGGCGGCCTGACGTTTGAGCGCGCGATCAATGGCAAGACCGGCGGAATGAAGAGCCTGACGGGGTAAGTCTGAGATTCCGCCGTCGAATGACGCTGACCCGCCAGTAGATTCAAATCCGTCCGGCTTCTCCTCACCGACACGCGCGTGCCGCGGCAGACCAAGCTCTTGGTTGCGGGCGTCGGCGAACGAATGACGGCTGATCCGGCATGGGGCAAGCGCATGATGGATGGGATTCAGGAAATCTCGGATCAGGCGCAGGTCTTGCTCACGGATACGACCAAGGATCGATCGGAGTTTGTTGCAGGTCTTTCAGTGGGTATTTTGTTGCGGCCATGAAGCGTGGCTGACTTTGTTCGCAGGGCCTTCTGGATCGCAATCACGAATATTTGGCGGAACTCGGCGTGTCGCACCCTGCGCTCGAGCTTATTCGCGCGAAGACGGCGTCCGCGCCGTACCACTTGTCGACCAAGTTGACCGGCGCGGGTGGTGGTGGATGTGCCGTGACTCTTATCCCAGATGGTACGCCCTTTACTTCCTTCACCTATAGCGCTGACCCGCCCCGCCCTCTACAGACTTCTCCACCGAACGAATGAACGCGCTGCTTTCCGAGCTGCGCGAGAGCGGATTCCGCCCATACCTGACAAGCGTCGGCGGCGCCGGACTAGGCATTCTCACGGACGGCAAGGCCCTCGACGTCGAGGCTCCCGGCGCCGGCGAGACGAATCACGTCCCGCTGCGGAAGGCTTTCCACGACGTCGACGCCGAACAACTCGAGGCGTGGTCCGAGCGTGCAGGCGGATGGTTGTATATCTAGGAATGCGAATAGGATACAATCATACAAGCCGAGCCACTATACAGAGAGATTGACACATGAATCTTACGCCTCGGATTTACATGAATCTCAAGCTTCCGATTTACGCTTCTTCTTCTTGTCGCTCTTCTCCTTTTTGGACGGCGTCTCGCCGTCGGCGGACTTGGACTTGTCCTTTTTCGACCGCTTCGACGTCGACTCGACGTTGACGGGCTGCAGGTCTCCCGGCGCATCGACTTCCATGGCGGACGAGTCAAGGGCGGCCACGTCGGATTTCCTAGAATATCCATCAGCATGGCTGACCCATCCAATCTCACAAAGTCTCGCGACTACTCACCTCTTCTTGCTCTTCTCCTTCTTTTCCTTCTTCTCCTTCTTCTCCTTCTTGGGCGTCACCTCGGCCGCGACACCGGGAATCAAGCTCTTGAGCTTTTCCAAATCCGGATCCACAGCCTGGCCCGTCTCCTTGGCCTCGCGCTGCCCCTGCTCGACGAGCTTGACGGCCTCGGCGACATCATCCATCTTGGCATCGTCCCCTTCCTCATCCGCCTCCTCATCATCGTCATCCATCGACGCGGCAATCGCCGCCTGCGCCTTGGCGATCGCCTCGGAATTCTTGCTGACGGCCGCGCCCGTCTCATAGAACGCGAGTCGCTCCTCGACCTGCGCGCGCAGGGCCTCGCCGTACTTGTTGGTCGGGACATCGCTGAAGCAGTCGATCCTGCACGCGATCGAGCACTTGTTGGCGAGGAAACGCGAGATGCGGCCCTTGTGCTTGTTGCCGGCGCGACCGATAAACGTGCTGTGGTAGATCAAGCCGTACTTGGGCGTGTTGCCCTTGGTCTTCAGGGCACGGAAGAGCGCCTTTTCGGCGCCGAGGATTTGCACGGTCGAGGCCGGGTACTTGGCGAGGTTGGTCAGACTGCCGGCATGGCTGATGAGTCGGGCGCCGATGGTTTCGCCGACGAGGGCGGCCAAGTTGGGCGCCACGGCGTTCATCTTGTCAACGAGGTATTGACGGAGGGAAGTTCGGTAGCCGGCGAGCTGGACGACACGCTCGGCAAAGCGCTTGATGTTGATCAAGTCGATTTCATTAATATCGCTTCCCATCGACGACTTGGCGGCGTCCATGACATTCTTGGCCATCGTTTCGTCGTCATCGAGAATCTCCTGGATGGAGGCAACCATTTGCGTGTACTTGTCGTCCGACGTGTCAAACGTCAGGCTCGACTTGTCGCCGATGAGGAGAACGAGGCGCGCGTACTGGCCCGGGTTGGAGGGCACGATCTTGACGAGCTCGGGGAAATGCCACGAGTACCATTCACGGATACGCATGGCGAACGTGTTGACGTCCTTGTCGAGCTGGTCGGCGAGCGCGATGGCTTGGATGATCATGTTGTCGGATCGGTTGACGTTGAACTGCGAGGTAACGAGCGTGAGCGCGCTGCCGGGAAAGATACTCGTTCGACAGACACTCACCTTGACTTTACCTCGCGAGTACGAATGACCCAAACCCAACTGCGCCATCTTGACGTCCCCGCTCGTCATGCCCGTTCCGGCCTTTGCCAGCAGCTTTTCCGCATGCAATCGGATCCCTCGGACAAACTCGAGCGTACGCTCGCCCGTATCACAGTTGATGCCGAGTTGCTGCGCGATGGACGACGCGAGCGTTCGTTCGCCGACACCGAGCAGGATCCGCTGGGATTTCGTCGCCGAGGGCAGGAGCAGCTGGAGCAGGGCCGAGAGCTGGTCCGAGATGATGCCTGAGAGGGGGCGTTAGCGCGTGCGATGGAAGGAAGGCGCGGATAGGAGGAGAGGGGCCTTTGGCAGATGGAGGGAAGGCGAGCTTCTCCGTTCGCGGAACCGCATGGTTCCCACCCGACAGGGGTGCCCGCTCCGCTCGAGGGCGAATGTTGGCTACGCTCGACGGAAATGTTCCGCCGTCCTGCGACGCACGAGCATCGCGCCCTTCAGCGCGTTGGAGAGATCCTTGCCCGCGACGCCGGGATTCTCGCTGCGCTCGGAAGGTAGCGAATCTCGCTTCGCACGAGGGGGATTCTCCTCGGTCACTCCGGAGATGCTCCCCGTCCCCGCTCGCGATTTGCCTGGCCGCTCGCTCCTAGTCCTCTTCGCTCGTTCCGCTCGCGCATCGGACTCTACTCGCACTCACCCTCAGACACATCGTTCGCGTTCTGCAACGCCTCGCCCGCACTCCCGAACGGCAAAAAACTCTTCAACTTGACCATTTTCCCAAACTTGCTCAGATCCTGGATGGCCTCTTGCACGGCTTTACTCTTGGCCGCCTGCGATCCGGATCAGCATCCAATCAAATAGAGGTTGTCGAGTACTCACAATCTCCTCCTGCATCGTCACCTCGAACAAGGCATAGCCCGAGGCGTTCTCAAAGAGAACATGGGTAAGGTTTCCGGACATGATGGGGGCGGATAGCAGTGTTCGACCTGTACTGTGCGCACACTCTCCTTGTCGACATACGCTCTTCTCCAGGCTGCGTTCAACCGTGGCCGCTCCTTTTCGACATTTTTGCAATCGCGCGCGCCCGCGGAGAAAGCGCGCTTAGGTAATCCCTCCGATCGAGCGATCCCCCAGGGTTGAAGCACCTTCCACTAGACAGGCTCCTCCGACTGCGGCTGACCGGGCACGTGGTTCCGACCAGCCATACAATGGACGCCCCACGCAGGACACCGCGTCCCGTCAGCATCACATTCGTACGTTCACCTCTGCCCCTTTGGCCCGTAACGAGAAGGCTAATCCCCGTCTCAGCTCGGAACATGTAGCGGTACGCTTCACCCTTTCCCCGGACGGACATCTCTGACACACTACAGGCGGCGGCCCGATTATATCGCGCAACTGTTCCTCCCTCGCGTTGAACATTGAAAGTAACCTCTGGTGTACGTCACCCGCAAACGCTCGAGATCCTAACCATCTCGATATTGATACGCTTCAATCCCACGCAAAGTATTCGACTGCGCCGAGGGAACGCAGAAGAAGATGCAGGAATCAAAACTCAAGATGGGTCGGATCACGCGCGTCTTCATCACGCATATGCATGGTACGCCTTATCTCTTCGTTTCCGTCGTCTTCGAGCGAGAGCTGACGAAAAATGATGGAACAGCCGACCACGTCATGGGCCTTGTCCCGCTACTGGGCACGTTGATGACGGGGGTCGTCACACCGCCAGAGGAGATTGAACGGTTGAGAAAATTGGGCAGGGCCAAAAAGGTGAGTTGTTTTCGTTTGATGGTGGGATTCCAGGACGTGGAATGCAAAGGTGAAAAGGAAGGCTTTGTTGGATGGATGATGACGCCTAAGGGATGGCGTGACGAGGCGGAATGGGATGGAACATAGTCTCGGGAGAGCAAAGGATGTCCTTCGTACAGTGCCCACAGTGAAAGCTTGCGAGAATGACCCGCGAGGTAACATTACGGGCAACCCACGTCGATATCGCCTTTCAAAGACAATCTATGCAAGACGTGCGCCTCAGCCGGTGAAGATGTTTTTCGTCGATTTGCTGCCAAGTCGCCATAGTGTTTCCAGTCATACAGCACGGGAATGGCACGTCTGGCGCTCAACTCTAGCCTTGAGAGATGCCGTCCGCATGGGCCCGATGCTGTTGGTCACTGGGGCTGACAAGGAGAAATGACGTTGCGGGCCGATCGCCTTTCAGCCGCTTTCGCATTGGGACTTGCGTCTGCTGAAGAGGAAGAGCCGAGAAGGAAGACGGAGATCTGGTGAACTGTTCAGGTGGGGAAAGGAAGTTCTGGCGTTTCGGGAATTGGACCCGAGAGCTGCGTCTTGTGGCTAGGATCAAACCGGTCGAAGCCAGAACCCCATCCGCATATCCTGCAGCCGAATGACCTCTGGTTTCCAGGGATTCCCAGGGACCACGCTGACCCCGCCCTTCCCTAGGCAAAACTGCACATCTACGGCCCGCCCGGCCTACGTCTCCTCCTCCGTCAAACGCTCGGTCTCACCGCGCTCTCCCTCTCCTCGACATACGCCGTTCATGAGCTGATCCCTTACGACGACCGGACCCGTACACACGGTCGCTCGAGCTGCGGCTGTGATGCGCCGCGCGACGACGCCGTGTGGGGCGAGGGCTTGCACGTGAATGAGGCGCCCGGGGTGGATTTGCTGGCGGATGAGGATGGGTGCTGGCGGGATCTGTTGACGAGGTGTGAGGGTGGAGAGGAGGATGTTGTGGAGGAGGAGGAGAAAGCGGATGGCGAGGAGGAGGCGACGGATGAGCCGAGGAAGCCTGTGAGGCGGAGAAGGGGCAAACGTGAGCCGGCGTGGCGGGTCGATGCGGGACCGATTGATCATCGAAGTAGGTGTTGCAACTCTTGTCTTGGGATATACTAACGTTGCGACCAGTCCTGAGTCTCGGATTCGTCGTCACGGAGCCGCCATCTTATCTTCCGCTTGACACGGCAGCGCTGCTGCCCCTCCTCGAAGCCGAACGCGAAGCGCTCGCCTCACTGCCGCCCGATCAGGGCGGACCAATCGTCAATCCACGCGCTGTCTTGTCCCTTCTCACATCGCGCAAACAGCCATTCACCCTTCCCTCGGGCACCGTCCTCGAGCCGCCCGCGGTCGATCCGGAACCGCGACGCAAGATCGTCATCATGGGCGACTGCTCGGGCGTCTCCAACGAGGCATTCATCGAGCTTGCCAGCGCGCCAAGTATGCTCGTACACGAATGCACCAACGCCTGGATCGATCCCGTGATTGACAAGGGCGACAAGGGGAAACGCGTGCGCACGGCCGAGCTGGACAAGACGTTGATCGGCGGTGGCAAGCGCCCGGTGCCCGGCACGCCCGCAGAGGGCGGTGAAGGGCATCCCGAGGGCGTGGATTTCATTAAGATGGAGCAGGAGCGCGTGCGCAAGATCCTCGCCGCCAAGGCGGTCGTCGAGCAAAAAGCACGGGCGAGGGGACACTCGACGCCGGATATGGTCGGGGCGTTTGCGAGGCGTATACAGGCGAGGAGGGTGACGTTGAATCATTTTTCGGCCATGTGAGTCGGCTGCGGCAGGTGTTTGCGGCGTGCTGACCCCCCCGCAGGTTCCCTTCGCCACATTACGCGACGGACACGCCGTTTCCTTCCCTTTTGATGGAAACCAACCATCATTCCCCCGGCCGCCCTCTTCCGCCCATCGCCATCTCGGAACTGCACCGCCGCGTCCTCATGTCTTTCATTGAATCCCAAACGACCGACACATGGCACCCCGTCGGCGGCGTCCGCGCCTCGGCCGCGCGCGATCTCATGACGTACGATATCCCGGCGCACGAATTGACCGAGCCGGAACTCGAGGTGATCATCCAGCGTACGGAAGAGGCCGATCGATTCCAGGATCTGTGGCGGCACGAAGGCGCGACGGGCATCACGCGCGTGTTTGGGATCCGGATTGCCGGGCTTGATAAAGCGATTAGCGGGATTGGGTATGCGCATCAGCGGCAGGAGGAGGAGAAGGAGACGTCGAGGGCGAGTACGGTCGAGGGGGAGGGAGAGACGTCGAGTGCCGCGGGGGACAAGGCAGGGCGGGGTAACCGTGGGGTGCGAGGGCGTGGCGGGCATAGGAAGAAGCCCAGTACGGCGAGCGCTGGAGGCTCTCAGCCGCGCACCGAGGGACCACCGTCGAGAGGGCGCCGAGGTCACGCCAGGATGAAAAGCAATGCGCAATAGGAGAATAGTCGATAAGACAATAGAGGCGTCTTGTGATCATGGACAAATTGCATAAGGCGTGCGTTATGATTCATGACCCGCATCGATATTCAGGAGTGTTCGGTTTCCGTATGCCCGAGGAGCCTGCTAGAAAGGCTTTTAGGCCTTGTCTCCGTAGGGGAATGGCCCTGAGCCCTATGAGCCATAGATGGAGGGTTATCAAGCTCTATATGATGCATGATAATATGGATCCCTTGCGAGAAAAGCTTCAGAAGCCCAGCAAAAATACCGTTGCTTCCCATCTCTGCGCGGCTTTGTAGCTATCCGTAGATATCTGATGCAGCAGACGTTCCACCAGCAATGGACGACCCGCCAAACAACCCCTGCCAACTCGGCGGCTGTACGAGCGACACTTGGTCTTCCGCTTCCAAAGGGGTCAGCACGAACACATCCCGATCTCATGCACGAGCGACTCACGTATGCCGAGAAGGTACGTGACGACACCGGCGTACCGTACTGCGTCGTCCCGGTTGTCTGCCTCGGTGCACCAGTATGCGAGGGTAGCGTGCGGCGGGGCGGTAGTGGATTGGAGGGATGCGAGGAGACGTCTTGTTAGGCCTGCACAGGGGAGGAAGGGCGGGTAGCTTTTTGATGGTGATGGCGGGACGTAGCGCGGGATCTGGGCGAGGCGGTCCGCGAGTGGTGTGGCGTCTGAATTCTTCGGCGGTATTAAAACTTGTAACGGTGCATAGAGGTGGTCTTCGGTCGTAGCCGCGGCGGAATCAAGGGATGTGAGGATGAGAACGGTGGAGAATGGGTAGGAGGTGATGAATTGGACGAGGAGGTCCACGTGGTCTTGTTTCCGCGACTATGACGTCTCAGCACGCGTTCATCTAGGCGCTGAGGATCTCACCTGAAGTGTCGGAGCGCGTTGTTGTAGAAAGACAAACGACGAGCCTTCCCTCCCAAAGACTACAAGAAATCGTCAGACGAGCTACACAGCAATGCTATGACGCGTGCTCACCCTCAATTCCACCCGTTACAATCCCGCCTTGCTCGTCCTCTGCTTCACCAACCATGGGCACAACCATGCCTTCGTCGCGAAGCTTGCCGACGCGTTTGAGATCGAGGGAATGCACAAGTACATCGACGGTCAGTTGTGGGAGGGATGCTTGCGAGACGGAGGGCTGGAGTAGGTGTTAGCGCAGTTCAGACGGAGGAGAGTGCACGCACGATGACGAGGATGGCGTCCTGGAATACGGATGTGGAACCTGTGTAGGCAGACATGGTGCTGGCTGGTGGAGGAGAGGAACAAGGCGAGACCAAGGTAAAGAAAGGTCCGTGAAGAGGAAGAGAGTTCAAGCCGAGCGGCGCTTCGTCACCGGCGGCCGAGTGAAGGTGTACATGTTGTACATCAAGGTGTACTGCACGTCGCCACTCTCCTTATCCTGTTATCCACACCACGAGCTGTCCCTCAGCCGCGAGTTATGGCGAGCCAAGTACCGGATCATGCAGCACTATCCTCGATCCACAGCGGGGTAGAAAGGCAGAGAGGACCAAACCCGACGGAAACCTTCAACACGAGTTATGTCCGGATCCAGACCAACAAACTCGAAACCGAGTAATTCGATGTCAACTTTACTATTTCGTCGACAGCACAGCGAGTACGACTTGATCATGGCTCTTCCTGTCGTCTATATAGACTCATAATGGGACACGAAGCACGGCAGGACCGTTTGGTCCAACACCATCAACTCAATCATCAATTCCACCGCGACCGAGTCCCGCCATAATCCGTTCTCGCCCAATCCTTCCACAACACCAGAATGTTATCCCTTCAACCAAACACGCAACCAACTCGGGCTCCATCTCCAGTCCCATGCTCTTCCAAACGCAATGCAGCGTCCCAGCGCGCCTTCCGGACGCTCGATGGACCGCTCGCGGCATGGCGATGGGCGCAAGCTGTCGAGCGGATCATGGTCGCGCGGCAAGGCCGAGATGGACCGGATTTGAACGTCGAAAGGCTGCCGGTGCGTAGGAGGTTGTTTCCCGAGGTGCCGCCAGACAGGCAAGAGATCAAGGTCAAAGCGACGGTGGTGCAGGCCTTGAAGAATCTGCGACTTGATGCCGAGGTGCGTATGCTTTCGAAAGGTCCATTCTTATTTCTGAAGCTGAATGAATTCGTCCATCATAGAAGGCAAGAAGCCGAAACGATATTCCTGCAGAGCCTGCCCGCGAGAACGTTCAACGCCCCAACATTCCCAAAGAGAGCATCGTCCTCCAGGCCCACCTCGCCGCCAAAACCGACATCCCCTCCACAGCCGCCTCCTCGTCCGCGTCTTCGCCAGACGCCAACCCCTCACCCCGAGACAGCACCGGCCTCACCGCCCCCACCGAGCCCGCCGCCTCCCTGGACGATGACTTGCTACTCGCCGCTCCTACGCCTTTCAATTCACCTGTCCTCAAGGCGACGGCGCCTGTCTTCACGCCTAGAGACGCCCCGGAAGATGCCACGACCCAGAGATCTTCCCTGAGTAAGTGGAACGAAGCACTTAAATGTAACGTGAACTGACGACTCTTCAATAGCTCGAAGTAACGCCATCAGACGTTCCTCTCGGGATATGTGGCACCTGTGGCGATTGCCGGAGTACATCGACGAGATCTGATGAGTTGACTCAAGCTTGTCAGGGCGACAAGTTGTATAGTGACTCTGAATATATGCGAGAACCAAATATGCGTAGATGCATCTATACAAGCATTTTTCAATTGCCTTGCTTTGCCTCTTCCTACAGATTAAGGCGAGCGATCTAGGGATCCTGGATACAGAGAAAAGAGGTACATGCGGTTCACAGCTATGCTATGCGTGTATTAAGGTCCGCAAAAGATGATGGTACGTCGGAAGAATCGATACATGTGAGAGCGAATTCGAAGGGAACAATTGTCGAAAGGTCTTCTAAAACGTGCCGCGTTCGTCAAACGGCGAGGCTAGGCCGGAATCCATCTTGGCTGCCGCACTAGGCATCGGCAATGTCAGCCCAAACGCGAGCTTTTGGCGTTTCGCGTTCGGCTTCTTCGGGCTCTCGAGCGCGGCAGCTGCGGGCGGGGCATGGTTCATAAATTGGGCAAAGGCCGAGGGTGATTTATGCGCCGCGGTGGAGCTACGCGCGCGGATGAGGCCCGGCCGGCCGGCGGCGTGCGTGGGGCGCGGGGTAAGGTCGTGGTCCGTCGTCGGGATGAGGCCTAGTTGGAATTTCGGCGAGGCCGGGGCGGAGAAGCTGAGTGGGGCGCCGAGGATCGGATGGTCGAGTTCTGACGATCCCGAGTCTGTGCGCGTGTGAATCATGGGCGAGGGGCTCGTCTTAGTGAGCATGATCGCCGGCAAGCCGTGGTCCGGCGTCGCGGGGATCGTATCCGCGTCCATGGAGACATCGTTGGCGTCCGAGCCAAAGATGCTCGACGGCGGCGAAACGAGGGCGTTGTGCTGGCCAAACATTTTGCCAAACAAGTCTTGGTTCGTCTCGGTTGCTTGCGGGGTTGTCGTATCCAACGACGCATGGCTCGGCTGGGCATCAAAGACGATGCTGGGCGTTTCGCACGCCTGGTCGACGAATGCCGCGTCCGACGAGAGGGAGAGACAGTTGTTGAAATCGTCGGCGGTGAAGCTCTGCCCGCGCTGCAGCAGACTGGATTTGCGCTGCATTGCTGCTGGTCGAACTGCACAAAGTCAGCACAAATCGCCCGTGAAAGTCAGCCAAACGTACCTGGTCTCGCCTCGCTCGACGCCTTGGCAGACCGCTGCAACGAACTGGAAAGCCTCAACGCCTGCCCGATCGTGCGTTCCTGCCCAACATCCTCAAAATCCAACCCGATACTTGGCGGAAACTCGAGAAACGTCTCGCTGCCATGTCGCTGCATGGCCATTCCCCCGCCTGGGCGTTTCAGGATCCGTCCCGAGGGCGTCTCGGCGATGGGCGCGCGCGGCGTGGGTGGGGCATTGTGCGTTGGAAGGGGTGTGGCGAAGCCGTCGAGCAAGGAAGGCGCGAAGTCCACGAGTCCCTCTTCAGACGTCTCGCACGGCGAATCATCCGTCGGTGAGGAAATGACGCGTCCCTTGAACCGATCCTCGCGCACTGTACCCAAGGCTTCTCTCCGCGCAATCTCATAGAGCTTACGCCTCGTCGCGCACCAGCTATGCTTCCATGGGATCCCCGACGCCGAATGCGTCCGACGGTGCTTGGACGGTCGTGTGGCAGCGGAAAAGCTCGGGGCAGACACAGAAGATGGGATGCCGGTTCGTTTGATGTCGGTGAGGGCGAGGGCGTTGCCGCCCTGGGGTGTCGGCGGAGAATGGAAGCGTATGATTTGAGAAGTAATGTCGTCGAGTGCTGACGAGGGCGGGAGCGTGCCTGGTGGGTACGGCGTCGCCAGTGGATGAAGCGGGTTGTCAAGGAACTGTCGGGCGATTAGCACGTCTCTAACGCTCAACTCGGCTGACTCACACTCAACAGAATCCCCTCCTCTCGATCGTCCCACTCCAATCCATCATCCTCGTCCTCCGCGGGACCACTACTCACGCTCCAGCCACTCGCCATCCGTTTCCCTTGTCTGCCCTCACGCAGCTCATCCTCGGCCGTGACGGTGCCACTCGATCCCACCGAAGAAACGGTACATGACGAATCCGTGCGCGGAATGCACGAGGGGGGAAAGTCAAACGCAAAGGGTCGTTCGTGCGTTGGTGTCGGAGTGATCATCATCGGCCAGTACTGAGATTTTTCGTCAGCGGGGATTACGGGTGGCGAAGAGGAAAGTACGTACTTTTTCCAGCGCGAGGGGTGTTCCGAGCAGAGGCGTATGCGGGAGGGAAGCGCCGCCCAGACCGTTGTCACTGTACGATGGCGTACTCGTACCGGATGAGGAAGAAGGAAACGTGAATGCGGGCATGTCGAGCGTGGAACTGCTTTTTTCCGTCATGTCAGGACGCGTTTTGATGCTAGGAGACGGGGTACTGACTATTTCTGAGGCATGCGCAGCGTCGGAAGGACGGGACGTTGGGAGTTGGAATGCATGGCTGCGAGCCTTGTTGGCGATTGAATGTTGAGGAGAGTCCGTATTCAGAATGGGAACGCGTAGCAGCGAAAAAGCACTCGACGCGTCCTATGGAGTTGAGTTGTTGCTGGCAGGTATTCCTCGTCGACCTCCGAATTGTGGATCCCCTCGCGTGCGGATGTATGGCCACGGGTATTTGTAGAAGGTCTCTCGGGTTGCATGAAAGACAAGAGGAGGGTTAGCAGGGTATAGTGAATGCGACGACGCCTCAGTCGGGCACCCGCGGAAGGACGCGTCGACCAAGAATGCGGGTACTGATAACTTCCCATTGGGGTGGAAGAATAATGACAATGGATTTCCCAGCTAAAAGCTGGCTTCTAAAGGTTGAAGTTCTTGGGAGAGACCGAAACTTGTCCTTTTGACAAGGTCTAGTGCCACTTTTCGCTCAATTCGACCCGCTCTATCGGCAAATTACCGCTAGTCCCCTCAATCAACCAGGAGCTTCCACGAGCATCGCGATATCGGGTAATTTATCGAAGCCATGCCGATATGTCCAAGCGCGTCGTTTCCCCCGATGAGCTCCCCGATGCAGGGCTTCTAGCTACGTAGCTGCTACGTGTTTAACCTTTCACATGAGGAACAAAGCAAGTTGCGGATTCAGGAGATTGCCAAGATCGAGGGATAGGTGATTGTCGCTGGGTTAATTAATCGTCAGCTGTTGGGTAGTATCTGCTGGCAGAGATCTGGCAGAGATGTTGCAGCAATTCATGTACCAGAAACCTTGCCTGCTTCCGTAGGTTTGCATCCTGCCACGTATTCAGGCCATCTAAACAAGCTTCTAGACAATCATCTAAGCCATGCAACGCTATTGTTCCTACATACAGCGGTTCATACAGCGGTTCATACCCTATACGGATACGAATCTTGTCGAGAATACAATTCGGAAGCGTTCGTTAGCATGAGAACAGCTATGAATACACGACCCTACCCGCGAAACTGGACAGGCGATCTTGCTCCTCGAGAGCTTACTCAAGGCATCACAGCTGGTTCCATGAAAGTAAACGCACGAAGCCTCCATTCGGGCCCGACATAGATGCAATGCAACTCCGATGTACGCCTCCTACATGCCCGCCTTGCCCTCGAGCGCCGTCAACATCCTCTGTACCGTATCTAGAAAAGACCTAGGCATCCGTGCCTGCTGCGCCGTTTTCTACTCCAAGGTTTAATCATTTCCCTTCAATGCGAGTAGGATCAAGGGACGTACGATTGCGTGTGATTCCCTATTGACGCCTTGTTTGAGTCGGTACGAGTACGAGAAGCGTCCGTCCTATCCAGGGCAGGGAGTCAGTTACGAATCACAGGGCGTCAAGGCACGCACGGATTCATCAAGGTCCGTATACCAATACTCTACCCCGCGTTGACGTTCCTTCACTTGCAACTCGGATTGCAGGATATCACATAGCTCGTGGTAGTGCGTTGCGAATAATGTCCGGCAGCCGATGTGGCGGAGGATGTGGTCGAGTGTGGCGTATGCGATGGCGATGCCCGAGTTGTAGGTCGTGCCGCGGCCGATTCTGTGATGGGTTAGATATGTTGGTGGTATAGAGGGTGACTTACTCGTCCATGATGACCAGTGATTTCGGCGTCGCGTGTGCGAGAATGTACGCCGTTCTGAACGATCAGCCGAGCGCAACGCTACCGAGCGCTGCACTCACTCGTGCATCTCGAGCATAAACGTGCTCATATCCATGAACAAATCATCCCTCGCGCCAACCCTACTAAAGACGGCATCGACAACCCCCAACCTCGCCTCATCCGCCGGCACAAAGCTCCCCGACTGTGCCAGGATTGTCATGATCGCCGCCTGCCGCAGCACCGTCGATTTCCCGCCCATATTCGGGCCCGTGATGATGTGTACGGGCGTTGGGGGGCGAATGTGCAGGTCGTTGGGAATAAAGGGACGCGGTGAGGTCGGGGATGTCATGAGACTATATTCGACGGTCGGGTGGCGTGCGTTGAGGACGTCGAATGTCGGTCTGCAGGGTGTCAGTCGGGTACGCGGGAAAAATCAGGGACGAACTCTTCCTGCATGACGGGCCGAACCCAGCGCAGTTCGTCGGCGACTTGGGCAAAACCGAGCGCGAGATCGAGCTCGTCCAGTAATCCGGCATTCACTAAGAGATCATCCTGCCGCGCAAGGATCTGGAAATGCCGTCAGTCGCGCTCGCACCTCATCCGTACAACGTACCCTTTCACGAAGTTCATCGAACGCCTCTTCTTGCGCAATCGACACCTGGTCGTGCAGTTCTTGTATCTCCATCCCCAGCACAGTCCACGGCTACATTGCGTCAGCGCCATCCTATATGTCAGAGGCTCGCACTCACGTTGAAAAGGTAAGTTTTGGCCGTTTTCCCCGAACGCACGGGGATGAACCGTTCATCCTGCTCGACAAGTCCGGCATTTGATTTCTTGGACGGCACGTGAACATACAGCCCGGGCGCGAGGGGACTGTTCTTGAGCTCGAGGGCGGGTGTGTCTGATCTGATCAGCTGATGATCATTCGGAGCGAATGCAACGTACTGAACAACTTGCGTAGAGAGTCTTGCATCTCGTTACGTCGCTGCTCGAGTACCTGAACTTGCGCGTTCAACGCCTCAAGCGTGGGATTGAACCTTCTCAGAGTCAGTCAATGGAGCTCTCCGAGGAAATGGACTCACGAAGGCTTCAACCACCACACACCGCCCCTGCCCTGCTCCGCTTCCGCTTCCACTTCCTCTTCCTCTCCCTCCTCCATAGCCGCATCGAACACCGCCTCGGAAACAGCCCCATCCATCATCTCCACCAATCCCGTCAAATCCCGATGCCCCTGCACAAATACCCTCAGCCGCTCCACCGCCTCCCCCTCCCCCCTCACATCCCGCTCAACCCGCGCCACAAGCCGCCGAATCCCCACAAGCCGGTCCCTCAAATCGACAAGATCCCTCGCGTTCGTGATCCCCGCGCCACGTACCCGTCTTCGGCGCTGCGTACCGCTCGAAAAGCGCTGCAGGATGCGCGCCACTTCGCCGAGCGTCCCGCGCGTCTTCTCGAGCGCGGCCATGCCCGCGCGAAGGTCTTCCCTCAATGTCGGCCGATCGAGAAACGCTTGTACGAGTGCGTGGCGGTGCGTGATGGTTTTGATGCATGCCGATGGCTGGGTGAGCGTCTGGACGAGGAGACGCGTACCCGAGGCCGTGAGGGTACGTTTGATGACGCTGATCAGGGTGCCGTGGCGAGAATGCTGGGCGCCGCTGCGGGTGGAGCGGAGCGAGTGGCGGACTTCGAGGCCCTGGAGGGTGGATGCGTCGATAGCGAGGTGGGTGCGTTGGGTGATCGCCGTTGGGGGCAGAAGCGTCGGCATGGCGTCGAGGAGGCAGGCAGAGAGGTGGGTTGTAATCAGGGATGTCGGGCTATTGACGGGTGGGTGGACGTAGGATAGAAAAATGTCTGTGCCCTTCAAGAGTGCCTTGAGCTGGGCGACTTGCGCATCGGATGGTCGCTGGTCGCGCATCGCGGGCTGAAGCGACGTATCAAGGACAATCTCCACGGGCGCAAGCCTCGTCAACTCGTGCTCGAGCTCATCCCCCGGAATCCTCTTGCACGTCACCGCCCGATCCGTCGAGATATCGATATACGCAATATCCACTGCGGCATCGTCGAACGCGATGGCCAGCAGGTACCGGGCCTCGGTCGTACCCTGCCATGGCTCGTTACACAGCGTGCCGGGCGTATACCGCCGACTGACGTAACGCGTCTTGGCTTCGCCTTTCGTGAACGACTCGGCTTCCTCGACGACGACAAAGGAGGCGTTTTGGTCGATGAGCATGCGAAAATATTTATCGCGTTGAGAGACGGGGAAGCCTGCAAAGGGGAAGGCACGGGATGTCGCGGCGGAAGAGGCAGAGAGCTTGGTCGTGAATTGTTTCGAGGTGAGGCGGATCCCGAGCGCAGCGGCGACTTGGGGCGCTTGCGTAAAATAGGACTGCTGACGGTTCAGCATGGGATTATAGGATAATACGGGATGTGCTCACCTCGTAGAACATGCCTACGCGGGTCAGGATGATATCTTGTTGGTACCTGTGCATATTGAGAAACACCTCGCGCGCGAGCGGCGTTCGTGGGACATCACCACGGGCGATGGCCGCTTCATAGGCTTCATCGTCTTGTGCGTTGATATCGGACGTCGAGGCAGCGGATAATGTTGCTGGAGGAAGCGGATCGCTATCTGTAGCAGCGCATGCAGGATCTGCGGATTGACGTCGTGTTTTCTTGGATGGTTTCCGAGTGACGGATTCCTTTGACTTGTCATTGCTTGCGCCGTCAGACACCTTTGCGAGAACCGTCTTCGCAGACTCTCCTCTCGACACAATTCTCTCATCCTTCCCTTGTCTCTCGACGGAACTCTGTGAAGGCCACGCCGGAAGCGCAGGCAGCGGCCTCCCATCAGACGTCGTCGCGCGCGCCGGCAAGTCCGTGAGGCGGCGTTTTGTCCTTTTCGGCGATGGTTTCCGCGCGAGGGTGGATGACTGGCGGAGGCTGAGCCGTGCAGGCAGTGCTGGACGGAGGGAACGGATCATGCATGCGCTGGTGGATGCGCATGATCACCTTGCTCGCTCCGTCCATCCCCCCATCCATGCATAATTGTTTCCAACCCGTCCTTGTCTCAGAATCGACCGAAGCGGGATGCAATCGGCGGAAGCAACCGACGACCGCGGCGTGACTCGTCATAAAGGGCGCCCATTCTGGCAGGCCACACATCTCGCCTGGCGGACAGCATCGCTGCTCCTGCTCGCCACCACAGATGCGCGTCCTCGCCATCCTCCTTCTCGCGCTCGGCGCCGTCCAGGCGGCGGAGCCGAAAGTGGCCGTGACGAGGCTCAAGAACTTGCCTTCCAAGTTGTTCTACTTCGAGGATACCTCGGTGCGCGCCCTTCCTCTTGGGCAAGGGTCGTTTGCTAACGTGTGAGACAGACGATCCTGCTACATGATCCCGTCGCGTCGCAAGTCAAGATATCAAACGACGAAGGCGCATCATGGCAACCGGTCCCGAATGTCCCAGAAGGAACGGCCATCCGACTGATCCAACACCCATTCAACAACGACATGGCATTCATCATCGGGAGAGAGGGCACCAACTATGCGACTTTCAACCGGGGCGCCTCATGGGGCACATGGAATTTCGGTGATACGCGCGGGAGGGAAGCGAGTTTATCGAGCGATAGCGTCATGTCGTTCCATGCAACGCAAAAGGAATGGATCCTGATTCAGGTCAAGGCATGCGAGGATACCGGTCTCGGCCGATGGGGAGTCGGCGGGCAAAGTTGCTGGGACGAAACATGGTACACGCAAGATGCGTTCCGGTCCCCGCCCCGGCTTCTCCTCGAGCAAACGAGTAGCTGTGTGTTTGCGCGTGGAAGCAAGACGTTCACACACGCCACCGAGAGCCAGATCTTGTGCATCGCGTTTGATGGGGCGAATCATAAAGATTCTGGCGGATGGCGCAGCGTGACGGAATCCCGATTGTATGAATCCGACGAATGGTTCGCCGAGGGACGGAAACGGTTCGTCGATCTCGGGATTGGGAAACGCGCGCGCGGGGTCGTTGGACTTGGCGTTGTCGGCGGGTACATTGTCGTCGCGCTCAAAGACCCCGACGCGACGAGTCCCTCCGCGAGTGACCCCATGCACCTCTACACGTCCACCGACGCACGTACGTTCCACCTCGCGCGGTTTCCGCATAGTGCGCTGCCGACGCTCAAGGAGAACAGCTATACCGTCGTGGAATCGACGACGCATTCGCTCGCGATCGATATCCTGACAGATCCACGCGCCAGTGTTGGAACATTGTTTGTGAGTGATCAGGAAGGGGTGTATTTCGTGCAGGCGCTCGAGGGGACGAATCGGAATGATGTGGGGATTGTGGATTATGAGGGTATTACGGGCAAGTCTTTCCGCCCCACGTGTCCCTCGGAGCGAAAGACTGATGCCTCGTACTTACAGGTCTCGAGGGCGTAGGGCTGGCGAATGTCGTCAGGAATAGGGAAGAAGTGGTCGGCTGGGGAGAGGAGAAGAAGCTACAGACGCTGATGACCTATGATGACGGTACGTCCTAGGCTTAGATCGGCCTTGGCCTTTGACGCTGACGGCCGGTCCAGGAAGCAGCTGGTCTCCCATCCAAGCGCCTGCAACCCGCCTAAACGGTGATTCCTACGCGTGCGACACGACGGACCTCGCCTCGTGTTCCTTGCACCTTCATTCCGTTTCGTCGCCGCACAATTACGGCAAAACGTTTTCTTCGCCCGCTCCGGGCTTCATCATGGGCGTCGGATCCGTCGGAGCGACGCTCGAGCCGTACGATGACTGCGATACGTACGTTTCCTCGGACGCGGGTGTCACTTGGCGAATGGCGCAAGAGGGTGCGCACAAGTATGAGATGGGCGACCAGGGCGCGATTCTCGTCGTCGTAGATGACGAGGACCGAACGGACCACGTGCACTATTCGTATGATTTCGGAAAAACATGGGAGCGGTTGGACTTGGGCGTGACGTTGCGCGCATTGCTGTTGACGACCGTTCCGGATTCGACCAGTCAGAAATTCATGATCCTGGGGACGCTGGCGCGCGGCGATGCATCGGGTGATGGGCGACACGCGGTCGTCCATGTGGATTTTGCGGATCTGCAGCAGCGGAAGTGCGGCGAGGCGGATTTCGAGCGGTGGTATGTACGCCCGCCGACGGGCCACCACTGCATCCTAGGGCACAAGCAGTGGTACAAGAGGCGCAAGCCGGACGCCGCCTGCTATGTCGGAAATAAATTCGATGAAGAGATCGGCCACGAGGAGGACTGCGCGTGCGCCGACGAAGATTTCGAGTGTGACTTCAACTATGTGCTCGCGGACGGCGAATGCGTCAGCAAGGGACTTGAAACGGTCCCAGCCGGCTCGTGTACGCGCGAGGGACAGACGTACATGGGCTCATCTGGATACCGCAAGATCCCTGGCGATACGTGCAAGGGCGGCCTAGAAAAGGACAAGCCCGTGCGCAAGGACTGTTCGCTCGCGCGGCCCGAGGACGGCAAGGCGTCGCACGTCGTGCATGAATTCGACTCGCTTGTTGTCAATCAGCAGTATTTCGGCTCGGGGACGACGGTGCTGCTCCAGCTTGCGGATGATTCCGTCTGGCAATCGAGCAATGAAGGCTTTTCCTGGAAACGGCTGTACGAGGATGAGCACTTTCTCGCCATCATCATGCACGCCTATGCGACGGAACGCGCCTACCTCGTCACGGATACGCGCAAGATGTACTATACGACCGATACCGGACGCACATGGAGCACCATTCAGGCGCCCGCTGATCCGAACCCGTTCAACGTGCCCATGCTCGATTTCCACCCAACGCGGCCCGATTGGATCATTTTTACGGGCGCGGCCGACTGCACCAATACGCTCAGCACGACGTGTCGCGCTATTGCCTACTACTCGACAGACAATGGCCGCAAGTGGAAAAAGCTCGACGAGTATGTGCGCACGTGTTCGTGGGCGCGCGATGCGAGGCTCAAGATTGACGAACGCGAGATAATCTGCGAGTCGTACCGCGATAAGCGGGGCACGCAGCGGTCACCGGATTATAACCCTATCCAGTTGATCGCCGGCCAGCAATTTTACAGCATCAAGACGAAACTGTTCGATTCCGTCGTTGGATATGCCACGTTTTCAGAGTACATGATCGTGGCGGAACTAGACGAAACGACCAACATGCTCAGGCTCCAAGTCTCGCTCGATGGCCTGCACTTTTCCGAGGGTCAATTCCCGCCGAGCATGAAGATTGATAATCGCGCGTACACGATTCTAGAGAGCAGCACGGACTCCGTGTTTTTGCACGTCACGATGAGCGATCAGCCGGGCAACGAATGGGGCAGCATCTTCAAGAGCAACTCCAACGGCACGTACTACAGCCTTGCCGTCGAACACGTCAATCGGGATATGCGCGGCTATACGGATTTCGAAAAGATGATTGGCCTCGACGGCATCGCGTTGATCAATGTTGTCGCCAATCCCGAGGCGGCGGGCGTCTCGGGCAACAAGAAGCTGCGGACGCTGATCACGCACAATGATGGCGCCACGTGGAAGACGATGAGTCCGCCAGCGCGGGATTCCTTGGGCCAGGAATATGAGTGCGCGGCGACGTCGTGTGGGCTGCACGTGTGGGGTTACACCTCGCGACGGGATTTCCGCGCGACGTATAGCAGTCCGTCGGCCGTCGGGCTGATGATGGCCGTCGGGAATGTCGGCGAGACGTTGGCGCCGTATACCGAGAGCGATGTGTTCCTGACGCGGGATGGCGGTAAAGTGTGGGAAGAGGTGCACAAGGATGCGCATCTGTGGGAGTTTGGCGATAGCGGGTCGGTGCTCGTGCTCGTGAACGATGAGGGGCCTGTGGATCATGTGATCTACAGCACAGACGAAGGCCTGAGCTGGAACGAGTATGCGTTTGATAAGCGGTTGAGGGTCGCGAGTATCCAGACGGTGCCGACGGATACGAGCCGCAAGTTTATGCTGATCGGAACGGCGCCGGGAGAGGCGGAACGGAGCGTGATTGTGCACCTCGATTTTTCGCAGATTACGCAGAGGAAATGTGAGTGCGCGACTTGGCGAGGGATGGGGCTGACCCTTCGTAGGTGTGTTGAGCGTCGAAGATCCGCAGCATGATGATATGGAGCTATGGAGCCCGAGCGAGAGCCGCGATGGCGAGTGCCTGTTTGGCCGCAAGGTGAGTGCCCGCGGTTCCGCAAAAGACCGAGTGCCTGATTGCTCTCTCAGACGCTCTATCACCGGCGCATTCGCGACCACAATTGCTACATCGGGGAAACGCTCGCCCACCCACGCACGGTTGTCCGCAACTGCACCTGCGCCGCGAGCGACTTTGAATGTGAATTTAACCACGTGCGCAACGCTGCGGGGGACTGCGTGCTCGTCGAGGGCGCTGTCGCGCTCGCGAGGGATACCTCTGCCGAGCAGTGTGTCGGGTTTGAACAGTATTGGTACGAGCGGACGGCGTACAGGAAGATCCCGTATAGTAGTTGCGAGGGCGGGGAAAGGCCGGATCGCGGGACGAGACACGCGTGTCCGGGTCTCGTCGGCGGGAGAGGGTTCGGCGCGTTTGTGTATTGGGTCGTCGTCGTGCTCGTCTCGGCCGGCGCGGCGGCGGGCGTTGCCTACTTTTTCTACACACGCAAGGACAGGGGGTGAGTAGTTCGGAATGTAAAGTAAAGTGAATGTCGCTGATCATTTGGCAGTGCGATCCGGTTATCCGAACACCGAGCCTTTGGCAGCGAATCGGGCGCGCTCTCGACGCTGGCGTCCGTGCCGTACTTTTTGCTCGGCGTCACGGCCACCGTGGCCGCGTGGATCCAAGAGCGGATACCGCTCGTGCGAAGCCTGTTCCCGGGTGGCAGAGGGTATCGGCACGTCCCAATAGACGAGGACGCCGAGATTCTGAATGCGTATGAGGAGGACTAGTTGTAGCCCATAGCGATCATTCATGTAATCAATTGCATCCGCGGTCCGCTTCTCGGGTGGGCGCGTTGCCGGAGGATGGGTTGCCGCTGAGAAGAGACGCGGGGATGTTGGTGTCGTCTCTGCCCCCCCGATGGCGGTCCATCATGTCCGCCATGCTCGCCGCCCAGCTCATCCTCCACCCGCAGCTCACAAAGTCGCTCAGACTGCTCGCGACCACCGTCGGTCGGGACAAGGTGCGTCGTCGGCAACCCCTCTGGGAGATGGATCCGCTGACAGGACCCTTAGACGTACCGATTGATCCAATATCTCGCGCGACTGATCGCTTGGTCGTTACTTCGATCCGGCGGCGTTGAGGCCAAGGATGCCGCAGCACGATGGAACGGTCTCAAGGCGGGCCTCGCCAGTGGGAGAAAGAGTACGTCGCGAATCATCGATCGTGAGGCTGGTGTTTTGACCCGAATACAGTGCTTCGACTCGTCAAACCGCTGGAACACCTTCAGACCGCGATCACGACTGCCAATACGCCTGTGTATGTCTCTCTTCTTTGCCTTTTTACATGACTATTCATTATCCGCTCAGGAAATCATCATCCCTTGCGCCCGTCGCGAGCAACGTCGCTCAACTCGCGCAGATCGCACGTCAGCTATGCTACGCCGGCTACCTCAGCACCGACATGATCGTCTGGCTCCAAAGCATCAAATTCCTGCGCATTCGCGCCGAGTACGTCCGCTCCCGCTCGCTCCAGCAATTCCATTCAACGCTAACACCGTCCTCCCATCCGCCGCAGTAAATTCGCGCGTCTGAGCACTATCAGCCAGCGCTTCTGGCTCGGTGGCATCCTGCTGAGCTTGCTCTCCTCCTCTGCCTCCATGTTCCGTCTGCGCAGCGAGGGCCGTCGATTGGCGCTGAGCCGTACGGCGGAGAAGGGCGGTCCGGAGGACCAAGAGGCGCGACGTGCCGAGGGCCGGGCCCTGCTCAAGTGGGTTACTCTTTCCTCTCCCCCCCCCCCTCCCCCCACCCCGCCTCGTCGAATGCTGATGCCTGTGTAGGGAACGCGCGAGCCTCATTTCCCAGCTTACGCTCGACTGTCTCGACGTATGGATCCCCGCGACTAATTTGGGCTATGCGCATCTCAACGACGGTGCGATCGGTGCGATTGGGTGGGTCCTGTGTGTTCGCGTGACGCGGGAGGGGGAACTCATGCTCGTTTCAGTGTCATTACGTCGTACATCGGGCTGCAGCAGCAGTGGATCAAGGTCAATGGGTTGCCCGCTGCCAAGGCCAAATAGGCCCGAGGAAAGGGATGTGCGTTTGGATGGTTGCGCTGGAAGGAGGTCTTGTACGATGCTAGGAAAACATGATCCGAGTCTGCCCATGCGAGCGAAAGAGCAAAGAGGCAAGAGCAAAGAGCAAAGAATGACGCCTTTGCGATCGCCGATGAGACGGACATGGCCGAACGCGCCGCGTGACGATTCCCGGCCGTGCAGGGGTATATAGCGTCCGATAGAGCGTCCCTCCCCCGCCCCCGCCCCACATCGGCCACCCAGCCATCATGCCCTTCACCTCAGTCAAGCTCAACGACGGCCGACACATCCCCGCCATCGGCTTCGGCACGTGGAAGATCCCTCAGGATGTCGCGGGCGATCAGACGCAGCAGGCTATCGAGGTCGGGTTCGACCATATCGATACCGCGCAGGTGGGTCTTTCGCCGTTGTCACACCGGAGTCCTGCGCTGAGCGGTCGCTAGGTCTATCGAAACGAGGTCGAGGCCGGACAGGGCATTCGGGATAGTGGCTTGAAGCGGGAGCAGCTGTGGATTACGACCAAGTGGAGCGGGGTAGATGATAAGCCCGTCCGACAGAGCTGTCTCGAGAGCTTGGACAAGGTTCGTTCCATTCCTTGGCGCGTTTTCGTGCGATGGGCGTCTGATCTCGGTGGATAGCTCGGCGTCGAGTACCTCGACTTGTACCTCATTCATTCGCCGCGGCTTTGCAAGGGCGATATCGCCGGCACGTGGGCCGAGTTTGAGAAACTGAAGAAGGAGGGATTGGTCAAGTGAGTCTCTTGCGGTGGTGTATGTACTACGGAAAGCTTATACTCTGACAGATCTATCGGTGTTTCCAAGTAAGCGTCAAGCGGACGTCAACGGAATCGATCTGATCCCTCTCTCTCCTTCTCTCTCTCAGCTTCACCGTCGAAGACCTCAAGACCCTGCTCAAGACCGCCCAAATCAAACCCGTCGTCAATCAAAGTAAGCCCCCTCTGCCTGCCTGCTTGCGGTCACCTCTTCTCACCCCGCCCCCCTATTCAGTCCTGCTACACCCCTACGTCATCCACCAACAAACCCCGCTCCTCGAATACATGCACGAGCAAAACATTGCGCCCGAGGGCTACTCTTCCTTGATCCCCTTGACGTCCCGCCAGGGCGGACCGGTCGACAAGCCCGTGGCGGAGATCGGGAAACGACTCAAGGTCGAGCCGGAACAAGTCTTGCTCGCGTGGAGTCGTGCAAAGGGGTACGTGTTTCCACGGCGTCCCCGGTTCTCTCTTCCTTTTTTTTGTTCCCTTGCGTGGGCTAATAACGTTTGTCGGGGCAGGGCAATCGTGATCACGACCTCGTCCCGAAAGGACCGTCTCGAGCGGTACCTCGCCGTCGGGGATATCGCGTTGAGCGAGGAAGACGTCGAGGCGATTGATCGAGCGGGGCGCAAGGGCGAACGGGATGAGAAGAGGAAGGAGAAAGCCGTGAGGGGCGTCAAGTGGGCTGCGCTCGGCGCTGTGGGCGTGTGGGCGTTGGCGAGGCTGGTTTGCTGAGGCGGGAATGTAGGATCGGGTGTGAATAACGTGGGACGGTAACAAGAGTAAAGGAAAAGGGGCATAAGGAATAAGGTTGTAATACACGCTTGAAAACGATGACATGCTCGATACCGCGGACCAGAGTGACGAAGCGTGCACATAGGGGTTAAAAGTCATCTCGCTGCAGTGCATCCCCGATCCTGCTTGGTTGCGCTTCGATGCCGCCCGCAATGCCATCCCGACTGCGCGATCCGACCCCTGCACGCTCATCCCCGGCCCTGAAACGACATCACTCTCCTCTGCCAACGTGATATACCATAGTTACAACATCCACAACCCCTTCTCCTTTCCTCTCCTCAGAACCGCCCAAGAATCGCCTTGCCGCCCTTCCACAAGCCATACCCGGACCCACTCAAGATGATCGCCAGCACGGGCAACGCCGCTAGCAGGAAACCTATCCCAAGACTCATCAGCGACTGTCGTCAAGGAGAAAAATGGTGCAGGGCGGAAAGGGGGGGACTCACTGCCGCCGAAGAAATCGATTCGCGAGCCGGGGACTTGCTTGATCGGTCGCGCCTGGAGATCCGTAAGCGAGGCCGCGACCGCGTGCGGGCGTGCGTCGGGGCTGATGAAGGGTGATTTCGAGACCCTGATGGCGCGACGGACGGTGTGTGAGAAGTCCGCGGCGGTGGTGTATGGGCCGGCGGCTGTGGGGAGGGAGGCAGTCAGCGTTCTGAGCCAACGGGAGAAAAGGCGGGACCAGAAGAGCGTACCGAGGACGTTGGCGGGGATTTGATTCACGCATACCAGCCGCGCGTGACAGTTGTTCACAAAGTACGCGCCGAACCGCGGCGCGGCGAAGACGTAGGTCGTGAAACTCTCTGGCAAGCGATCTTGTACGAGGTCCAACGCATGGTCAAAGCTCGTCACCTCGAACACGGGCAGGTAGTCCAGCCCGCCCGCGGCGGAGGAAAGGATATCGGTGATGCCCTTGAGGGGTTGGATGTGTGGCTGGAGCGCGTGGGACGGGAGGTGCGTTGCCAAGGCGCGGAGGAAGAGGTGGGTAATGTTTTCGTGGATGAGGATGTATGCCGGGAGGCCCGTGGAGCGGGGGAATGCGTTGGTGGGGTCGGTCGTGGAGATGGCGACGGCGAGCGCCTTGGCGGCGCGGTCGAGTGCCGCGGGGATGGGAGACGCGTCGGGCAGGGGTTGGCCGTCGGGGAGTAGGGATTGGTCCACGATCACGCCGCATGGTCCGCGCGGGATGGCATCGTACGAAAAGTGTCGGCGAAGCGGGACGCTGAGTGTTCCGCTGACGGTGGATGACGGTGTGGGGAGGTCACCGAGGGTTGTCACGCCCGCGAGGAAGCCGACGTGCGTGCTCGCGAGCCATTCGGACACGGTGCGCGGGGTGACGGAGACGAGGTGGAACGCATCTTGGTCGAGCGCGAGACGGAACGGTCGGCGAAGCGCGGCGTGCAGGTTGGCGAGGGATGGCGGGATCTGCGAGGGGCGTTAGTATGTTCGTACACGAAGGGCGCTCGCGCGGACTTGCCGAGACGATGGCTGGGTTCCCGTCCGAGATTGCCGCAGCGAGGGGAACGATCCAACTCGCGAGGGGATCTACGAGACGTCAGACAACGCAACTCTGAAACCCGACTTGCGCGAACTCACGCGCCTCATCGGCGAGGATGACGACCGTCCCCGCCGGTGCACGTCGGACACCGCCCTCTCGCGCGGCGTCCGCTAACGTCGCGTACTCTGCCGAGGCCTTGATGATGTTCACGGGAATCGTCTCGATCACGGCTGATACTTGCTTGAGCGCGTACGTGAGCTCATCCGCCAGCCTGGCGGCGTGTGTGGAGGATCCATTGGCGAGGGTATCGAGCAAGGTGTGGCCTTCGGTCTTGAGGCAGTCTACGGGGTCCGTCAGCACAAGCAGCAACTGCACACACACCGAGAAACCCGCAACGTACCAAACAACCGCATCAACTGCTTGTGCTTGAAGATGATGTTCCTGCACCGTCCATCGACGTATGCACCGGCGGCATCGACGGCGGCATCCTCGAGCGCACTGGTAGCCTTCTGGATACTGGGCATCCTGCAAAGTGGACGATCCGCTCCCAGGGACGGGGCACCCCATCGTGTGCACGCGGTATATAGCCTGCGAGTGGTACAGGCCCCGGATGAACCGATCTCGCGGCGGAGGGGAATACAGTCGCGCTCGGAAGAGGCGGGCCCGGGGAGAAGGCGCGTGCGAGGGCTGGGTCGGGCGCACCCGGTCAGGGGTGGTCATGTCCGGGATATCCTTGACCAGGGATCGTTCTTATTCGGCACATCATGCCCCGTGTCACGTCTCCCCTCGTTGGCATCGCATCATGCTCACCCTTCGTATTCGCTCGTCAGGCGGTACACGCAGACTCACCGTCTCCCCGGACGACATCCTCTCGACCCTTTCCGCGCGTGTAAGCACCCCCTCCGATCCTCGGCGTGATCATCTTCCGGCGTATACTGATCGCCCACGCAAACCGCCTCTCCAGATCCCTGCAGAGTTCTCCGACGTACTCGAGGGGAGAGATTTCACGCTATGGCGCCATGGTGATCCGGCACGACGACACCTCCTCGCCGGGATTGACGGCGGCAAGTCGTTTACGGAGATCGGGATCTCGTCAGTCCCGTCCCGCGAGCCTCAACGTTGTGAGGCCGTCGCGCGGCTCTAACAGCGCGTTTTCTTTTCTACAGGAACGGAGAAATGCTGTACGTTGAACCTATCGCAAGACCGCCGCCCGTATCCATCCAGGTCAAGGGTACGTCGTCCCCGCCTTTTCCCTTACCTATCAACGCATTCTGACGTCGGCGGGGGCAAGAAATCAAACAATCACTCGCCGTCGCGCCCATGTCCCAGGGCGTGGAATCATCGGCATTCGGCCACGCGGCGATATACCGTAGGATACGGGAATTGTTGGCGTAGGCTCAAAGGGGGCGGTTGAAGGTGAGGCAGATGACGGAGGGCCGGGGCCGGGGGTGGGGGGGGGGGGGCGGGCGGACAATTGATCCCTTTATCATAGGCTGCTGCGAAAAGCGGGAACCAAGCATCCCCATCCGAGCCCCGACGTTCGGCATCTCCATACTCCATCAGCCATATCCGATCTTGCCGGTGATCACCCTACGTCCTAGGCCGCTCCACGAAAGGACCGTCGGCTCGAATAACGGCACGTCCGACGGACTCTACCTCAAACCCGCCTGCAACGCCCCGTGGAATTGGTGGACACGGGTGGTACGTGACACGGGATGTCGCTCTTCTGGCACACCCTCCCTCCTTTGAAAGCTCGACGCCACGACTTCCTCCTCCCGGGAATCGCGACAGAAACTACTCGGAAAACACAGCCGCTACGCGTCGGGATTTGGGCGCAAGGACTTTTTCGCTTCGGCTGGACACGTTGCGGTAGCCGTTGGGTTCTGAGGCAGGATACACGTGTCTGTCGTTGCCCGACGTCATCCCTTCGGACGGGAGATGTGCGCGAAGCCTGGGATATGAAGTAAAGCATTCAGGCGTGTCGTATTAAAGATGGTATCATCGATGACCATGTTCTACGATCTCCGAATCGCATGTTTCGTTGATCCCTAGCTCTGGGGCATTTACGCCTTGCAGTCACCGTCATCGATTAGTCGCTGCAATTGAATCCGAACCGTCGGCCATGAAGGTCTATGCTGGATGTCAAAGCTCAATTTGGTGGTGATGTCGGCATACTTACCGAGGAATGACTATTCTCGACTGAATTCCGTTGCGCAAACTGACAGATCCCCGCGCCACCCGTCCAGGAGTCGGCCTCGGCGGTTTCTTGCGCAGATCTGTTGTAGGAATACGAGCAACTCTTTCCTCGCCGACAGCCACCGGGTCTGCTGATAGATTCCCAGGGTCTCCGCATCGAGTCCACGCGCAGCGGATCGAAGCCAGGGGGCAATTCGCACTCGCTTTTGCATTATATCATGAGCCGCGGACCTCAGAAACACAGGCAAAGAATGCAAGTGAAATACTCACGCATAGAGGGCAGACAAAGCTGGGGTTGGCAAGCCTTGCGCCGTAACATGCTGAGGACCGATTCGGTATACCAAAAAGGGGCCCTATACTGCATCTTGAAGTGCTATCCTCGGTGTACATAAGCCAAGATTCCAGATGATTGGATAGGAGTAAGTGGACGTGGTCCAGCCTGTCTCGGCGTGCTTAGATTCGGTGCCACAGCGTGTCGATCTCGCGTTTGATAACAGTCACCCTTACGTCCGCTTATCGATTGATCAGTCCGTCCACAATCTAACTCTGGGAAAGGGCGAGTTCGGTGAAGGCTTGGCAAGGCTCGTTCATATTCGTCCCACTGATGAGGGACTGGATGTGTGTGGACTCTCGGAGCGCACTTCTTGGAGCCCTGCGATATCGGCAGCTATTGGCGGACTAACGCGACGACAGCAGCCTCAAGGTCCCCCCCTCCCCTTTCCTCGGCCTCGAGCTTTCCTTTACCGCTGTGATGAAATGTCGAGGTCCCCGTTTGATTCCCTTGCTCCGGTGCGCCTGCTTTGTGACATGCAGCGGGGAAGCCTTGAGGCCTGATTCCGCGAGGCTTTCGGAGAGGGATACGGTGCGCTTCGATGAGACGTGCTTCTCGCCAGGAGGAAAGCTGCTGGAGGCCTGGACAGGCGGACGACCTCGAGGCTGACCTTGTCCTGAAGAACGACGACCAGGTCATCCACATGTCTCACCGGGTCTCTGATCACCAGAATTAGACTGGGCGCACCTAATGTTGCCTGGACGCCTGTTGCTCTCTCGCTCGCTCCTCTTCAGGGAGTATTCGGTCGCCATCTCGTGTCCCGCCCATTGTCCAGAAACGACGCACTCGACAGCCGGAAAGAGATCCATACACATATCCCTGGAAAAAATGGACGCCAGAGCTCTTCTCCGCGCGAAGAAAGCCGGCGCGACGGCATCTGCCAGTTCGGCAACGAATCCATACCTCAAGATCGATGCAAAGGGAGACCAGAGGTGCAGTATATGTGGTGTGCTAGGTGAGCAACCATGGGATACTTGGTGTACTGTAGCTGACCACCCTCGCAGCAAAACACTGGGATGCCCATCAAGTCAGTAAACAACACAAAACATCGCTACAACGCATTCGTCAAGAAGAAGCCGCAGCAGCTGCCGCTGCCAAGAAGAAGGAAGGAAAGAAGCGTCAGGCAGTGGATGATGTGCCAATGGCAGGACCAACGGTAGAGGATGTGCCATCAGCTGCTGCCGAGGAAGGAGACAGGGGGATGAAACGAGTGCGGACAGATGATGTTGCCGGACCCATCAGCACACCGCCCGCCAACTCAACAGTCGATGCTGAACTCGACGACTTTTTATCATCGCTCTCTGCCATTCCCGATGTACCAGTAGAACCGGCATCAACAGCTCCAGCCAATAAATCAAAATATAAAACGTCCCAGCCCGAAACGCAGACGCATTACGAATCGGCTCCCATCATCAATGCGCCTCCTCCGACAAAGAGTACCGCCATCTCCTCGGGTGCCACAGCAGCGTCGAATCCCTTTGCCGGGAAATTGGCGAAAAAGGTTGATATTGGACCGGCATTGCCTGCGAATGACGTTGCTGAAGAAGTCGAGGAGGAGACGGAGGCGGAAAGACGTGCACGAGAGCAGAGGGAAGAGCGAGAGGAGATCATGGATCGCTTAGAGGAGGAACAGAGGGCTCAGTAAGTAGGCTTGCCTTTGATTAAATCTGCTTGTCTCATCGCCTCATCCTCAGGGAGGAAGCAGACGAGCGGGTTCAGAGCCTGAAAGCGAGGCTGGAACTGGTCAAGAAACGAAGAGCGCTCGCCAAGCAGAACAAGACTGGGCTATAACAGATGTATCGACCACTATAATATTGCATGACGGCCACGAGCTGAAGGCTTTTGACCGACAATATGATCGAGTGGAGTGTCAACGACGAACTTGATTGCCGCTCTTATATCATTGTCGCCGTCTCGTGCTCGCCGCTGTTTTCCCGTCACTCTCGACTACAAGCACCCCACTACCGCCTTACGCTAATGCGCGTCTCGGCTCTGCTCACAAGGCATATCGAGACACTTCAACGTTTATTGCTTCCGGTCCTCTTTCACATATCGCGCGAAACTCGTCTTGCATCTATTGAGGATGGATCAGCTACATTCAACGTTGTAGCAGTCAGCCCTCCACCTGCCCATGGCTTATCATTGTCTCTGTCGTATTTCCGTGGCGGGCGGTTCCACATTGCAAACTCCGAAGCCGCCTTTTCCGCGTCATCCGCCGGCAGTGGAAGCACGATGCCCATCTCATAATTTTGGACGCTGAAACGCGAATATTTCAACGACGTCCCGGATTCGAGCACAAGCGACTCACTAGATCTGCGGCTGTCCACCGGTCTTTGGCATTGAAATTGTTCCCTGAATTGACTCGTCAATATCTTTTTCTCCTGACTGCCTGTTGGCTTACCCATGCAGCGCTACTGAAATTATGGCTGCCTACGTAAAACCAGCCTCCGACGGGCGACTTTGAGACCGATCCAGAGGTACTGCCGCGAGCGAATTGGTTCTGGATAGAGTTGCTTGCTTCGCCTATTGGACGAAAAGTCGCCAGAATGCACTGGATCGGGAGTGTCAGCCAACTAGGCCTCGCAGCTCGTCAGATAGCTCACTTTGGTATGCATCATGACTCTGGCTGCTTTGCAGTTGGCATCATAGAAAAGTTCTTTGGTATCCGGAGTCCAGTGACTATCCCTGCAAAACATGGTGCCGGCGCCCTGTGCGGGAGATGAGTAGCGGCAGGTGTCTGCTTCCGACCTCTACTTACCGGGGGTCCCAGCTCACTATTCATGACCGTACGGAAGCTGGGAAACAGGACTTTGATGGGTGGGTACGCCTTCGATTTTTTCGGCCTGCTAGCGCTTGCCGTAGCAACTGCCGTCTTGCCCCTCATGCAATCGTAAAAGTTCCACATGAAGTTCGTCGTGAAATTCGTCAAGGAAGAACTCTAAGTCGCGCGTCAGTAGGCATCAGACAAAGCGAAAAATCGGCTCACCTGAAACTCTGCCACCAATTCTTGCCCACGACCTGGAACCCAGCCACGACGTCGAAGGCAAGCAGCAAGCCCTCCTTTCCCATTCCTACCAACATTTGCCTCTCCGATCTCCTTGCCGGGTACGCTGACAACCAATTCCGCCGATACCCGAGACCAGTCCCATTTACCCAAGGCTGTAAGGTTGCGGATTACGTCAAGAGGTATCTCTGAGCCGAAAGGATGAAATTGCTTGAGGTGTCTAAGCGGCTTTTCGATCTTCATATTGCGTGCGAACAGACGTTGGAATTTGATCGGCATATCTTCTGTAACGACGGACGGATCCACTGTGTTCGCGCCAACTGGTTGCAAGTCTTGCACAAAGACAACCTGAAAACCCGACTTGGTCAGCTCATATGAGCGATATACCTGCCGACACTCACATTTTCGATATCCTCCCAATCATAGCTTACCAGGTTCGCACTTGCGATCACCACTCTCAATCGACCGGATTTGTGAAAGAGCTACAAAATCAATCACCGCCATCATCTTCTTCGAAGCGCTCACCAGCATGAACTTCATATGCATTGTTCCGCGAAAACCCGGATAAGGCATGAAAGCCCAGACAGTCGCACTTCCCGGCAGCCCACCGCCCGTCTCCGCTGTTTCCATCGTCCATTTATCATTCTCCGCGTCGTTTTTGGGTTGTCTGATATGAATGGTAGGAACTAACGACGGGTCGGGAAAGTGTCGACTGATCCATTCTGGTTCATGACAGTAAGATGAGGCAATGACCAAAGATAAATCATCCTTCTGCAATATTGTCAGAGAGACTCGCCTGAGCTCAAGTCGACTCACATCACCTATTACATCCGCGATTGAAAAGCGTTTCCTCCCGTCGTGCACATACCGATTTCGAGTCGGCCTGACCTCCCCATCCAGAAAGAGCTCTGGACCAGATCTTGCCTTGGATACGGAAGCTGAAGCCTGATCGCGGGAGAGAGATGACGGTCCTGCCTGCGCAGATACCGTTGTGGCTCCATTGGTCGCTGCCGCTGGCGGATCCACCTTGCGTCGCTTCGTAGCTCTACGGTCTTCGTCTCTCGCGCCATCGCTTCCCAGCGACGAGTCTTCTTCATCACTCGAACTCTGCGGAGCATTGACATCTCCACGTAGTCGTTTCTGTCGTTCGAGACGTTCTTGCTCGAGTGCACGGCGGTTCAAGAGGAAGGCTGAAGTTGTTGCCGCGGGTGCCGTAGCCATGGATGCTGTTGCTTCGCTTGAGGGCGTAGAAACGGGAGTCGATGTCGATGGAGCAGAAGCCGTTGGAGGTGGATTGGAAACCGATTTCCCGTTTGCTCTGCTTGGCTCCCGATTTCGGTCATTTCGCACTGTCGGCGTCGGCGCTCGTTCCTCTTCCGTATCGCTATCGTCTACAACCACCACTTCCGGCATCTTTCCTTTCCCATTTGATATTCCTGCGCTCATGCTGTAGGTCGGAATAGCTCTCTTTACATGGGCAGCGGATCGTCGCGCATCGTTTTCACTTTCTGCTATTGCGCTGAGATATGGTATAGACGCGTAAGAAAAGCCCACAACAATTCAGATCTATCACTCACATCGCCATCATTTCCTCCTCTGTAAGGTCCGTGATCTTCTGATGGCTCGTACGGGCCCGAACATTGCTGGATGAGTCCTCCGGCGCATGCTGCAGACTGGCGGCGATGGCTCTAGGCAAAAATAAATTTCATCAATCCTGATCAATCGGACGAAACCGCCACAAGCTCACTTTGCCAGATCCTCATCCTCATTCGCCGATCCACCAAAGTTGGCCGCTGAGCCTGACCGGCTCCTATCCGGTGATCTGATGAACATCGTCGCTCGCAAGGCTCTTTCCAGAAACGAAACGTGAGACTGCAGGCTCCGGGGTGTAGAAGACGGTCAGGCATACCTCGCATACTCTGCTTCATCCACGACGTCCTGGTGCTGGGGCTTCTTTCCTGCGGCTCGGTCCATTCCGCTGAAACGACGAGAGACAAGAAGATCAGACGAGTGGACAGTTTTCTATGAATGTGAACATGGAGGATCGACCAACTTGTGCATATTCACAAGATGCATGCAAGCGCACCACTTTCCCTGATGACGAATGACCCACGTGACCTGAAAACGCGTCGATCGGTTGACGACCCCGCTCGTCCCAACCTGTTGACTTGTTGATTTCAGATGCTGGGTGATGTCCGATCACAACCATCGCTATCCATCCATACTAAGCCCCAACAATGCCCAAGATCAGGACGAGTAGAACGAAGCCTCCCCCAGAGGGATACGAGGATATCGCGTAAGTCGTTCTCGCCTCTTGCTCTCAAGACTACAACTCAGTCGTGACTTCCATTGCTTCCGTTGCATCCAGAGATATCCTCGAAGATTATGCCAAGAAGATGAGAGACGCGGAGAACGAGCCGCATGACGGCAAGCGTAAAGTCGAATCTGTCTGGTGAGTCAAGGAAATCCTCATTCGTTATCGCTTTCAGTCACTGAACTTATGTCTTCCGCAGGCCCATCATGCGTATATCGCACGCAAGATCACGCTACATCTACGACCTATACTATAAGCGTGAAGCCATATCAAAACCGCTTTACGACTGGTTATTGAAGGAAGGCTACGCGGATGCAAAGTGAGCAGCACATCTTCCCCATCTTCCCTGGGAAGAATGGCTGACATTCATCTTGTCAAAGCTTGATCGCAAAATGGAAAAAGTGAGCCGCCATTCGACACGACTCGAGAATACTGTCAAACTCTATGCTGATACATCTACGTACAGGAACGGATATGAAAAGCTCTGTTGTGTGCGGTGCATCCAGACCAAGGACATGAACTACACAGGCTCGACATGTATTTGCCGTGTACCGAAGACACAATTGAAGAAGGGCACAGTGGTGGAATGCGTGCATTGTGGTGAGTCTCTCGAATGAACTGAGGGAAGGAGGTTGGCTGATCATTCCGTCGCTGTGCGTAGGTTGCAAGGGATGCAGCACGGATTCATAGCGCCGTACCTAATTGTCCTTTGTTTCCGCACTGTTGTTGTAACGCTTTAGCCACACAAATATTCCAAGCCCTATCCTCATCGCATCGAAACGGAATGAGGAAGGTCGCAAGATGACGGGAATGTGTACTGGAACTGCGAGAATTCGAGTGAGCTCTGTGGGTGAAAAGTACTAACACCGACGACGAAGAGAGACCGCCTTCCAGCCTATCGACCTCAGGACTCGTTCAGCCACAAACGGAAACGACGTCTGCCATGCGATAGGGTGCAAGTTCCAGAGGAAAGACAAAAAGGTGAGCGCTGATCATGTAGGACTTTTGAGCTCAGGACCGAGAGCGGCAGACGACTCGGGCGCTGGACCCAAAAGGATGACCCAGATGTAAATCAACGCGGCGCAATTGCAAGATGAAGCGAGTAACGGCGTCAGCTTATCGCTCTGGCCCAAGATCTCGTCAAGAGTCCACCCGAAGGCGCGGAAGGCACGGTCGAAGAGGATGACCCAGGCGTAAACGAGAGCGGACCAGCCTGAGCGAGGCAAAGCAGCCTTCGACTTTTAACCTCTACCGACCGCGTTCTGACAAGATGTTGTCGCTGTTACGCCACAAGCTTTCGTCAATCAGCTTGAGATGCTTATGAAGGGAGGTTCTTACGTGGCCTGGGGTGCCGGAGGAGGGCGAAGCGGCCCGAGCATGTTCGATGTCGTTGCACCGTGGACGTCGGGATCTGAGCGATCTCGGTACAGCAGTAGATGCAGGGTCTGATTTTAAGATAGAAAGCTCGCTTTTCGCGACGATGTATATTCTGGAGGCTAGCGCGTGTGTTCCTATGACATGCGTTTCATCTTGCGATTGACAGTCCACTCCTGCCTCAAACTCAGGCAGACCTCTGCGTGACTTCGTATAAACACAGCTTACAAGACGGGCAGTCACAAAGGATCCACCAAGCGATGAGCGTGTGTCTACCATATTACAGACCGTCGTATGTCTAGCTATCATATGCCTGGCTACAGTTAGGAACTGTTAATGCACAATTACATGCCCAGCTTCAGGTGGTGTCTCCTTATAAACGGTTCTAATCCTGCATTGTAGCAAGGGAAGAATGAACAAGATTTTGAAACAAGACTTTTTCTGACGTTTTTATTAATCATTATAACATGCTTCTGATTATACTTCTGTGCGTTCCCGTGCCTTCATATCAAGGCCGGTGTGTCTATTGGGATACAGTGGGCGATAGCGGCTTGATACCACTCGCTTGGAAAAAAGTTTGGATCGCTTTACACCTCTCGGGCGGTAGCTTCGCTGAATCGGCCAGTGGCGGTAGCGTCAGCTCGGGCGTTCTTCAGAGCGGTGTTGTTGACGTTGGAAAGCTCATTCTCTCGGATCATGGAAGCACCCTCGGAGAACTTGCCGGATTGAAGCTGCATCTTGGTGTAATCGAGTCGAGAGATCATGTAGACGTGGAGGAAGGTGAAGACGGGCTTGGCGAGCAGGTCCAAGATACCGTAGAAGACTGGAGAACGGGAGGGTGAGGGACGTCATGAAAACCTTACGTCAGCGGGACTCACTCATTTCACTGTCGGGGGAAATGACGTTGGCTCCATCGGCAAGACCCCAGGCGATAGGGTACAAGGCCCAAAGGAAAGACAGATAAACTGCGCTGATCATGTACGACTTCTTGAATTCTGGACCGAGAGCGGCAGATGACTTGAGCGCGGGACCCAACAGGATGACCCAAATGTAGATGAGGGCGGCACAACCGAACGCGAAGTATCCGAACTAACGATATGGAGACAATGCGAAGACCATCAGCAATGAACGCGGAGTCGCCAGAGCAAGAAATTCCTACCTTGTAAGATGACGCGACCAAAGCTCCAACCAAACCGGTAATAATCATAACTTCGTCAAAGAAGATGAGGGCAATGATGTCGGAGAGCGGGAGACCGGTGGCAAGGACCAGTTCCAAGAGAAGAGCCGGGGTGGTGATGACCCAGTCGATGTATCGGACATACCAGATGGCTCGGGTGAGGTTCTGCTCGTTTCCGTTGAATTCGACAGCCACAGGGGTTCCACCGAGGTTAGATGCCATACTGAACGAATCGTCAGAACGGCGATAAGAGGCTGGCTCTCTGACTCACCTAAAGTAGGCGATGGAGGCAGTTGTCAAGATCAAGATGGCCAAGTGGTGGAATGCTCGCCTTCCTTTCGGCAGCGTGAACATCCATCCCATGAAGAGCAGATCCGACAGGAGCATGACGGCGAAGACAGCCCATAGCCAGTCAGAGCCCTTGGTGTTGATGGTGATGTCCGAATTCGACGGGTTGACAGAGAGAGCGTCGTTAGCCATGGTGAAGTCTGTGTTTGGCGTAAGAAGATCGCTTGAAAGTTAGACGAATTGTGCGTGCTTGCAAAGCGGGTGGTGGCGGCCATCGCACTGCGCAAATGCCCTTATACTAGACATGAATAGAATCAAGGATCGTGGTCTGCTGTTCGAGGATTTTTCGTGACCGATATGACGCAGTGAAGCAGGAAGTCGATTGAGCAGAAAGACGTCATCTAATTCCCCATTCCACCTAGGTATTTCCGCTGGACGTGCCAAAATTAACTTTGCATCCCCGTTATCTAGATTACGTAGTCTCCAGGTCAATCAGCTGGTCGATCTCGGATTCTCGCGGTACCCCTGTGAGGAGCTCGGGCATAAGGTGAAGCGAACTGTAAAGCGTCAGCAGACTTGTCTTTCGATGGATCGTTGGTGGAGAAGCTAGTGAGGCATGGTAGGCCCTGGTCCCTGAGTAATTCATGGATTGCTAAGCCGACAAAGTAGCCGACATCGCGTTCGGCAAGAAGGCATGCATACTGAAAGACCCGCCACCGACGTTCGACTGTGTTTTCTGTGTTCGTGTGAGCGCAAGCATCTGTGCTGCGCATCCCTTGACTGTGAAACGCTGCCAAACATCCCGGTGATCTGCTATCGGTCGAAAAAGGCCCACGTCGTCTGCCCCATCTCCGCTATTTCCTTCTCAGTTCCCGCGACCGTCCATTGACGGGTTTGGTGTGCGGAACCGCGATTCAGCTTAGCCGATGAGCGAGATTGCAGTCAGGCCGACATCTTCGAAGACTTCTCAGCTGACTTGTAACCAATGCGTCAACAAGACCTCGAAAGCCGTTAGAGATTAGAGAACTGGACTAGATCAGCTTTTGAAGGAATGACGTCAGATGCTTTATCGGAGAGGAGACGTCGGCCAAGACACTGATCGCGTGCCGGGTTCCGCTCGTGGCACCCGAAGCCTTCCGAATTAGTGTCCCGGATCGACGAGCTTCACGCTTCTTGCGAAAGCTCTTGAGAATCGTGTTTCAGGTTAACGTCGCGTGTCAGAGCTCGTTTCATTTTCAGTAACCATTCATGCAAAGCTGCGGCGACGCCGCAAGCAGTCAAGCGGATGTTCTCTGGTCGACTACGAAGGCTTACTTCCAGCAGTCTGCGAGAGCCGTAAGGCCGCTCGCTTCCAGGCCGTTGCTAGAAATACTTTGCGATTGAATCGATGCAGATCTAGTCCGTCACCAACAGGACGTCCTGTCGGTCAGTAGACATACATAGACCATTCGCTACGACACATAGTCATGAGCAGCTACAGATACGTAGTCTTCGCGTTGCGGTCACTTTACTATTATCGAAGAAATGGTTTGGCATCTGTACAGGTGGTCTCCGCTGGGTCGATTGCCGCGAGACGTTTTTGCCGCGAGACATACGTCTCGCTCGTCACGTCGGGCTGTCATTCAGGCATCCGCAGCCTTGCGATTCTTGGTTAAAGTCGAGACCGGCGATCGAGGCTCAGTTGCGCACATTGCGCGACCTCGTCGTCGATGTCGATACAAAATGTCTAGTCCAATGGTAGGACTGCTGGACAACGACTGGCGGGACTGGAAGTAGCGAAGTCCGCTATTCTATATAGCGATTATTCCGGCTGGGTCGGGGCAGGATGTAGATGCATGTTTAACATCGATTGAACGCCGGAAAAGACCAAATAAACGACAAGCAAAGCAAGAAGAATAGCATGGACGAAAGGTCAGGCGCATGACTGTCGATATGGTATCACCAATCGCCACGATTGTCAGAACAGCGTTCTCGAACTCAGTCTCAGAGCAAAAGACATGGTTGCAATGACTAACGGATGACGGATATTCCATATACACAATGAATAATAGCATTACAACTTGTCGGGTTGGCATACCTAAGACTTCTACGCATACTCCTTGTGCTCGACTTGCGGCTTCTCAACAGGATGATCGATTTCGACAGTGTATTCGTGAGACAGGTTCTCGATGAAAACTGAAATGATAGCGGCGAGAACAGAGAGGGCTGACAGCGGCACTCAGCACGATGCCAAAGGCCCGAGAGGACAAACTTACCGAGACCAAAGACCCAGATCCATTTGATGGACTGGATGAACGCCGTCTTGAGTCCTACTACGCCGGCGCCGATGATCTGTGGAGTCACGCCCGGGATTTGCGATACCGCCGGGATGTTCTGACTGGCAAGAGCACCGATAAATGCGCCGAGGTATTGCGGGTTGAAGCCAAGAGCGAGCACACGGGGAGCGATCTGCTTTCCTAATTCGGTGGATAATTTACTGGAGAAGATGGCCGTACCTGGAGAGCCAGAGTTAGCGTTGATGAACAAACCAAACCGAATAACGACACTCACAGACTGCAAGGCCGATGGAGCCACCCAAAGATCGGAAGGAGATGACCAAAGCACTGACTGTAGCACTATAGACGAAGTGTCAGTTAAAATGCGTTGAGTTTACTTCAAATGCGATACTCACATCGCATCAGGCGGGGCGCCGAACTGGGCAGCTGCCATGATACCGGTCAAACCACAGGCCAGGCCAATACCGTAGAAAATGGGGAAAGCCCACAGGCCAGTAGAAGATCCCAGACTGACGCTGATCATGCAGCCTGCGATAAATATCACTGTCAGCTTGCGGATCGCGCTTGTGATTGATATGCTTACCGAAGAAGATGGCGAAGAAGATGAAGGCTGCTACGTTAAGGATCTTCAAATCCTTGAACTTTTGGTTCAGCCAGCCGATGACAGGAGAAGACAGGAAGACGGTGAAGAATCCGATGGACAGCCTGCTCGCATTGTAGAGGTTAGTCATTGATGAAAGACAAACATCCGGAAGTCACGAACATGGTAGTGACACGTCTCAAGTCAGACTCGAACGCCACGCCCACCAGCGTAGGGAAGTAATTAGTGATGCACTGTTACACATGAGTCAGATGGGCCAAAAGACTAAAGAAAAGGTGGCTCACGAAAAAGGCTAGAATGCAAACGTCAATTCATGCTCACGCTGCATGGCAACATCGACTTACCAGCACCCTCGATGGCGATAGTGATGAGCGCGATAACCGGATTCCTCGACTTGGAGAACATGTGTCGCGAGAACAGCCCGTCTTTGCGGAACTTCCATTGATGCACGGCGAGGACAAATATGAGGCCAACTCCGATAAGCAAGGGAGCAAGGACATGAGCCGAGTTCCAGGGGTCTGGGCAACATCGTCAGCAAGACTCGGCAGTGTACAGCCCAGGGCAACTGACAAGGGTTCTTGCCCCAGGTGAGACCGATCGTCAAACCAGACAAAGCGGCAGTAAACAAAAAGTAGCCAACCCAGTCCATCTAGGAGCGTGTGAGCCATGTGATGCCGGAAAATGTGGATACTCACGTAGCCTAATCTCTCACGCACGGTACCGACTTGAGTTGGAAGTCGCGGTGGGCTGTAAAAGAACTGACAAATGACCGTCGAAAGAGCGTAAACTCCGGCCGAAACGTAGAACAACTATTCGCGACCGGCGGTCAGACGGGTATTCACGATGTTCAACCTTGACTCACAATTCTGAAGCGGTCTTCGCGATGATTGCGCATAAGACTGCTGCCAACAACGAGACATACGACCGAACCCATGCCTCCCGCCTTTTGAAAGGGTCAGCCTAGATCGATTTTCAAACGATTCAACTTACAATGTTGGCGAACAGATTCGCCGGTACACGATACTTTCTGTGTACGACCTCGGATGGGATAGCGTAGGCCAAAGGCTATCATCGTGATGAGCACATGACGCTCTAGCGGACTTTCGACTTACCTGGGCACCATAGGATATGCCGGTGATAGCTGCACCCGCGATGGCCATGTTCATGCTGGAGGCCCGGGCCACAATGAGGTCCCCAATGAAGCCGGCAGCACATGAACCAACGACAAAGTACTTTCGGCCAAACAGGTCACTTCCTCTTGAGAAAATTGGGGCAAGAACGGCAGTGCAAACGGCGACGGATTGTGATAGCCACACTGCTTTGCCCGAGCCTCCGATGACCACAGCGATGTCACGAGAAAACTATAGGCGATCAGCGATTGAGCTAGGACCAAAGAGCGCAAGTGGGACTCACAGCACCGAGCGCTATCAAGCTGGATGAAGCAAAAACGCAGAGTCGACATCTTGCTGACCAAAGAGCCCGCTGTGACTTACTTGTACAATTGAGAAAAGTTTAGCATGGCAACCGCCTGCTAGATAGTCAACGCGTGCGCGGATACCAGGAGCAATTGTACGTACCACGAGGACCAAGAAGGTCTTCAGGTGCAACTTGGGCTCCTCCTCGACCTGACGAGCGTCGTGATCAACATGATAATTTGTGGCTGTTTCGCCATGGGACACCTCTTGCTTGAGCATGTCGTGGTCCATGATGTTGTTGTCTTTCGATGCCATGTTACTGTGTGTTGAGGTGTTTGTCTGGCATACGGCAACGGTTGCGCAATCAGACTACCACGATGTTGCCCTGTTATATATATTATGCAGTTGGCTTGAGGTCTTTCAGCGTACTGCGCAAGGTGGAGAGTACAATACAATTGACTCCCAGAGCCGCGAGGTTCAAGGACACTGCTCCTGGATTTCCGGAAGAACACAGAGTCTGGGTCGGGTCCTGTGACGAGGTCGTTTTCTTCGAAGCTGTCCTGCTGCATAATCATCTGAACTATCTCGTTGGAGAAGCTGGTACAGATCTCGTGAGTCATGAGAGACTGCAGACATCTTCAAAGCGTTCTGTCATTCGGCCCCGCCAATTCTCCCGCCCATAGTTTAGCGGGAAGGTGGAAGGGCTGAGAGCTCGGCAGACAAGCTGGCTGATGGCTGAAGGACCGACTTGGCTCTCGCAATGGTGCCCCGGTGGGGCCGATTTCTCCGCCCTCCACCTTGCCTATTTCACGCGTTCCAAGTCGGACCGGCTACTGAACGAGGCCTGAGATCCTGGCGGCCTGGTGTACGAAGATGTTCTTGCATGCCGTTGCACTCTCCTCCGGGCCCAGGATCCATTCACCACATCTCATCAGCACGGGGACGGAAAAATCGCGCGCGTCAACGTTCTCTACCAAGATCGCTCGCTCGTCCGCGTTTCAGTCTTCCGTTCGAAAACTGACGACACGCCCGGACCCGTCATTATGCTGTAATCTCGCCAGTGCGTGCGTCTGGGCGAGGGAGCTTAGCGAGTTTATGGGGTTGTTTAGGGATCCGGGTCACAAGACATCATGCATAAGAAGTTGCATGAAGCTCTGACGATGCCTATTGCTCCGTGATGGTGCCGTGCCGAAAGAATTGCCAGAAACGGCGAAAAGAACCGGGCTGCGGGATCATCAAGCGGGCGCGCCATTATATGAAGCGTGAAAAGTAGCAACATATACAGAGTATAATCCAACGTATGGCGGAACAAGCACAATGGCACATCGATATAATTGTGAGAGCGTAAAACCGCACAGATTGGCATCGAGTTTTGTAGAATTGTAGAGAGGACCAGTAGAGAGAGCAAAGACAACTCAAGAGAGCAATCCGACCAGGGCATGTTCACAATACGACACAAGACTTTGCCTCACGCAAGCACAACAAGACGCGCAATCCTGCACCTATGCCTTTGCCGGCTTGATCACTCCCGAGCAGTTTCCAAAGCCTACATTAGCATTCTCCCCATTCACCGTGCGCTTCGCCACAGCGGTCATATCCACCCGATCCCCATCCTGGAGCCATATCCTATCCTGACCTCCGTTCGTCTTGAACGGCTTGCTTCCACGCTCCGTTATCTCCAGCAAACAGGCGAGCGAGTTTGGCTCCGGTCCAGAGATAGTTCCGGATCCAAGCATGTCGCCCGCTTGCATAGGACAACCGGAGATGGTGTGATGGGCGAGCATCTGGCCAAACCTGGGAGGACGTCAGTCTCCGTCTTCTGCCTCTATCGAGGTACCTACGAGTAGGCGAGATGCTTCAGGTTTGAGCGCATGATGTGTGTCGGGTTGTCTTCGCCAGATGCTGGGAGGTTGTCGGTATAGAGTTTTGCCTGCTGTCAGGCTCGGACTCACCAGTAACGGTCATATCCAGATCGATGTCGAATGTAGGCTTATCGTCGTCCTCCCGGAGGTACTTAGCCATTTCTGGAACGCCGTCCTGTCCATACATAAATCAGCTCAAGCCCCTCTTCGGGAGGAGCGAACTAACCCTATGTGGTAGAGCAGTCTTGAAAGGCAGAAGGGCATCTAACGTGACGATCCATGGCGACACTGTCGTTCCAAAATTCTTTCCGTTGAATGGCCCAAGGGGAGTCATTTCGAAGCCTTGAATCTCCCTGCGTGCATCGTCAGCGGCATGTAAGATTTGCTGACTCAAGCTCACCTTGCACTCCAGTCGTTCATGATCGTTAGTCCAAAGATATTCTCCATGACATCACCCGTATCGAGCGTCTCTCCCAGCTCATTACCTCTGCCACCAACAATGGCAGCCATCTCATACTCCATATCCAGACTCGCTGTCGGGCCAAATGACGGTCCTGAATTGCTTGTCGGTGCGGGAGGTCGCATTCCCCTGGGGCGAGTGATCGGCGTGCCGGAAACGACAACGGATGATGCTCGACCATGGTATCCGATCGGCAAGTAGTTCCATGCTGGTGGCAGAGGAGGGCCGGGAACCTTCATGAGTCTGCCAGCGTTTGTGGTATGGTATTCGCTGGCGCCTGTAAGAACGTCAACGAAAGCCTTGAATGATAATGGCGATGCTTACAGAAGTCCGTGTAGTCTCCTACGCGAACGGGAAGATGCAAGTCAACCGAGTTGGCATCGACTAGCGCAACTCTGAGTATATCCTTGTTTCCCTCGAGTGAGACATTGGAGCCCGTGGAGAATAAATTCTGGATGTGTGACCGAACGGCTCGCCGTACGCTCAACGGTTGTGAAGCGAAATCGTTCAAGGTCGTCTATAGCGCGGAAGCGGTGAGTAACAGTCAAACGCGACGAAATAGCATTTACCTGCTCGAACCAAGATGCCGAGAATCCCTCCACGCCGGCGAAAGCGCCCTTCCTTGCGAGTTCTCGAAGATCCACTACGGTCTCACCGATTCGTGTCGCGCATCGCTTTTCACCACCTTGTTGCGAGAAGACGCCGAAGGGAATGTTGTGGATGGAAAAGTCGCTGTCGGCGTCGATGGAGACGAAGGACGGCATGTTGTGTCGCTGTATCGTCGTTGTCGGACACTTTGAAGTCGAAAATTGTGGCCATTGAGCTATATAGTTGATAGACCACCTACGTTGGACACGACCGGCGACATCCGCAACTTGGATAGATGTCGGAGGCACGCCGACAAACCCATCATCCGGTAGTTCCGTAAATGAATGTCACCGGAGAACTCGAATGCGGTCTCTTTTTGCTTCCGCGGACACGATCAGACGCGCACGCCGGTTATGCATCTTGTTTACTCGAGCAGCTCACGCTTTGACTTGTCATTATGGGAATGACATTGGCCATCACGCCTCGCAGTCCCAGAACATGCGAGAAGCGTGAGGTAACCCTTGAATAAAGGGTAATCTCTCGATGCAACCAAGTTCGCGATTGGACATAAGCCGATGGACTGTATTCTAAAATTGATACAAATCTATGACCATGTGACTTCTCGCTGTAAAGGCGGAGATGAATAACATATTCGACAAGAATATTAAGCGAAAGTTGAACCAAGCGGACGTAGAGTTGCAGGATTCCAAAGCCTGATTTACAGGTCTGTTAAAGATGCAATCAGTTAGAGGGTATCCAGGCGTATGTGGGTCTCCCCGCAGACAAGATCTTGACTTACAGACTGGCAAAGTGTAGGCATTACTGTTGTTCATAAACGATCAGCGTGCGATGTGAGAATATGATGTCCTGAAAGTGACTCACACGCTAGCGATATCACCCGTTGTCATCTCCTTGACATCCTGAATGTAGATGGTCAGTACAAGCGGTTTACAAAGACATAAGTACGCACAATGAGGAAATCCAAGGGCATATCAACCAGCTTGCCTCGAACCTGGGACAGCAGGTCTTTGACCTCCTGTGAGCTGAGCGCCTTATCCGCTACGTGTCCGGCCTAAGAGAGCACGATTGAGAATAGCCCAGCGAACGCGAAAGAGGTATCACTCACTAGTGTCCCCTTCGATGGCGCAAGATAGGCGGCATAGTCTTTCCATGATCGGATATCATTGTTGGGGATCTGGATGAAGTTAGCTCTGATTCTCGCGTGAACGGGCAATGGCCTACGCATCGGAAGATCTTTTCAAAGATAGCCCTGTTCCGCATGGCTGTCTGGCTCCAAAGTTTCCAAAATTCCAGGGACAGCATATCTTCTACCATCTTGTCCTCCTTAGAGTCCCAGTCGTACTCGATAGGTGAAGGAACAGGGTGCATGGAAAGCGTTGGATCTTTGCCCTCATTCCATGCAGATTGGGGACCTGGTGTGTTTTGTCAGCATCGCTTGCCTGTATTGGTCCGTATACCTTACCCATCAAGCCAAGATGTTCTGCCAGATTAAGGATGGTAAATGCCTTGCATAGCAGCAACTTCCAGAAAAACTCACCCCTCATCAGCTTTCGCCGCCATGCCGAGGTCACCTTGCCTGCCATATAGGGCTTGCCATCCATAGTTGACGGGATCAGCTCCATGTCCTCGATGCAGATCGCGATTTCGGAATCGCGGTCACCGCACTGCGACCTGTCGTTGAGGTTGGCGCTACCACAGATGATCCTACGGTCGTCGACACACATGAATTTGCTAAGAAGACAAAATTCAGAGTCAGAAACAAAACATGCTTAACCGTCAACCGACCTGTGAATGTAGCATAGCTCGGAGACAAAGGACTCAAGCTCCTCTGCGGGCGAGCCGTTCCACTGCTCGTCCAGCAAGGACGAACTCATCTGGAAGACATGCTGTCCAACTGTGATTCTCAAATTTTCAGTTGCTATCGGGCTTCACAAGGATGGGTCCCTTACCATTGTCCGAACTGAGACAAATGGTTGTGAGTAATGCAATGCATCATAGGTCAACGTCTACTCACACATTCTTGTCAGACCCTTCCGCTCCAGCCTGGAACCTTCGAACGACTTCGATTGCCTGTGAGGTAGATTCAGAATGACCGTTCCCTCCGCTAAGCATGTCCACGAACCTCATCAACCGTCTTTGGCATCTTGACACCCTCCGACACCTTCTGCTTTTCTCCCGTTTGATTCGGGTCACCCGTCTCATCCTGGGGCCTTTCAAGCGTCACGACTTCTTGTTGATTTTCGTGTGAGTCTTTGCCGATCCAAATTCGAGCCATGGCGACTTGAGCTTCATGGAAGGTTACGCCGCTCTGGTGAAAGCCGATTAGTATGGACTCTTGCCTTGTAGAATGGGGACAAACATTCTTCTCCATTGCGCGAATGATACTTCTCGCTAGAGCGAGAATCAGCATAGTCCCGTCATATGCACGTCGTACTCACGGCTGTTGATACGATCGTATGACCGCAAGTTATAGAAGCTTATATACTGCTCCGGCGGGAAACCGGCCTTGCGAACCATCTCCATGATCGATTCACCGCCACGGTTGATGGAACGATACTGCGCTTCCATGATGGCCTTGATACCGGCGGCACCCTGAATGTCTCCTGCAAAGGCTGGAACGGCCGGAATAACAATGATCACGCGGAACTCGCGCCCGTCCTTGGCGGCACTGATAATCCTCTCCACGATGGCTGCTCCAATTTGGTTCGATACCGGTCTTCCCTCTGTAGTACTGGTGATGAAGAACTGATTCTCGATATAAATGGTATGGGAAGCCTCTCGGATAAGCTGGATGTAGGCCTTTTGGATGCTGTCCTCTGTCAAGATACCGTGACTCCAATCGGCGGCGGAACGGATCACTTGAACTCGACAACTACCCACTGGCACACTTTCTTCCGCTCGAGGCAGATTACTTGGCGGATGATGAAATGGGTGGAAAAATTGACGTCCCTTCTCCTCGTACATGGCCAAACGCGGGTGTTCGAGTTGACGTTGGGCGTGTCGTTGTTCTTCCTGTCTCCTAGCTTCTGCCTGAACTGTGCCGTAAGGTGCTGGCAACGCAAGATACTCGTAGTGAGGGTTGTGTCGATACTTGAACTCCTTGATAAAGTTCCACCGTTCCGCAAACTCGACGGAGAGATCGAATACCGAAGGTCCCATGATTGAAAGGGAGACATCATGCCAGGGCATTCTCGGCGCGTCCTGAATGGCAAGGGCGTTGCTCGTGAATTTATCCACAGTCTGGAAATCCATCATTCGACTATTGTTGTAATCTTGTCCGGGAAACAGCGTCTTGTCGAATTCTTGCGGATGGACGTCAGACAACGGGTGGTCATGCGTATCCCATCGCCCATAGCAGGCATCGAGTCCTCCCATACACGCAATCTTATTGTCGACGAGGCAGAGCTTTTCGTGGTGACTCCAATAGTAGATAAGCTCGCCTGTTGCATGCTGCGGATGTCGCATCACGACAATGTTTTCGTGCAAATCCTCGAGGGCGTGCTAAACAAAGACTTGAGATTCGTCTTCAACGATTCGATTGTGCAACTGACCTTGGTATACCTCGAGTTCAAAGTCATCGAGGCGGATACCTTTGTTCTTGTCAGTCATATATCACTAATCGGAACGACGGACTATTCACCTCCTTGTACACGCAAACGTAAACCTTCACTCCCTCCTCTGCTTTCCTCTTAAGCAACCGGTCCAACCGCCACTCCTGATGTTCCGCGGGAGGTCTTCGAAGGTATAACTCCGGGCTCAGCCACCAATCCATGATAAAGATGGACTCCCTCGCATTATCAATCACCTCACTCATCGCCCAAAAGTAATCCTTTCCGTCAATGTGAAACTTGACGACATTGCCGTCCCGCATTGGCGCAAAAGAGCGAAATCGATGCTGGTCCCGGATTGCCTCCAGCTTGGCATCGAGGGCGTGTTCGTGCTCCTCGTCATGTCGATGTCTCGAGTTGTACGTCGTGTAGACGGAGATCGCAACGTCCTCGAGCTTGTCTCGCAGATGGCTAACCTTGCCCTTCAGGGTACCGTGACCGGGTTTCTTGACCATGACGGGCACGAATTCGGATCTCAGGACCGAAGAATCGAGTCAAGGAGAGACTCTATGTCAAGCCTGGAGAAAATCAACAGGCCTTTACGCTGCCTTCACCCTGAATGTCAGAAAGGTGACCCCTCGCCTGCAGGTATGACGTGAGATCGGACGCAATCTGCTTCCGAGACCCGGCTTCGATTTCGCTGAACAGCAGATAAGTGACTCCTGAAGACAGTCGCATAACCCCTTCCGACTCTGCCCTGTCAGCTCGTCCACGCTCCATCTCGCTCATGGGCAGACGTCCATCGTCTTCCTTTGCCCGATACACCTCACGAAGCGTCGCTGATCTTGATAATTCGATTCCATAGGCTTTCGACGACCATTGAGCGGCTGTCCTTTCTCCTTCAGATCGACGTCGGTCGCGTCTCAGCTTTGTGGTTGAACCGACGCGAATGCAGTCATCCTTTTACTAGATCAGCAGGGGAAGAAGGGGTAGCGTACTTTTCGTGCATCGAATAATGTCTTGTCTTACGTGGTTCCATGCTATAAAGCCTGTCAAGCCCTCTTCTGGATCGCGGCAAAGAAGATCTCCACCGAAACCTACGATCTAGCGACGACCGCCGTCCTAAGCAAGCACAAGAATGTCCAACATCCACTCACATTGCCAGTGCCACAGAGATTACGGCATTGGCAGTAACAATTCACAGGTTCGGACGGTCATTCGGGACGATGGGTCTGCCTTTACATCCGCAATCTCGACAAACCCACCGTCACATCATCGGTACGGTGACGAAGACTATTCCAAGCCTGGGTCACGCTGGCCGAGTCCGTCTCCACCCTCGCTCGATCCCTTCTACGCTGAGTCTCGAGTCGGCAGTCTCTTTCCGGCAGCACCACCAATCTAGCTGAAAGATTCAGTCACCCTCATTTGAGCTGGGACGCTATCGAGACAGCGATGGGTTGCATGAGCTCGGGGCCGATGCCACAAACAGCTTCTCGACACTCATTTCTGCAAAGCTCATCAACATGGCCAAGCATTTCAAATCCTTGTCTCCGGCTTATTCGAGAGACATAGTCAGTGGGCGGGCACTTCCCCTTCGGATGTTCATGTTGCGACTTCTAGACGTCCCGCTGCGAGCGACAAGCCGTCCCAGCTGCCTACGACCGCGTCGACAATGACACCTGCGCATGATCAGCCGCAGCTTTCTCCACCGAGGTAAAGCAACCACAGATCTCCTACGACGATTAACAGAATCGATGACAAGGACCAAATCGACGGCGCCAAAGACTGCAATCTGTCGCTTGCCCCGCTTATCCGTGGAAACGCCATCGGGAGGTAGCAACAAAGGAGTCGAGGCAAGGGTCGAAGCGGTGTGGGAAAGGGAATCGCAGTCCGTCGACGTAGCTAAATCGATAGGGAACATTGCAATCTAGTCAGGCTCGAACAGACTGCAGGTTGTACATTCCTCCATTCCCTCTGTATGCATAGGTGCAATGTGTTGTGAACCAAATCCAGCTGACTATTGGGGTCTGAATAGATCATTTGTGTTTGAATATTTTGGTCAGTATTGCTCTTTCTGGTCGGACGAACCGGCCTGTGTTCAGAACCATGGTGAAGAGGAAACCAGCTTTCCACGACGCGAGCTGGTAATGCACAATCCGCTGCTTTCGTCCTTTCCCCGGTTTCCTCGTCCGTGCGATTCAAAATCAGCTTTAAGGACAGCAGAGCATACTGTGACATTCCTTTCTGAGCCTGCTGCAAATCAGTCGAGGTTAGACAGGCTCATGCAGGGAAAGGGAGGATATCCAAAAACACGTGACCTCCCAGCTCGAGATCGCGTTCTCGCTCGGACGGTTCGTCATCATCAACGGCTCCGCGCAAGCGTCGTCGATAGGCATTCAGGTGCATCTTTGTGCATTGAATTCCATCTCGCATCTTCCGCTACGCCGAGAGTCAAGTGACGAGCACACGGAGCAAAGACATCCCAGAAAGGCCCGGACCAATAAGCATCATGGTACGTGCATTCTCGGTGTTCTCGATCACCTCTTCTCACCTTCGACCATCCCCTTACAGTCTCGACGGTACGATTCGAGAACGACAATCTTCTCACCGGAAGGTAGGCCCTTTCATCGGAATCGTAAGGGCGTCAACTGACGCTCGTGGTCCTCTGCTATTGCTATGCATCTGAATAGGTCGAGTCTTCCAGAGTAAGTCATCGGAAAAGCGTATCGTTTCTTGTTACCGATGAACGTCTTTGCACAGTTGAATATGCAATGGAGGCCATCTCGCAGGCAGGAACAGTCATGGCAGTCCTGACCAAGGAAGGTGTGGTGATGGTAGCGGAGAAGGTATGGTGGATCTCCTTTGTATGCAACAATGACTCTAACGCTTTTGACATCACAGAAAGTAACAGGAAAGCTTCTGGATCTCTCTCTTACCGCTGGAGGCAACTCGGGAGGCGAGGGTATTGAGGCATGGACAGGCGGTGGCGGTGAAAAGATTTTCCTTTTGAACAGGTGAGTCCCCTCCTTGGCCCGCCGCAATGTATTCTAAGCCGTCTCAGCAATATCCTCGCTGGCGTTGCGGGTATCACTTCCGATGCCAACTCGCTCGTCAACTATGCCCGAAATGCTTGCCAGCGCCATCTCCTCACGTACGACGAGGAAATCCCCGTCGAAATGTTGGCCAAGACGCTGTGTGATATGAAGCAGGGTTACACGCAGTTCGGTGGTATGTCGCTCTCTTTGCCTTCGCGACGTCTGCTCATCAGCCACGTAGGTCTCCGTCCATTCGGTGTCTCCCTTCTGTACATTGGGCACGATCCGCTGCATGGATTCCAGCTGTATCACTCGGATCCGTCCGGAAACTATTCGGGATGGAAAGCGACGTGTATCGGTGCCAACAATTCCAAGTGAGCCAGGTTCGTTCGTTCGAAGCGTGTTCTGACCCCTTTTCAGCGCACAATCGTTATTGAAGCAGGACTACAAGGATGATATGTCGCTGGAGGATGCCAAAGCGTTGGCGTTGAAGATCATGAGCAAGACGATGGACTCTACCAAGCTCGGCAGCGAAAAGCGTGAGTCTCCTGCCTTTCACGTCCTCTCGTCGCTAATCCTTCGATAGTGGAATTTGCAACCATGACCCTGCACGCCGAGACCAAGGAGCCGGTCGCCAAGATCTACCGTGCGTCGGAGCTGGATGAATTGCTACGCAAGCTGGAGCTCGGGGGAACGCCTGATTCCGAGGTGACGCAGGGAACGGGAGGCGGTGGTGCGCAGGAGGGTAGCGTGTCGATCTCAACATAGAGTCGTAGCTCATGTGACTACAAGGACGCCATGCATAACGACAAGGCATGATATTCTACACCCACGCCAGGATTTCACCGTGCATCATGCCAAACCACGCTTCTTCCTTTATCTGCCATTCTCCCCACGCTTTCGCCATGTCTACCAGTTCCTTCTTTGTCGCGATCCCCGTCTTAACCATACTCCCCTCCCACTCTACAGAAACGGTCCTCGCCTGCCAAACCCCGCCCCACCATTCCCTCTGCTCCTTTCCCGAATAACAAAAGGTCCCCGCCGACGCCTTGACCTTGTGCGGTGCAAACCCAGCTTGTATCGCCCACTGCACGAGCTGTTTCCCAGCATTCGGATGTTGCCCCCGCTGCGCATGCATCGCCTGTAACTTTATCTTCCACGCATCGAGCGCGGGAACGGACGGGTAGACGATCGTCGTTTCCAAGATGGCTTCACGCGCCGCAACGATTCCTCCTGGCTTCGTCACGCGTTTCATCTCACGCAGCGCGGCGAGCGGGTCCGTGAGATGACAGAGCACCTGATGAACGTGCGTCACGTCGAACGAATCGTCCTCGAATGGCAGGTGATAGATATCCCCGGCGAGGTACCTAACATTCTTTACGCCCTTTTCATCCGCCTGCCGTTGATTCGCATGCATCAACTCCCTCGAAGTATCAACCCCCCATACGGCGCCATCCCGTGCATACTCTGCAAAGCCAAGGGTGATACTGCCCGGTCCACAGCCGATATCGAGGATGATATGATGCGGCGCGAGGTGTGGAAGCAGGTAGGCAGCGCTGTTGGACGCTGTGCGTTGGGAATGGCCTTTGAGGACAGCGGGGGTGTGGCCTGCGATGTAGGACATTGCGAGCTGAGGATGAGCTCTTCTCTGAGAATGTGATGAATGAGGTTATGGTCTAGAAGAACATGGCTGATAGCTCGATAACAATGCAGCAAACCGCCCGCGTCCTAATCAGCTTACTAATCATTGGGATCAATAATAGCCGCTTGATCGTCTGCGGGGAAGCCGGGGCAGGCGGCTGTGAGTCTGGCAGTCATCAGGTCATGTGGCCTCACCCGCCCGCCCATAGCGCTCGTTATCGTCCAGATCCGCCTGCATCGAACCATCAGTGCCGCCCCGGCTGTCATCATGTATGTTCCGCTTTATACATATACCTGATCAATTCACCCGGCTCACCGAATGCCGTTGTCCCTGGTTTCCAACGTACCATCATGTCGTCACCCTTTATCAGCCCCGATGCTATCCGCTCCCTCTTCTGCTCGGCTCTGTCGAGCATGTACCGCTCCGAGGTTCCACTCTACGGGGACCTCGTGCAGCTCGTGGACGAAGTGAATGCGGAAGCCATCGCCAAACATGATGGATTTGAGGGCGAAGAACTCAAGCGAGAGATGGAGGAGAGTGAGTTCTCGTCTCCCTTGAGCGTCAACGTGCACTGATGTCTCGCAGATAGACTCAAAGTCGAACGTCACGGCGCCATTCGAGTTGGTAAACCCTCTGAACTCCACACCTTGCGTCGTCTATTCGCACTCATGGCGATGCATCCTGTCAACTACTACGACCTCTCCATCGCCGGTCTTCCCGTCCACGCTACCGCCTTCCGACCCATCACGCCCGAGTCTCTGACGATCAATCCTTTCCGCGTGTTCACGAGTCTGCTCCGAGAAGAGCTTATCGAAGATCCGAGGGTGCGCGAGATCACGCAAGAACGACTCGCGAAGCGGGAGATCTTTCATAAGGAGACGGTCGAGTTGATCTCGAGGGCAGAAGCTCAAGGTGGCTTGACAGAGACCGAGGCCAAGGAGCTCGTGCGCTTCGCGATGGAGACTTTCCGTTGGCAGTCGGATGCGCTGGTAGAGAAGGGGGTGTATGACGAGCTCAAGGAGGCGCATAGCCTTGTGGCGGATATCGTCGCGTTCAAAGGGCCGCATATCAACCACCTTACGCCGAGGACGCTGGATATCGATGCGGTACAGGCTCGGATGCCGGAGAAACAGTGAGTCGTGCCATTCGGATGCAGGAACAGGTGCTGATGACGCGCAGCATCGAGTCGAAACATGTCATCGAGGGTCCACCGAATCGACAGTGCCCGATCCTCCTTCGACAGACAAGTTTCCAAGCCGTGCAGGAACCCATTTACTTTCCCGATCCCCGCGCGGCTGACGGGAAAGTCGTCGGCTTTCATCGCGCTCGCTTCGGGGAAATCGAACAACGCGGCGTCGCCTTGACGCCGGCGGGTCTCGAGCTGTATCAAAGATTGATGGACGCCGCCGAGCGGGAACTCGCTGGTCGACCGGTCGACAATGCGACGCGACAGCAAGTCCTGCAGAAACACTTTCAAGCGTTCCCCGATACGTGGGAAGACTTGCGTGCGCGTCGACTCGCCTACTTCCGCTATGTCCGTTCCACACGCGCGACACGACGTCCGTCCATGCTCGAAGGCACGCCGCAACCTATCGACACGCTCATCGACCAAGGCATCATCCGCGTTGAGCCCATCATCTACGAAGATTTCCTCCCGGCATCCGCGGCGGGCATCTTTCATAGTAACCTCGGCGACCTGAAGAACCTGGCGATCCGACAAGGTGGGCCAGATCGGGAAGCGTTCGAGGAAGCGTTGGGCGCCAAGGTGTTGGATGGGGATGCGCTGTATCAAGCGCAGCAGCTCGAGTCGATGACGGGGATGCTCGAGAGCATGCGGAGCAATGTACGGGCGAATGTCGGAAAGGGCGGCGTGCAGAGTGTGTTCTAGGAGAGTGGCGGGCGTTGTTATACTCATAGCGGTTGTATTCTAGGAACAAAGTAGCCTCAATTACAAGTGAATATCATCAAATTCAACCTTTTTATGAATCTGAATATTACGTCAGATAAGTTCTCGTAGAAGGTGCATCAACTCGAAAGTTCAAGCTTGATCAACTGGGACCTCCTATCGGTTTGATATCTGCCACCTCGCCGACCGCTCAACATCATGTACCCTATTACCAACCTCAACTACCGCTACCTCCTCCTCTCCCCGAGACGATGGATTCTTCGCCTGCTGATGATCAGCCTCGCGTACTTTGCCTTTACGCAGATGATGAAGATCCGTTCAACATCAGGTACCAGCCTGTCGCTGAAGAACGCTCTGCATTTCAGCAAGAGGGAATTGGCCAACATTGAGGGTGGACGAGTCAAGCGTGGTGACTGGTGTACTGAAGCGGAGTACCTTGATGGGGAATGGTTGAAACGCGAAGAAGAGGTGACGTTGGCGAGACTGCGCGAGATCTACCAGTACACCGTAAGCTCCTTCAGCAGTCTTGAGACTCAGCTGACCCTTTTCAGGATGAGGGACAATTCAAGTGCATGGCTCGAGATCTCCCGCGGGGTAGCGAACCACCCGAAGGACATCCCGATCATCACGTGCGAATCCTCGAGACGGCGCAGTACGAGTGGAAACCGAAGAGTGGTTGTCGCAAGCATGAATGGGACGCCTGGAACTTTGCCAAGTTTTGCTTGAGGAGTCGAGGTGGATGCTCGTAGGTCGAGCTTTTGCGTCTATCGATGTGCACTGATCAGCTCCAGACTCGTTGGTGGTGCGTATGACGGATGTCCTATGGATACCGCTCACGCCTCCCGTAGACTCGCTCGCGGACCAGATCTATCGCGCGGTCTACTATACCATGGCTACAAAGCGCGACTCGCTCTTTGATATCAACCGATCCATCGACCGAGTGTACAACATCACCGTCAACAGGAATCATCCTCTCGCTCCGCGACTAGCCCGAGAAGCTGGCGTTTCCGAGGAACGATTCGAGCGACCTGTGTTCAATTATTGGCGAGAGCATCACCTGCTTCATCGACATGAACTGGACGAAGTCTTCAAAGGCGTGTGGCACTATGAACCCTGGGTTAACGGACCGGCATTCTTCCAAAACGGATGGATTCACGACAGGTCGTGGTGGTTTGAGCTGTGGACTGACTTGCTCGCCAAACCTATTCGTTTCATCGAAAGGGCGGATGGGTCCAAGCCGATCGAGGAAACAAGTACGATCTCGTTCAACTCTGCGCCACACTGGACGGCGATCGAGTTGTGGCCTTCCCACTCGTTCCGCCTTGTCAGGAACGAGGATCTGCTTCGTGGATGGATCGGAGCGGTGAGTCGTGAGCAAGGGGAAAAGGCAGGAGCTCATACTTTGCTAGTTTACCAGAGTCTTGGAAAAGGTGACCGCCGCATCCAAGGAGCACGACGTACTGGCTTGGTGGAGAAGTACCGTTCCAGGACACCCTGAATGCTGGCAGTACCTGGCTCGTGAGTCGCTCGGATCGCTCATAGATGCTAGCTGACACCCTCGCAGCCGAAAACAATCGCACGAACCACTTGTCTGCCCAGAACCCTAGTGCTGATCACTTCAACTGGTAAGTGCATATATCGCTTTTTCCGCTTCGCTGACATTCTACAGGAACCTCTACCCCGTCATGGATCAATACGCATCATCCCGTCTCGGCTACAACCCGAGCGAGTCAAATCAGTACCTCCGCCCAACTCGCTTCGCCATGCGCTACCTCGATCTCTGGTCAATCTCCGTTAAACGTCCCGATGCGCATCTCAATCCAGCGATTGACTGCAGTCATTACTGCCTGGCGGGGGTACCTCAGGAATGGCTCGGCCTCCTTTGGCATTTGACGGTCTCTTCGGCACGAAATCATGATTACGACGAGCCTTCCTCCATCTCGAGATGGCACTGAAGACTGGGACTTTGCAGACTACACATTGATCATTTCACGACACCTAGTTTTGTATCTGCGGCGCATGGACAGTATTCTCATCATAGTTGTTCAACTTGTACAACAGCACTTTGGTAACGCAATCATTATAAGCAAGATCTCATTCACGTCCTACTCCCGCGCCTATGGCAGCTGGGAATAATCTTGTCGAATTTCCGACTTGTACAACAGCACTTTGTTTTCGTTCATTACCATTCACGTTTCAATCTCGCGCCTATGGCAGCAGAGAATGATCACGTTCGGTATCACAGGGTTTCAGGCAATTTCTTTACGAGACTCGATTGGCGCGATCCGAAGGCCGCAAAGGCAAAGTCCCCTTTCGTAGGCTTTGAGAGTAATCGTTTTGCCTCTTTCGTCGCTCTGCCGCCGTCAGCGGTTTCGCAGCAGCCGTATCGGTCGAGCTGGCATTCTCGTTATTTTTAGCGAGCGGGCTGCTGAATCGTGGAGAGTAGTCTCGCGGCTTCTTGTTCTCAAGGCGAGGCTCCAAAGGAGTAAGCCTCGCATCCTGCTTGCGCTTGTCTGCTGACGAGTCCTTGGGAGTTCGCAGAGCGGGCATGGCTACCTGTCCAGAGAGGAGAGCCTCCCGCAACAAGCTGGCATTCTTGAATTTCTTGACGTCCACTTTTGTAGCCAGTGGGGTTTGCCTTGAGTCTTGCTTGCGCTTTTCTGCGGCTCGAGGAGGAGCAACGGGGATAGAGGGCTTCTCCGCTGTACTATCAAGATCTCGGATTACCGGTGATTGATTCGACGAGAGCGCGGGAGTGAGCTCCTTGACGATATTTGCCCGGTCTGAAATGCAAGAAGATGAGGGGATTGGATATTCGTTCGGGTGAGCCGCGATCTGCTCCATCTTTGCCGGCGTTGAAGATCCTTTTCCGGTCATCAATAATGTCCCAACAGCTTGCACCACAGGCAACTGCGCTTGAGCCAGATCCACAATCTCGCCGAAAGAAGCAACGTGGACCAGTGACTCGGCAGACTCCGCAGCTGTCAGAGGTGTCGGGGTACCTTGGCAGTACCGGTGGTTGGACCAGAAAGCACGAGCTTCGGGAGGTGAGTTACAGGCAAAGTGAGCATGTGCTTGAACCTCGGATGAAATGTCCTGACTTGTCAGCTCGGCGATAGGAGCGTTGTAGGCAAAGTCGACCGGCAGCTGAGCTGCAAGAGGGGTGTCTACCTGCATCTTCTCGGGTGTAGCATCGGGAGTTGCATCTTCGGTAATCGCTTGTACGTTGCAGGCAAAGTCGACAGGCTGTTGAATCGTAGTCCTGTCTACCTGTACCCTCTCTGGCGAAGCATCGGGAGGCACATCAGGATTCGAGTTATCCGACAATTCGAGGAACGCTATCGATTTCGTGAGATAGTCGGCAGTCACCCAGCGCCCATTTCCCGCTTTGATCAGTTCTCTTCCTGAACACGTTAATCGTTTTTCAGGAGAAGGGGGTAATCGGGCCCCTGGGAATGCGTCGGTCACGATGTAATCCTCTGGGTGGCCAATGTCGGTAGCATTTTCCAACTCCGGGGATCCCTTCCTTGAGGCGGGACCTTCCGGAACGATTGGCTCTGCTGTCTCGTTGATGGGATTCAGTGCATGAAGATAATGCAGGGATGTCGCCGGTTGCAAACCGCTGAACTTGGTAGGCGTCTCCGTGTCAGCGGGTTCAGTACGCCAGAATGGTGTGACCACCTGTGCGAGAGCAAAGTGACCCGGCACTTTGGGGACACCGCCACGGACACCACTTATAAGCTTTGGGGGAGACCATGCTCTAGAGCCGACCCCAAGAGCCCCTTGCAACCCCGTAAACCCAGAGCCAGAACCCCGGATGTCAAATCGGTCCGGAGAACGAATGGGAGAACCGGGAAGCGCCGTGGATCCGACTGTGGTAGCCTTGTTAGATGACATGCGAACGGGAGAGTTTCTTTTCCATTTGTTGTGGGACAGGGAGTCCAGACCAGGAGGAGCTGCGTTCGAGCTCGAGCGACCGAGGGTGAAGGTTGCGTTTGCTTTGGCAGCTGCTATTTCCCTGTCTAGCACATCTAGAGAATCCTCCTCGATAGCCACAAGAGGCGACTGCACTACAGCCTGAGGAGGGCTGTCGTAGCAAAGAGCCTGTGGTGGCGAGCTGTCAAGAGAGGCATAGACAAACGTGTTGATTCGGCTGGAATCGATTTCCTGTGCTCCGCTGTATAAGACACCGGCCAGGTGCTTTTTGGCCAGCCCAGGAGGCGAGTTGAGCTGCGTAGCAGCTGAAATGTAGGCCTGCGTTGTGTTAGGCATCGAGGGGAGCATTGCCTGGAAGGAAGTAAACGTTGTAGCTGCTGCCGGCTTGAGATCACGCTGGGCCTGTGCTGCGTCTTTTGCTGTTACCGAAGCAGATTCCTCCGACACCTTGGGTCGGCTGTTCTTGGTTACCTTTGCGTGCGGAGAGACACCGCTGCGGTGGGAGATGAAATCACGGGGTTTCGGAGATACAGAAGGACGTTGGTTCGAGAAGTCCCTGGCATTGGGACTGCCTTTGTCAGACGCTGAAGGGCGAAGATGTGCTTCTCGGGAGCGTGTAGATCTGTTCGCGGGTGGATCAAAGGAAGCGCTGTTGGTCAGACGAGTCGCCTCGAATCCATCCAAGGCGTCTGTGTCAGGAATCCTGCCGCTCGCCCTAACACATCTGTAGAAGCCAGGCATGACCCATGATCTGACGCTGCGGGAGGAAGATCGGAGCAGGTTCCCGTTCGGCGAGCCGTAAACGCTCTGCAAGAGGATTCGCCGTTCGGCTGATACCTGCAAGGAGCAGCACTGACCATCCTGCGTCGCGTCTGCTGTCGAAGACTGGCTAGTGCGCAATCGTGACCCAGAGATTGCTGTGGCATGAAGAGCGACCTGATCCGCGAGTGAATCCTTGGCAGACGAGACAACGGAAAGAGATCGCTCCGATGGCCTGCCCGAGAGCGAGGAGGGAACCCACGAATGAGTGGATGAGGCGGTCGCTTCGGTACCTGTCCATGCGTCCCATGATTTCGCACGCGAAGCGGGAGACCCGCGTTGTCTTTGCTGTTTGCCTCGCAGGGTACGCCAGATGGCTCGGCGGGTACGACGATTGGAAACGAGGACGTTGATGACAGGGGAAGGTGAGTCGGGCTGAGCATTGCGAGGAGGAATGGAAGCACAACAGTGACAATCTTGACTAGACACGATGAGCTGCAGAAAAAATCAGTCAAGTACTCCATCGGTTGCAGATGACAGGTACCTTGTAGATGATCCAGAGGAATACTAGGAAATGAATCTTGTGCTCGTCCGGAAAGCTTGCCTTTGGCGGAGGACGGCCTGTGACTTATGCTGATGAGTGGCCGCACAGCCCATCCTGCTTCAAACTTACGCTTCTCAAACTTGCGTTGCTCCGCTTGAATGCAATTCAGCAACGTCTCTACATTGATTCCAAAACCGTCAAGATCCGGCCATCCACACGTCCGACTCGCTTTTGCAAAATCAAAGCCGTCGGGGGGATCGGGAACGGGAATGTATCCAGCGACGGGCCTGTAGACGATGGAAGCGAATTGATCTTGAACGAAGAGGCGGATATTGTTGATGATGGGCTCGTCCTTGGGGATGACGAAGGAAGGCACAATGTTGTCAACAAAGAGACGGTCAGAGTAGCTGGAAGCTTTAGTTGCCAACGCAGGAAGATCCAGGTTGACGTAGGTGATGATTGCAAGGCAGGCGAGAATTGCTGCACAAATCACGCTTCGAGGCGAAGGCCACGATGAGCCGTGTTTCTTTCGGCTCTTCATATTGATTGCGACACTGCAAGGTAGATCAGCAAGAATAAGGGTATTCAAGGAAGACCCACGTACGTTCAGACAGTCACGATCACGAGAAAGGAAAGCCGGTCTAGCGAGAAGGCTGCGCCAGCGTTCGAGACCTCCTTTTATGACAATGCCGAGCGGTGGCGCGCACCTGCCGCGCCAGACGAGAGCCAGATTAGAGGTCACGAGGTCGCGCCTTTATCGTGGCCCAGCCTTGTAAACCGACAGAGACCGTGATGAGTGCGCTCTTCGAGATGACACAATGCGATGAGGGCACTCGAGTGATCAGGCGGGTAATTTCGCATCAAAAGGCGATCAGGTGAAGATCCCCTTTCGCGCAGCGTGGACGACGGTGATTCTCGAGGCCATCCAGAGTGCATCCACGCATTGTTCTGTGCAAGCTCGTCGGGAAATCAGTCATTGCACTGATGGGTTGTACACCGTCATGCTATTCTCGTCCCAAGGGTAGCATATACCCCACCATCAAATGGCAAGCTCAGGAAGTCGTAAACTCGAGCGCAAATCGAGTATTTGACCTCAGATCCCCTCGACTACCCGGGGCAGGCGGAGACAACACGAACGACACCATAGGAAGCTAATTAGCCTTCAAAGGTACGTTTCTCGCACACAGCCAACTTTGTCGCTGATCCAAAGGCCATGAGGTTTCACAAAGTCAGTCTCAGCCTGCGCTCGAGATGTCGCCATCTGAGAGTATCCTGATCGATGACCGTAGCGACTGAGATTGGACGACCCATCACACAAAGCACCTGAAAGCTGTCGACTCACTATCATGCGCAGCTCTGAGACTCCCCCAAACGTGCGCGAAATGGCTTGCGAAGTGTCCAAGGCAGGCGTACTAGTGATCCAAGCCTGGGCTTTCCTTTTCTACCCGTATGCCGCGTCTTACCACGTGCCGAAGCAGGATTCACGTCAAGCCTTAACAACATGTGCACATCTTCCGGCGGATACCAGCGGATAGCGTCACTGAGGATTGCCGATTCGCCGCTAGATCTCTGATCAAAACGATCTGAATCGCGGTCTGCATCAATATCCTCACGCTTCAGCCGATCTATGCCATGTCAAATTATATATATGGTCAACACGCCCAGCCTGCTCTGGAAATCCTTCTAGCTCCTCTATAGAGGTCCACATCCGGTCCTACCTCTAATCCCTTCCCAGCTCATGCACAACGACATCCCCCCACTCACCCACCATTCTCTCCTTGCCCGTCTCCTTCCCCTTATGCAGCGTCGTCGTCTTCAACACCCCACCATCCACATCCCTCCCCTTCACCCTCTCACAATCTTTCAACTCGCCCTGCAGGAACGCATACACAAGCTCATCGATCCGATGCATCAACCCCAACGTCGCGCCCGTCGGCGCCCAGAGGAGCGGGAAATCCGAAAACGTTTCATGGCCGGCGCCGAGGACTGTGACGAGCGATCCACGGGCGGAACGTACGAGGCGCTTGAGCCGCGTAAAGTGCGTCGACCAGAGCGTGAAGCGGGAGCTGTTGATCGCGAAGAGTGGAACGGCCGGGGCGTCCGTTTCTTTCTTGATGGGAGCGGGAAGCGGCAAGGGATCCACCCTGAAGGGATAATTCACGGGTTAGAATGACACCTGCCTTGCTCTCTCTCTCGAAGAAGGGGATGTAGCAGCGAGCGGGGAAAACGTACCATGGATCCAACGCAACGGCTTTCCGCACGGGTAACGCTTCCTCACCCTCGGGCACGCCCCTCTCCAACGCCCAAATCATCGTTCCCCCGCCAAACGAATGCCCGACGAGATCGACCTGGTCCGTATCGACGCTCCCGCGCGGAAACAACGAGTCGAGCCATTCCGCCGCGGCGGAGGCGGACGTGTGGTGGATCGTGTCGGCGGTGACGGAAAGCGCGGGGAGGGAGGACGCGGACGAGGTGAGGAGGGTGCGGAAGGAGCGGTAGGTGGCGTATAGTTCGTGGACGCGGATGTCGAGTTGGAGGGAACGAAGGGTCATGACGTCTGGTTGAGGATCTGGCGACCAGCTGGCAAAGGCAAAGGAATGTTAGCAGGGGGGGCGGGATAAGGTGGTTTGTCGTAGAAGGACGTACTCGAGTTCATGGTGCCGAAGGTAGCTAAGCTTGAACACGTCCTCCGACTCGACGCGCTTCCCCTCGAGGCCGGCCTGCGAAGCATCTCTGACGACGTTGCCGACGCCTTTCCCTGGCTTATCCCCGCCCAAGGCGCCTTCACGCTGCCGTTCCCTCACCACACCTCTCTCGGCCCAAACGCCACAGCTCGCGCGTTCCGGCACACTCGCAAAAGGTCCCGACCCATCTTGATGGCTGATACTGAGCACGACGTAGCCCCTCGACGCGAGCGACCGGCAGACGTGCGAGTACGTCAGATGCGTACCGGCGAGACCGTGCGAGAAGATGACGAGGGACGGTTTCCGTCCGGCGGAGGAAGGGGAAGAAGACGTGGCGGGCGGAGGCGTTACATTCTCGAGCGGCTTTGCGCCTGGGAATACGGGCGTCTGCGTGGGGAAGCGAATCGGTTCAGCGGGGAGAAGCGGGCGGCGGGTGCGTGGGAAGGAAAAAACGTACGCGTAGTCGTCCGCCGAGGGTCCGCAGGAATGGGTATGCGGCGCGCAGCCAGGAAGAGTCGTTCATGAATCGCGTGTAGCCCTCCAACACGTCTGCCACGGGACTACACCTCGTGAGCATGCATCAGTGACGAAGAGGATACTGGGTACGTACCTCGGCAGCCATCCAACGCCTTCCGGCGACGCATCCCTTCCGAACCAACCCTTGGTGACATGGCACGGATACCAGACGCTATACTCTACCCTCCTGAGTCCCAACGCCGGCACATGCCCTGCCGTCCACCCGTTCGGTGACGTATGCGCTCCATACGTGCGTGCGTTCGCCGGAAGGGTCGTGTCGATCGTGGGACTATCGAGCACGAATCCTTGGCCCGGAAGAGGGGCGTGCGTGATCGTGAGGTATCCGACAGGGTGAGGACCTGCGGAGTGGGGGAGGGAGCCCGAGATGATGGAGGGGATCGTTGGCATGCTGGATCCGTTGATTGATGGGCGAATGGGGCCGTACGCGGAGAGGGCGCTGGATGGAGGGGGTATATATCCTGTTGGCATGGTCGTGTGACCGCCTCGGCGGGGAAAAGTGCATAGGGTACCCTCCCGGCCATCGCTGTCTCGGATCGTCGATCGTGGCGGGCGCCGGCAAGGGATTCGTCATCACGGGTGCATCACGGCCACTATTGTCTGGATAAATCGCTAAAGGGGGCATCTTGCGTGACGCGTCGGATGGTTCGCGCGTCGCGCGTGCCGGAAGCTATTGCGTGAACGACAACAATGCACAAGGCCGTCGCTCCCTGACACGCGGCGCCCCTTGTTCCCCTGGCTTCCATCCGATTCCATCCCGGCGTCGTCTGCGCCCCGTCCGTTCCCTTGAACACGCTCGTTCCCGCCCACGCTGTCAGCACGAGGACAATACCACCCCAATCCCCCGCCATGCTCATCAGACCGCTCACCGTGCTCGCCCTCGCATCCTCCGCCGCGGCCACCCTCTTCGACACAAACCCACACGCCCCACGCGGCCTCGCGCAGCGACATCGCACCCACCGCGCGGCCGTCACGCCCCACATCGTCGTGCCCCGTGCGGGCGCAGCGTACAATGAGACCGACCACGATTCGACCGCGTCGATCGAGATCGGAGGTGCGCAGCGGCAGACGAGTAGTAGCGCGTCGGCGGCGGCGGCGACGACGACGAGTAGCGCGGTGATGACCCGTTCGACGGCGGACGTTTCGTCGGTCGCGACGAGCGTGGACAGTGTGACACAGGTGGTCACCTCGGTCACGAGCACGTCGAGCCCGGGTTCCAGTACTGTTGTCTCATCGTCAGCAAGCTCCTCGATCGTATCATCTCCGGCCACCGCATCCAGCTCAACCGCCTCTTCAACGACGGACTCTCCCTCGACCGTCGATTCCTCTTCGACTTCTTCAACAGTCACATCCACCACGGCCGCGAGCACGGCGTCCCAAATCATCTCGACCGTACGCAGCACCGTCACCGACCCGGCCGCCTCGGTCCTTCCCACGCCTTCCTCGTCCACCCGTGGAGCACGGACCGGTTCCGTCTCGATCAAGACCGCGTCCGTCTCAGCGACCGCGAGCGCCGCCGCGCTCGCCGCGGGAGGCACGACGGGCATGTCCTCTGGAACCAAGACGGCGATCATCGTGGTGTGTGTCGTCGGCGGTGTCGCGTTGGGAGCGTTTGCGTTGTGGACGATCATCCGGAGGTGGAAGTTGCGTCCTTCACGGCGATTCGACGTGAGTTCTTCCCCCGGCCCCCCTATCCGTCCTTCCAACACGAACTGAACCGATCGCTTTCGTAGGGCCGCATGAAACCGCTCGACTTTTCCCCGACGTCCCCCTCGGCATTCTACGAAAAACCATACCACCGTCGCGCCGGCTCCACCTCGTCCGCGGACCGACAACGCCGTGCGTTCGTCGACGAGCTCGATCACGATGATGACGCGCACGAGGTATACGACCATCACGTGCACGCGCAGCAGTATGATCTGACGGGCATGGAGGGCGGCGCCGCGTTGGCGGGCGGCGGAGGGGTCGCGTCGTCGTATCCGCATGCGTATGATTCGGAAGAGGACGATGGGTATACAACGTTGCATCGTGGCCCGTCGCCCCTTGCCGGCCCGACCACATTCGCCGGCATCGGCGCCGGCGGGGCGGGGATCCCCGGTGCGGCCGCGGCGGCGGCGGCGGCGAACGCGACTTCGTATCAGCCTCAGATGGGCGCCGCGTCCCCGTCGTCGTACCGCGATGACGGATCGGATGGGTACCATCCGTCGCACGGATTGGCGCGGGAGCCCAGCTTGGGAAGGCCGACGCGCGGGGAGGGACCGTATGCCGCCGCGACGCATTTCGCCGGATCCGGCCCGAGGTATTGAGCCTGTGCGGACGGGGTCCGAGTATGGGATGATCGAGGGGATAGTGGGTGGTCATGTTACGGTTTTTTTTACCCTTTTTTGTGTTTCCCGGTTGTCTATGGATTGGGATTGTATGGCATCGTTTTGGTTTGACAAGTGTGGTTTGAGCGGGTTGCAGGAGGCTGGAACTACGCAGCGATGCTTCTGTTTGAGTCGAGAATGGCTCAGGCGCCCGGGCAGAGGCGAGCGCGACCGAGCTCGTCGCAAACAGCTCCAGCATAGGAGCAGTCATGACGCAAATAGCCAATACTGATATAACGCTACAATACACTATACAACCTAAGCCGCCACCGCGCTATCCACCAACACTCCATCCCGAACCGCGCTCTCCGGCAGAACCCACTCTTGGTGATTCTTCTCCCAGTCCTCGGCACCCAGGTACGCCATATTAAACTGCCTAAACTTCATCATGTTGGAAAACTCCTTGGGCAGCTCCCCGCCCTCGAACCCTGAATTCTTCTTCATCATATCGCCCAACCCGGCCGCTCGACTCGCCTGCTGCACCATCGTCGCGCGTCGGTACCGCAGCCGGAACACTCTTTGTAGCAGCGCCGGAACCTGCTCTCTCGTGGCGTTGCGCAGGACATAGCCGAGCGCTTCAGCGTCTTCGATCGCGGCAGCCGCCCCTTGACCTTGGTGCGGGAGCATGGCATGTGCCGAGTCGCCGACGATGATGGTCCGGCCTTTGGCCCATTGGTTGAGAGGCTCCTGGTCGCGGAGTTGCCAGAGACCGATTTCCTCAGCTTGGCTGGAGGGAAAGGTCAGCGTGAGTGTACGGTGTAGCTGCAAGGACTCACGCGAGGAGCTTCTGGTGGACGGGCAGGAAAGACTCGAAGGACTTGAGCAAGGCGTTGCGGTCACCCTTGGCTGACCACTTTTCTTCGGAAATCTCGTTCAGTTCGCTGTCGGCTGCAAGGCAGTCAGCATTGCGTCTCGTCGGCCAGCCTTGGACTCACGCAAGCAGACAACAAAGTTCAACAGCGTCTTGTTCCTGCATGGGTAGGCAATGATTCGCCGGTCGATACCGTCAATCATCGTCAACGCATCGCAGACGCCCAGCTCGACGAGATCTGGGTGCGCCTTGATCTTGTCCATCGGCACGAGGAATCGATAGGCGGAATGACTCGAGGGTGACGACGAAAAGACCGGGTTGACGGCCGATCTGACGGCTGAACGAATCCCATCGGCACCGATGATGGCATCGGCTGTCATGGTCGTGCCGTCCTTTAACGTGATGCTTCCTTGCTCTGGGTCACAGCTGACGACGCGCGAGTTGAGCAGGACCTTGCATGGCTCGCCCGGTCCGTCTGGACGTGTTGCGAGTCGGTGAAGTTCCGCCTGGACGTCTACTCGATGACAGAGGATCCACTCTACGCCAAATTCTGCCTTGGTGTCGACGGGAATGCTGAGCGAATATAAGCAATTGTTGCAAGTGTCGACAGGGCACTCACTTGTATTTGACGTGACCATCCTTGGTGTACTCCTTGACGTTTCGATTCGGCACTGAGCCATACTGATACAGATCACCGCCCCAGTTCTGGATCAATCGGTGGGCGTTGGGCGCGAGATGGACGGCGGCACCGAGTTCCTTGATCTCGGCTACGGATTCCACAATCTGCGATGAATATTGCTTGAGCCAATGTCCTACGATTATCCGATCTTGCTTACAGTAACGTCGGCATGTTCACGCAACGCGGCCCCGCAGGCTAGACCGCAGATTCCTGCTCCTACGACGATGATCCTGAGCTTCTCTTGGGTCGCGACGGGCATTGTGAGGGATGATGTGGACTTGAGAAACGAGAGTCTGCTGAGCGACGTGACGAATGACAGGTCCAGAACTTATACCTTGTCGTCGTTGACCTGACATGCTTGCCCAATGAAGGACGCCGTCAGCGTGGAACTTGGCCGCACGAGAACCCAGCCTGACCAATTCTACCGGTCCGCACGATAATGAGATTCGGTCAAACACATCCGTCTCAAGCCGAGGAGTCCGTGCGCGAAGCGTCCGAGCGCTAGGCCATTGGCGCTTTGCATCCGAAGGTCGCCTTTCGCGTTTGATCGCGCGGCATCTGCAGGACGCGTCCGAGCATATGAGCGATCCCGTCTCCGAGTACTCCGCTCTGCTATCACACAACCGATTTGTGAACTTACAGATCTCGGCATCTCCCACAGGCACTCCCGCCCGACTCCGGACATGTTGTCCCTGACGTTGCAATGTAACCATATATCAAGTCAATCTCTGACAACCTTGCACACTTTATCGCCGTCGATGCAGTCACATACGATTCAACATGCCGCTGCCCTTCCCCAAGCCCAACGCCTTGCATGAGGTCAAGGAACTTCCCACTCTTATTTTCGAGAAGAACGTCGATATCCCTCTCAAAGACGGACAAGGCCTTTGCCGAGGAAACGTCTACAGGCCAAAAGAGGATGGCAAGTACCCGGTCATCTTGACTTGTAAGTAGTTTGTGCCGGCATGCATGCGTGAGCTTACCTTCTCGACAGACGGCCCCTACGGAAAGGATGTCCCTTACGCAGACTTCCATGGCAACTCGTTCAAGGAGATTCCCGACGAACAAAAGTCTGAGCTTTCTGCATGGGAGACGCCCGAACCCACATACTGGACCAAGCATGGCTACGTTGTCGTCCGTGTTGACGAACGGGGCCTGGGATCCAGCTATGGATTCCTGGATACGATGAGCGATCAGACAAGCAGTGACTTTGCGGAGGTGATCGAGTGGTGTGCGGAGCAACCTTGGTCGAGCGGCAAGGTTGGCTTGTTGGGTATTTCGTGAGTTCCCGCCTGTATGTTCCTGCAGGATGCTGATCCGTGTACAGGTACTATGGAGGAAGCCAATGGCGAGTTGCCGCACGGAAGCCTAAGGGCCTCGCGTGTATTCTTCCCTGGGAAGGTAAGTTGGAAACCAGGCAGACTGTACACGGCTGACTCTATGCAGGTATGACCGACTACTACCGAGACCGGGTTCGACACGGAGGTATCCTCTCGAACAACTTTGTCAATTTCTGGTGGAATAATCAGGTCGGACCGATGCAGTACGGTACCGCCGACAAGCGACCGAGGCGGTTCGGTCCCGGTCAATTTGGCCCACCAGTTGGTGAGTTGCATGCTCGTAAGAAAGACCATGGTCTAACAGTCTCCCAGGTCCGGAATGCCTCGAGGGAACCCTTCCGAAAGAAGAGCTCGTTGCGCTGCGGAAGGATCAAACCGAAGACAACAAGGTCAACAGGTACCTGGACGACCCGTATCATGCCTCGCGAGTGTACAAGCTCGAAGACATCGATGTCCCTGTCCTGAGTGTGGCCAACCTCGGTGGTATCCTTCTTCACTTGCGAGGAAACGTCGTCGGGTACCTAGAAGCCGGGACCAAGAACAAGTGGCTGTGGTTCATTTCTGGTAGACACGACTTGCCATTCTACCTGCCACACTTTGTCGAGCTTCAAAAGTCCTTCCTCGACGCCTGGCTAAAGGGAGAAGACAACAGGGGATGGACTGAAGGTCCCAACGTCAAAGTCCCTGCCGTCAGCTTGCTCGTGCGAAAGGGCAACCCGGGTTTCAACAAGACGGAATATGAACAGACTTTCGCCTTCCGGGACGAAAAGGAATGGCCCTTGGCGCGGACTCAATATACCAAGCACTACCTGCAGCCCGATCTCTCCCTTGCTGCCGACCTGCCCAAAGAGGAAAAGCAGATCGAGCTTGAGGCCCTCGGCAAGTCGGACCCGATCATGTTCACGGCGACATTCGACAAGGAAACCGAGATTGCCGGTCACCCGACCGCAAACCTTGTCTACTCGGTCGCCAAGCGTGCTGATGGGACCGCGCCCAAGGATCTCGACGTCTTTGTCACGCTGCGACATCTGGATGCAGACGGCAAGGAGATCTTTTACACCGGTACCGCTGGAGACCCGGTCCCTTTGGCAAAGGGTAAGTAGCCTTTAATTCAGATTGAGCTTCCGCTGACCTTTAGCAGGCTGGCTTCGAGCATCCCTTCGAGCGATCAACGAATCGGATCCGCGTCACCGCGAATGGTTGCCGCGTCGCGATTACGAATCCAAGGATGTCGCCTACCTCGAGCCGGAGCAAAAGTACGACCTGCTTGTAGAGATCTGGCCGACACAGGTCGTTGTCAGTCCCGGTGGCAAGATTGTGCTCGAGGTCGCTACCGGCGATAGTCAGGGTTGCGGTATTTTCTTGCACAACGAAGAGACCGACAGGAACGAGGCGGATCTCGGCGGCAAGAATATCCTGCATTTGGGTCCCAATGACCAGAACTGGCTCTGCCTGCCAATTGTATAGGCTAATAGTTTTGCACAAGATGATTGCATATAAAGACATCCGCACTGGAAGCGCTTCACAGCGTCATACGCCTATGCTTCTCGGCCATCCAAATGTTGAGGGTATCATCCTCGATCACAGTCAAAATACGCTCTCATACGGCGGCGAATCGCGTTCGTTTAGTGGCGGGTCCTTCTCGCTCCGTTGTCGCCTCTTCTTTCACTGTTGCTGACTTTCCCCGCTTCGAGTAGTCCAACTGGGTCTCGCTTTCCGCGTGATTGCGAATGCCTCCTCTGCCATGTGAACATGCGCTGTGTCTTGATCTGCAGTACTGGCAACTCTGTGATCGTGGGAAGGCGAGTTAGTCGCGATGAATCTCCTAAACTTATCTACGAGGCGTAGAGTACCGTCGGCTTTCGTCCCGGTCGCTTTCCTCGCCCTGTACGAGCTGCCGGAGATGCCATGTCCTGCGCTGTCCGCCCTCGTATGTATACACGGACTCCTTTTCGGTGCCAACTCGGGTGCTCCGTCGAGGTCTCTCGAGAGGTCGCGGAGTCTAGCAACAAAAGGACGGAGTCAGTCGTGATGCAGGACAGGCCTCTTGCCATCGTTTTCGTAATTAAGCACATACCTGCCTCTTTTTTCTCCCGGTCGCTGCCAACGTGACCTCGCTCCTCTCTGACCGAGGTTCCCCTCTATCCTTCCCTTCCTCGTCACAATCCTCCCCTTCCTCATCAATACCCTCCGGCTCTTCAAAATCACCATCCTCCTGCTCCTGGAACGGAGCCGTCGCCGTCAGAGTTCCATCTCCTCGAGCATCCCATCTAGCACTATCTTCCCTCTCCTCATCCGCTTGTGCGCCTGTAGCTTCCCTAAACCGGCCTCGATCGCCCCTTTCAACTTTCGGGTGACGCTGAACAGGAGAGCCGCTACCGCTCCAAGGCGAGAGGCGTTCCGCCAGAAAATCGTCATATTCGATGGGTTCCCCGCCTTCCAAAGGCTCTTCGGATTCCGAGTGTTCCTCATATTCGGTCGGTGGGTTCTCAGCCGGTTCCAACTCGGATGACCCTCGTAGCGCTTGATCAACATGCTGGTGAGGACTCGATGCGTTTGCAATCGGGAAAGGAGGTACATGCCGAAGGGCCGTCGACGCGGCGGTTGCCCTCGATAAGAGCGAGTCTCCAGCTTTCTGTCGGATAGTCTGAGTTTGATTGGGTTCAACATTCGCGATGGCTCCCTCTTCACCACTCGAGAGGTCCTGTCTCTCTTCTCCTTTCGCCTGAGCATTCTGCGCGCCGATGATCTCCATAAGTCGTTGGCATACTTGTACCGCCTTTGCCAGAATGAGATCACGACAGTCAGCTTCGTACAATCCTGTAGCGCCCAGCATCACATACCATTTCTTTCTGCTCCGTTCCGCTGAAATAATCCAGACACTCCTTCGCAGCGCGATAATCCAACTGTGCGTGTCCTGCCAAATGCTTCATGGTCTTCTGGCATATATCGGGTCGTCCTCGCAAGAAAGCAAGACGGGCTAGGGAGGCGTTATCAGGGCAAGATCTCGGAATTCTTGTATTATCGCTGCGTACCTACTGAGATTCAGGTATCTATAGTTGCCTCTGGGAAATCCACAAGCCGACTAACATTCCCCTTGAGGGCTTCAACAATATCTTGGGCCGTTCGTGATGGCGGAGGCGACATCATGAATTTCTCCTGAATGTAGATCGCGACGTGTTTAGAAGAGCTTGTAGGGCCACATAGGACATCAACGATGTCGACGGGTATCGTCTTCTGTCGCCCTATATGCTCTTCACTGACGAGAGCAACGGGACACGCGGAAACGGAAGATGAAACGCACAACAATCCATCAAATTCTGGCAGAATGACGTCGGGCTTGTCCTACCCGATGTTCCATGGTAGTCGCATCAGAGCTCTGTCCCGTCTTCCACAAGCCTTCGGCGTTTGAATACAGCGGCCAAAGGGAGATCCCTATCTTTCGAGGATTTCACCCCACAAATCCACAACATGAGCTACAACATCCGGCTGAAAGTCGGATCAAGCATGTTCCCCTTTCACCATGCGACAATGGCAACAAGGTGATTGTCGATCCGTCGAGTGTCAGGATCATATGTGAGGCGTTGTTCCAGCACCCAATTGCTCGGATCAGACCCCCTATTCCCGCACGTTACGTCATGCGTAATAACCCATTATCCCACGAACCCACATACAACATCAAACCCGCACCTAGAAAGGCTTCGTACTGCTGCCTGCACCATGTGAAGACGGCGTATCACCCGGAAAAGGCCAAAGCCCCGCTCCAAACGTGTCCTGTCCCATACTCGAGGCGCCCCACTTCATCAATTCTAGCAAGTTCTCATCCGCCAAGAATACGCTCGGGTCGCCCAAGAGGGACTGCGAAGATGTCGGTGGGATACCCGTGCCTTGTGGGGTTCCGTATGAATATTGCTGTAGTCCGAGATCATAGGGCACATTGGACGGGTAGCCTTGTGAGCCCGCATATCCCTGTTCGTTGTGGTTGCCGGTATTCATCGACGTTGGGTGTTCGGCAAACGGCAGCATAAAGTCGAATGCCGACGAGCGCGTTGCTGGCGGTGGCGGCAATTGTCGTAAAGGCGTTTCGACACTCTTGAATTGTTCCATAGAACGCTGTTGGTCGTCCGTTGGTGGTCCCTGTTTGATTACCCTATTAACTTTCTGTCGAAAGGCAGAAACCAGTCACTTACAAACGCCTTCTTGACCAAACGCTGAAACTTGTTCAAATCTTGCTCGTGCTCATCCCGTTTCCGCTTGCCACCCCAAGTGCTGCCCATCGGAGGCGGCTGTGTGTGTCGTTTACGCTGTCGTTCCGCCATCTCGAGGTCTACTGCAACTGGTGAGCCAGTAATTATTTGTCCGAAACTTAGATGACCTACCGTACAACTGCTGAATGGCATCGGCAGACGCGCGAAGTGCCGGCGATCCCTGGTCGACACTTGAAAAATGTCAGTACGACGCGGACGGCAAAGGCACGGCGACCTACCGCAAGGAGTCGATACCACGCCGTACGAGCATGGCGGCATCCGCGACCTCGAGGCTCTCGACGTGGCACAGATGAAGCATCGAGATGATGGTAGCTACGAGTAGCGAATACGATATTGGCCTGTACAGATGCGATTGGCTGCAGTTCGATGGCATATTTGAAGACTCACCAGAATCGCAAAGGAACGCCCGGAATCGGATCACGTGTTGGGTTGTTGTTCAGCAACCACTTGGAGCTTCTCAGCACTGCCTCCTTGGAAAAGTTGTATTTCCTGTAGGCTTGTCAGCAATGCTTTCATGACATTGTCCACGACTTACGCTATGTGGTACGCCTCTGGCAGGTAGAACCTATGACACCGCAGAATCCTCAAATGGCCGTTCATGTTGATCACCCGTTTTTCAGCCGCCATACGCGCCAGCTGTCGTGCGTCGCTTGCATAAGATTCGAGGTCCATTGCGAAATCGGCATTGAGACGATAGAATGGTGAAAGATCCTCGATAGTCTGTCCGAATTCGGTTTGCGTTCTGCGACATCTCACGTCATTGATGGATCTCAGCAGAAAGCCAAACAAGACCTACTGTATTAACACCTCGTATCGCAGGCGACCGTTTTCGATGGCACTCTCGACGAAACGCTGGAATGGATACAGGAAACGGAGGCGATTCACAAAGAAGCTCATGCCCTGGACATTCGTCAGATCGAATCTTCCCAGGTCTCCAGGACTTACCGTATGAATGTCCAACGGCTGTGGGATGATCGGTCCATGGCCAACCAGACTTTCGTCGTTGACGTGCGCAGGCTCGGCGCACGGCGAAAGGTTCTTAGGCGTGATATGATTGAATTGATGATCCGGGGAAGAATTCCAATCGAGCTCGACCTGAGGGAATCAGCCTGGCTCTCCATTCATGTCAAGCAACCTACGAGGGTCCACCATATCCGCCGCCCGACTTCCCGATCACTCGCCATGACCCACTTACGCCCAAAATGATTAAGTACGTCGTGGTACGTTGCGTCCTTGTGCAGTTCTGGGCCGAGACGATTGATACCAAGATTGTGCGCGACCTGCGCATCACGTTAGCTATCATTCCGTTACAGTACGAAAAACTCACCTTGACGGCCGTGCCAAGCAGACCGAGGTGCGCTTCGAGTCTTCCGAATGACGACCAATACGGACCGATGATGCTGAAGCGATCTCAGCGCAAATCGCAATTCGACGACGGTTGACTCACATGTAAGCCTGCAACGTCTCGATACGCGGCACGCCCGCCCAATCACACTTGACAAGCGCCTGCTCCACGAGATCACTCAGATCCTGCAAATGCTTTGGCCGCTGCGTCACCGTCACTCCGACATTTGCCAATGTGTGCTCATCCATGAGATGCAGCGAGGTACAAATGATGGCGGCGTAGAGTGCGATAAAGGCAGCTTGGTCATTGGTGACAGGGTTGACGAGCGGTAGTTGATTGTGGAATACTGCAAGACGATGGAAGAATGTTGGGATGTGAAAAATTCGGAAGCTGTGGGGTGTCAGCAGTGCCATGACAAGGCGCACGGTACTCACAGCCATTCGAGCCTGCGTCGCCCATGTACCGTTAACATTTTCTCAACAGCAAGTCCTGCGGCTTACTCTTGCATCTATAACAGTCATCAGCGCGAATCCCCAAATCGTCGCCGAGACGACTCACAAAATACGTAATGATCGGCTGCGCCTGCCCGATAGGCGGCAACACCTCGAGCCCATCGACGCGCACACGTCTCGCCCAGCTCGGCTGCGTCCCCGGCATCATCGCGGGTCCATTCGACGCATTCTCTGGCACCGAAGACGAGCGACCGCCGACGGATCCGTCGTGTCGTCCATTCCCAACGTCTCGCGCAACATTGCGATTCAACGCCATGTCCTTTGCATTTCCGTATCAGTCATGGAATGATGATCGCAAAGGAAAGAGACGCACTTCCAATGCCAGGGCCGCATGATGCTCCGTCAAACTCGGCGCACGGCTGACGGGTGGCCGCGCGCCACCCTCATCCTCCCGCCCGGAGGACGACCCCTCGCGCGTCCGTCTATCGGACGACACATGTCTCCTCGCCCTCGCATGACTCGCAAAATCCTCGCCCGTCCGCACACTCGAGTTTTCCCCATTCCACGGATGCGCAGCGTAGCCGCTTCCAAAGTCCAATAGTTGTTGCGCGGCGACTGATGTCGCGGGGCGGTCGATCGCGGCAGAGGCGCCAAAGGGGGATTTGTCGCTAGTAGCTGCGGTGCCGGCGTGCATAATATCCGCAAGACGCATACCGCCTGGTGTTGTCTGTCCCGGATCCGCATACCATGGAGGTATATCTCGGTTTGATGTCGTCGCTACCGTTGTCAAATCCGTCGTCGTCGTCGTCGACCCCGCCTTACTAGACTCCTCGAACCTTACGCCCGTCCGCTTCTCCTGTTCCCCACTTGGTACCGCGAGTCCCACCTCAGGCTCATCAAACGCCACCTCGCTCGCCGCATCTCCACCGCCTTCCTCATCGCCATCAATCTCGGCGTCTACGCCCTCGAGGTACGGCTGAACGCGCGAGAGATTGAGGACGGATGCGTTATCGTTGATGAGCGTGAGGAGCATCAGTTCGAGCTCTTTGCAGCGTGTGGCGAGGAGGTCAAAATCTTGTAGATGGGTGTAGCCTCTGCGGAGGGCGGAGCGACGCCAAAGGTCAAGTGTAGTCAACAGGAGAATAGGCGAGTATGCAAAAGGGAAGAGCGAATCATCAGCAACAGCCAATCCTACGACCTTATACGCACGTCAATCCCTCGGACTGCACCCTTTGATGCTCGACACAAAGATGCTCCTCCTTCCGCAACGTACAAGGCCCACACGGAAACTTGCGATCGCACTTCGACTTTCTCCTTCTGCATTCTACACAAATCCATCAAGCTTCAACACAAGTCAAAGATCCCAGGACAAGGAACCCACCTGTACAGCTCTACCCTCATCCGGAAACAAAAACGGTTCAGCCGCAAACTCGATACATGCAACGTCGGCCGAGTTCCCTCGAGGACGTACCTGAACGGTCCGATTTCTCCTCTCTTGTTTCCCCTCGAGCTGGTTGAAGTACTGGAACCGGGGCCAGTTCTGCGCAAGGGTGTCAGCGAGGTGTTCGATTGAAGGCCAGGGACGTACGCCGAGGGTGACGGGCATGGTCGGCGTTGGTGATCTGACGTTGATAGGGGATAGAGGAGGGCCAAGGTGGTTTGAATCTGGCTGCAGGCAAGGCTGGCCCCGTCGATCGCGCGTCGCGGAGCTCCGGATGGGAAGCTGATCAGGTCTCTTAGCTGGTCTCTTTCTGCTGTCGCGTTGGCCAATGGAAGCCAGTTCATTCTCCATCGGGACGATATGGTACATGGTTACAACGATACAATCCCGGCTCCTACCACTGTCCCCCAACCTTGTACTTGAACACCTCGTCCGTCACCCTGCCCACCGTATTCCTCCACGCGCGATTGGCGAGCTCCAACGGAAATCAGCATGCCATTCCTCCTCGCTATCTATCCACTACCGTACTCACCCCGACAACCCTCACGCCCGAGAACATGAACTGCAAAAACGTCCATTCGATATTATTCGCGCCCATCGGACGAATCGAATAATCCAAGTTGCGATCCACCGGTCGATACTCGGGCACGCCACGCAGCGTGGGCCAGTCCTCCGGGTTTTGGATATGGGCTGGGCGCGCTGGAGGAATCGCCAGGGATTCACGGATGGGGACGCTCGAGATCCGGGCGTCGCGTGATGTGGTGGTGCTTGGATGTGCTTGATCGGCGGCGCCGACAAGGTTGAGGATGTGTTCCGCCGGAGGGGGGATGCCGCCCTCGGAAACGGTGAGAAGGGTCTGCTGGTGGCCTGACATGGTTGATAGTCGTAGAGCGTTGTGCGCCCTCGAGGGGAAACAAGTGGGACCCGTTGTATAAGATCGCTCAGACTGCAGGACCACCACCCAGATCCCTGTATTCAGCGCTGTAGCTGTAACCCACGCGCATTTTCCGGCCCCGCGCTCCGGCGTTCTCTCGCGCGGAGTCTCCGTCCACCGATTTCCGTTCTTGCGCACGAGGTCATGGCCGTTGACAAGGTTTCGTCCCAGTCCATATACATAACCCCGCTCACACTTTCAAGATCTTATCACCATGTACTCGTACTCGTCGGTGTCGTCGTCGTCGGAGCCATCATCATGCCTACCACACTCCCCGTCTTCTTCTTCAGCCACGGCTCCACGGCCATGCTCCAAAATCGCACCGCGGCAGCCGCCTACTGGGAACAAGTCGGCCGTCAAGCGCTCGACCAGGGTGTCGAGCGCATCGTCATGATGGGCGCCCACTGGGAGACCATGGGCGAAAAGATTCTCGTTTCGGCCAATCCCGCCCCGCCGAAACAGCCCGTCGCCTGGGTCGATCCGGCGCGATACGTCGATTTCGACTTGAATCCGGATTTGGAGCTCGCGAGCGAGGTCGTTGGGTTGTTAACCGACGCCGGGTTCGATGCGGCACTCGAGCCCAAGTTTGAGCAGATCCATGATACATTGTATGTGCGAACCTTTTGGGAAACGTTCGCCCTTCGGCTGACTCCCGTTGATAGCATGATCCTGAAATGGATGTTCCCCGGCGGCAAATCCCTCCCGCACGTCATCGTCTCCCACAACGCACGGTTCGACCCGCACTTCCACATCAAGCTCGGCGCGGCCCTTCGTCCACTCCGACAAGCCAACACCCTGATCATCGGGTCCGGCGGCGCGGTGCACAACCTCTACCGCAACAACTGGGCGCAGGTCATCCGGTACAGGGATAACCTTGCGCAGGAACGGCCGCCCGAGCAGTGGGCCGTTGATTTCGGAGAGGCGTTCAAGGATGTCGTCACACAGAATACGGGGCCGGCATTGAGACGCGGGATGGCGAGGTTGATGCAGCATCCACAGTACCGAGATGCCGTGAGTTCCGACGATCTATCACGAAAAAATCCCGCTGACACTCTGTTCTCCTCTAGCAAGGAACAGACGACCACTTCATGTCAGCCCTCTTCGCCGTCGGTGCCGCCGGGTCGGTGGAGGACACTGGCAAACCAAATTACGCCGGCGCCGAGACGTGGGAACTCCTCAACATGCGCAACGTGAGTCCACAGCCTTGGTCCGTGAGCATCAATGCTGACCCACCCCTTCCCCCAGTCGCAATTCCAGTTTGGCGACTGGCCGCAAGAACCGCATGTCACGCCCATCAACGCCGCCAGCGCCATGATCGAAGTCGATGCCAAATGAAAGCGGCCCGCAGCCCAATGTAACGCGTTGTATAGCCATGAAATGTACCCTCTATCTATGCCATCTAGTCGTCTAGTCGAGTTTGCCCTTCTCCCTTTCCCGCGTACGGCCGACATCACCCTCGGCCTCGGCCGCTTCCTCATCTCTGAATCCGCCCCGCCCGCGCTCTTCATCGCTGTCTTCGTCTTCGAGCGCGAACACGACATTCTCTCCTTTGTTATACCCATCCTGCTCGCCGTTCGGAATGAACCCACGTCGTTCCTCGTCCATGTCGACATAATCGTTGTCGTGCTGCACTGGTCGGTTTTCCAACGAGCCGAACTCATAGTCATCGGCGTCGTGCTCGTCCTGTGCGAGTTCTTGCGACATGGCAAAGCGGACGTTGTCTCGGGACTATAGAGAGAGGTCAGAAAACTCCTACTCCAAAGACGATAGACTTACCGGTCGCCACAGCCAAGCAATTGCACTGAACGCCCCGAGGTAGATGAGCGCCAACGAGGCGTCAAGCAAGACCCATCGGTATTTCCAGTTTCTCGGCGCATAATCTGAATTTGGGGTCAGCTACTGCCTCAAGGCGTCTTACGACGACTTGCCTTCTTCCAGCCGGTTCGACAAGCTGAGCGTGGATATGACGAAAAAGGCCGCAACGGCGATGACGGAGATCATCAGGATTCGGTAGAGTCGCTTGAACATTTGCAGTTTGTGTCGTTGTTTGCGGGCCGCGAGGTGAGTGATCGTGCCTGGGGCGGGGTCAGTGAAGAATCCTGAGTTTGGCAGTTACATACCGTTCAGCGAGATGATTGTCCACATGAGGAATGCCGTGAGCGTCAACGCCAAAGGGAAGATCATGAATAGGACGAGGAACAGGGATGCGCTCTGCGCGAGACGTCAGCTCTGCAAAAATGGGTAGGCAGTGAACTCACCTCGATTTCGACTCGAACGGTACCAATGGCGTACAAGACTACGACAGGTCAGCGCTGTTCCCGTCAGAAGTAGTCCTTTGCTCACCTCCAAAGACAAAGTGCAAAGCCGTAAGCAATCGAACCCTGTTCATAATCGGACCCAACGAAGGCGTGACGACCGAAAGTCCCATTGAGACGATGAGCAGAAGGAAGAAGGATAGCGAGTTTCGCGCGGCATTGAGTGCAGCGACTGTGCGAAAGAGTCAGCTCGATCCCAAAAGTGAGCGTTACAAACGCACCGACAAACAGGAAAGCCATGGAACCAGAACCGCCTCCGTTCTTGTTGATGTATCGGTAGTAGCCAAAGTTGGCCAACATTTCCATGACGAGAAAGACGATAGTACCCGAAATGTAGTACTGCGAAGAGTGTAAGTGCAATTCGAAGAGATTCTCCCGTCAACTGACCTGCATCGGCCTGGATATGAATGGTCAGATCTTGCTACGGAGCACACAACGAGACACTCACAAGAGCTCCTTCCTATTCTGGAAACACAAGAATCCCCATCCGGCAGCAAGAACAGCGTAGACAAAGCTCAAGAAGCCGTAGAACTGATTGGACGTGAGCACGATTTCAGACGAAAATTTAGGAAGCTTACACCAATCTTTGGATACTCTGCAGCAGGAAGCTCCCCTTTGAAGACATTCTTGAACAAGACGGATCCAGAGTACTCTGCGTGTTCGGCTTGCCTCGCCTCGATATGCGCCACGGATCGCTTCTTCGAGTTGACCAAAGTGACGGGAACGACGCCTGTCGAGATCGATTCAGCACGAGATCTTGCGCAGGAAAGATGTGACTTACCGACACAGTAGTATCCCGTTTTTGGAACAGCATAGGTGATAGGACCGTTGTAGACCGGCACGGCATTGGAAGAGCCTTCGACCATCGCGCTGCCCAATCCCGAACTCGGTCGTTTGGGCGATGAGGTCGGCTTGGTAAACGAGGAAGTACTGGTCGAGGTCACCTCTTCGTACTCATCCGCCATCTCCTCTTCGGCCTCCTGTGCAGCCTGCTCATCCTCCATCTCCTGAATGATCTCCTCGATGGCCTCGGCTTGCGCATCATCCGCTTCCCCGGAGTCCGCAAAGCCCAGATCCTCGATTCCGAATTCGTCAACAATCTGACGTCTCGTCAGACGTCGCTTGCCGCCGGCACCAGCGAATCCAATCCTCAAGCTGGGAAGTCCTCGCTCGGTACGCTTCTGGATAGGCCGGCCCTCGTATGCAGCTTCCTCCGCTGCAAATTCGGCTTCATCGACTTCTTCTTCAGCCTCCAAAAGCTCCTCCATGAGTTCAGCCTCGAGTTCTTGCTCCAATTCGGCTTCCTCCGTACTATCCATGTCCGTGTCGATGGGATCCTCGACGGTGGTAGGCTGTGCAGAGTGAGCGCTTGTTCTTGATGAGGAAACGGGAGCGTCATCGTACGACGGAGATTCTTCAGCATCATCGACGTCTTCATACAGGGGTTCGTCTTCGAAAACAGGGAAAGAGGACGAATCGAAACGGAGGCCGGACGTGTATATCGAAGTGTCGTTGAGTGTTTTCCCCTGAGGTAACGTTGTAATGAAAGCGCCCAATTCGGACTTGGTGCATAGGCCGGAACGGACTGTATGAGATCAGTACCTGCACGACGACAAGCCCCTGGTGACCTACCAGCAGATGTCGTGCAGATATATGTTTTCTGGAAAGGGGCTTCAGCAACACGCGATTTCGCCGGCACTCCGAAATGGCCAACGCACTGGCAGGTTGCTATCGTGCCCACTACCTACCGTTTCATCTGGCGTCTCCGCACCGAGGTAGGCGACGTCTGCCCACTCGTAGATGACCAAGGCGACCTGTCCGGATGATGTCGGGTCGAATGTTACTGGATGAAGGCAGATACCGATAAGACGTCAAGTTGTCCGATACTGGTTTGTACGAACCATCGATGTAGGCATTCTTGCCACCAAACATTCCGCTGCATACTTCCCGCACTTCGTCCGTATCTTGAATGTCGACTGCCAACCATGATGTTTCAGAAACACTGAACACCGCAACCTCGCATGCACTGACCTCGATACCCCGCGACACTCCTCAGACAGCTCGCTCCGAGCGCCAGGACAGCGCATGCACGTACGAGCGATGACATGCTGAGCGACGAAGGCAGACGCTTGCAGGTGGCTACCCAGAATGCCGCGAATATGCAAGACAACACAATTATCCACACGTCGCGTCTCTCGCCGTGTCTCGCTGTCACATTTCGCAGCCGCGCTTGGGCCGGGCGCCGGTGCTCACGTCATCTAGCAACTCATCAGGTCGGGCATTCCGGAGGCAGAGCGTCTTCGGATGCCATCCTGGTCTTTGCTTTTCCGTCGACCGGCAAAGCCCAAGTCTTTCATCGAGCAGGATGAGCATGTTGTAGATGGTCATGGCCCTTCATCGCTTGCCTTGGGGGTCCGGTTTCTGTGCAATGAAATTCGTAGCGGATTGACGGCCAGGCTGACGGGGCGACGACCGGTGCCAATCCCCAAGTTCGAAGATCAAGTCGGAGATGTCGATAATGCATGTCATAATGTCCCCTTCATAGATTAGAGAATATCCTGAGATGATTGCTGGAGAGGCGCTTTCGAATGCTAGTAGGGCACGAAAGCTGGCACGAGTACCTGCTGTAGTCAACCAATTGTTGACTGAACAGGCTGCACAGTCGCGCGGTGCATCTCAGCTTGTCTTGGGCTTATGAGGTACAGATGGAGTCGCACAAGTAGTAGCAACTGTAGTAGCTGAATCGATCTAACTGTATTTGACTCCGACTCCAGAACGCCCTTTCATCACGGTCGCAATGGTGGAAGTCGATGCTTCGTATGGGCTTTCGTCTCGCCGTACTATGGGTCGACTGGCTGGCCAAGTGTGGCACGTAGTGAGACAAGTGGGAAAGAAAATGAGCTGTAAAGCGCGAAGGGTTGGTACTGTTAGAGGCGATTGTGGAAAAGGAAAGAGCTTGGTCTGCATGTAGATCGGTCGGTATTCTGTTGGCCGGATTACCAAAGCCATAAGCTATTCCCACGCAAGTCGCCTGCTGTGCCGAGCAGGCAGGCAGCTTGGCGGGTGGCGATCGAGCTTGTGACCGGTCACCCTCCCTGTAATTAGCTCAGCTTTTGCGATGTCCCTAGAAAATGATCCTACTCTACCGAGAACAGAGCTGAAAGTGGTAGCTTCGGGAGCTTCTTCAGAAAGCCATGGTACATAGAAACTCCAGCGTGGTCGGCAGAACAGTTAGCAGAATCACTGCACGTACGCGACGGATCACCTGAAATGACATAATAAGAGTTCATTCAGCTAATCAAATAGCTAGCTGTTTATCAGCAGCTTCGCGCTCAGGTTCATCAGCTCGATCAGCTTCCTCGCCGCTTTTCCCTGCTAGCGTAGCTGCTAGCTTCCTACAGCTCTTTCTACGATAACCAGCTCGATTACCATATACAACCGCGTGGCCGAATTGGATACCGGCAACGGGCTCGTCGAAGGCGCTATCGAAGGTGTACCCGCGCTGTACCTGGCTCTAGCGTGGCGGTCTAGCTAGTGGGGGGCGGGCAAAGGAAGCGCGCGCGTTTCCTGCCATTTGAATTCTAGGCGAATCGGGTGGCCGGACGCTGCGAGGGAGGGGAGGGGATCGACGTGGACAATGCATGCATGCACCCTGGACGAGTCCTTTCCCTGGAATGGAATGATGGCATAGTGGTTGTTGACGTTGCATCAGTATTCTGTCGTCGACGATAACGCTCATCATCCTCCGCCATGAATCACCCACCACCTCCACCGGGAATGCTCTATCCAGCGGGAGGCGGATACTTTGAGCGCGAGGGCAGGGGCGATCCACGAAACGGCGCCGACCCGAGAATGCAGGAGCGCGAAAGGGAAATATACCGGGAAAGAGAGATGCGCGAGAGGGACCGACATCGCAGTGAATTGCGGGACCGCGAGTATCGGGATCATCATCTTCAACAGCAGCAGCAGCAATCACGGCAAGAACATCGGGAGATGGATTACTCGCGTGATCGGGATATGCGGAGGGCGCCGCCGATAATGGGTGATTATGAACGTGAACGTCGCGATGAACGAGATGCGCTCCATCAGCATGAACGTGATCACCTTGCCCATCACGCGAGGCAAGTCGAACGGGAGCGCGACTACTTTGCGGCACAGCATGCGGCATCTGGACCAGGATCGGGACCGCGGCGGGTAGACAGGGAGAGGGAACGTGATCCGCGAGATAGGGAAAGGGAGTTGCGGATCATGTCCGAGCTCGAACGAGATCGCGAACGGGAGCGGGACATCATGCTCGAAAGGGAGAGGGAGCGTGATGGTGTTTTGCGAAGAGATTCGCTGCGGGGCGTTGAATCTGGACGAACAGGGCCACCATACAACGGACCCGCTCATGGCCTTCCGGCGCCTCCATCGTTACCGGGAGGACCTTCTTTGTTATCCGGAGGAATGCATCCGCCGCCCGTAGGCATTCACGCACATCCCGGAGGAGCAGGCATGTACCCTCCGTCAGCGGCCTCTGCACCGCCAGTGGGCCGATCGGGATCCACGCTACCGCCATCTGCTCGTCCGCCACCGCCAGATTCAGCTCATCCGTATGCCATGCCGCATTCCGTTCACCCATCTCAAAACCCGGCAAGCCAACTTTACCCATCTGTGCCCGGAAACGCCCCATCCGGTGCCATGCCGCCGCCTCCTGGAGCGCTCGTTGATCCGCTGCGAGAGCGCGAGAGAGAACGAGATCGTCGTGAGCGGGAATTTGCCGCGGCGGAACATCGCGAACGTGGACGGGAACGTGATCGAATTGAACGGGAGCGTGAAAGGGAAAGAAATCTGCATCTTCAGCAACAGCAGGAGACGCGGTTGCTCCGAGAGAGGGAAAGGGAACGAGAAGTGTTGCCGCGCGAGAGTGAACGAACGGCGGGGATCGCTGGGGAAACACCGTTGCTCGCCAGCGCGGTCTCGGCTGCCGCCCGAGCAGGATCGCATGCGCCGTCCCTTGGCGGAGGCTCAAGGGTTGGCGGCGCAACAACACCGGCACCCGGAAATGCGGGAGTCACAACCGCCCACACGACGCCGATCCATCCCAGCCACCATCACCACAACCTACGTGCCGGAGCGCCTGTCGTTCCGTCAGGCCCTGCTCCAAACGGCCGCGTGACACCGGCTATCAACGCGGCGTCCCCTCGTTCGGTCCCACCACCTGCAGTGACAGGACCGTCTTTGGCCCCGCCAGGACTCGTGAATGGTCCCCCGGTTCCGCCTGTTCCCAGCGTCCATGCTATACAGGCGGCAATCGTCAAAGGAACGGAAGCGCCGTTACATGCGCTCGCTCAAGCAAACGAACAGACGTGGCTTCTGATCGGTATGTCGTTCCTCCGAGAATTCGCAACTTTATCTCACGTGTTCCCGCAGGCGCCGTTTCGGAGCAGCTCAATGACACGGATCGTGCCAACTCGGCTTACGAAAATGCTCTGAGGCATAATCCCATGAGTGTCAGTGCTCTAACGCAAGTAGCTGGAATCGCTCGGGCCAGAGAGGACTTTCACAAGGTATGTTGCATTTGCACTCTGGTCTTGCAGTTTCTGATTCCCCTCCCTAGGCTGTCGACTACTACCAGCGAGTTCTCAATATTTCACAGGAGAATGGCGAAGTCTGGGGATCATTGGGTCATTGTTACTTGATGATGGACGATCTGCAAAAGGCGTATACCGCATACCAGCAGGCACTCTACCGGTTACCGAATCCCAAGGTATGTGGCTCGGTGCAGAGACTTTCGTGAACTGACAGCTCGACCAGGATCCTAAACTGTGGTACGGCATCGGCATTCTCTACGATCGGTACGGATCGCTGGAGCACGCCGAGGAAGCCTTCTCGAGCGTGCTTCGAATGGAACCGAGTAGGTTTATGATCACGCTTTCTGATCATGCGCTCACCCTGCATAGACTTCGACAAGGCAAACGAGGTATACTTTAGGCTCGGCATCATATACAAGACGCAGCAGAAATTCAAGGCCAGTCTCGAGGTGAGTGGAATGTCGGCTTTCCAGATCAATGCTGATTCCTTGCAGTGTTTCCGCTATATCTTGAACAATCCGCCGAAACCGTTGACCGAGGTCGACATCTGGTTCCAGGTTGGACACGTCCACGAGCAGCAGAAAGACGTGAGTTGCGTCTCCTCTGCTTGTTCCCCTTGCTGATGGCCATTTTAGTATAACGCTGCTAAGGAAGCGTACGAGCGTGTACTGAAGGACAATCCCAATCACGCCAAAGTCCTGCAACAGCTCGGTTGGCTCTATCACCAACCGAGTGCCGCCTTTTCCAATCAGGACACCGCAATCTCCTACCTCACCAAAAGTCTGGAAGCTGATCCTGCCGATGCAAAGAGCTGGTACCTGCTCGGACGGGCGTTCATGGAGGGTCAAAAGTACAACAAGGCCTATGAAGCATATCAACAGGCCGTGTACCGAGATGGCAAGAACCCGACATTCTGGTGCTCCATTGGTGTGCTCTACTACCAGATCAATCAATACAGAGACGCCCTGGACGCATACTCCCGTGCGATTCGACTCAATCCCTTCATCTCGGAAGTATGGTTCAATCTCGGCAGCCTGTACGAATCGTGCAACAATCAAGTCAACGATGCCATTGATGCGTATGCCCGTGCGCACGATCTCGACCCGACGAACAGCCTCATCAAGACCCGGCTCACCATGCTCAGAAACGCAGAACGAGACGGTGTCACGCTCTCGGACCCGCCGCCGCCTCAGGATGTGCATCCCACAGCTTATGCGCAAACAGTGGCGAATCGCGCGTTCCCCGGAGCGCAGGCCAGCCACGGCAATGCGCCTCCACCCTTCGAGGGCGGTGTCCCTGTTTCATCTGCCGAGGAATCTCAGCCGGTCGTCAATGGCCGAGATCTCGCTGCTCCGCCTGTTGCCAGTCAAGTGGCGCCGCCAACGAGCGAGAGTGCGTTCCGCAATGGTGGCGGACCACCGCCTCTGCAGATGGGCTCTGATGTTCGGGGCGCTGCCCCTCGACCGCCGCAAACATTCGCGCCAATGGAAGTCGACTCGCGAGACCGCTCCGCCGCTCCCGGTCGTCCTGCTCCAAGCCTCTCTGGGCGATCAGTCGCGGGAGAGGACGAGGAGCGACATGCAGCTGAGCGAACACCCGTGGTCGCGCATCTACACGGTCGACGTGAGCCTTCTTATCGACCCGGCAGCAGTTCGGGTGCCGGACGCCAAGACGAGTGGAGTAGGGATAGACCAGACCGAGCTATCAGCAACTATAACCCCTCACCGCGAGTCTCGCCAACTGCCTCGCGCACCAATGCGTCGTACGCGCCTCGATCCCACCTAGACTCGCGAGTGGAGACTTCTCCTCGATCAATGAGGCGCAGCCCCGCTTATGATTACGGTCGACACGGTTCAACGGGAGTAGATGCCCGTCATGCACAATTGTCCCAACATCAGTCGAGCGACAGATTGTCTGCCAGGGACATTGGGGATCGTACACGGGGCTCCAGTACTAGCCGCTACAGCGAAAGCGGCTACGACGCAGAGCGAATACGTATGGACGAGCGCAGGCGTGGCGAATTGCAAGAACACCCCCGCGCCCGACTAGAAGAGGACAAACCGTCATCGTTGATAACCGGCGGCCACACACGCGCTTCAGAAGATGCGAAGAAGTCAAGCCGGGCCGCTTCTCCGGTCCGCCCTATGTCCAGTCACAGCCGACCTGGCTCGGCCCGGCGCAAGAAGAAAAGCGTCAAGGCCACCGCTGCCGAAAAGCAGCAAGAACGCGAAGCGGAACTCGCCAGGCAAGCTGAGGCAGAGAAGGCGGCGCACGTCAGACCTGCCAGTCCGCCGAGGTCGCGGGTTATAGACGAAGGTAAATTCGATAGACTACTGCTTGATTTTTGCTGATATCCTGTATAGACTACGACGAAGGTGCGGCTGACGCTCTTATGGGTCTCGCTGGCTACCGTGGGTCGGGGCAAGGCAAGGAAAGCACATATACGCCAGTTGTGCCGTTGCCGGCTCGATCACCAAACATCCCTCGATCGAATCCTCAACCCAGTACCGCCGTCCACAACAACAGCAACTCTTCCACCTTGAAGCGGCCCACGGCATCATCGCCATCCAGGGAGGATACGGAGAGTCGCGAAAAGAAGGCGCGGTACGAGTCGCCACCAAAGGATCCTGCTCCATCGACCAACCTTGACGTTTCGCCTGCCCGCTCCGCTCCCAAGGCAATTTCAGTTCCCCCTCGAGCAGTAACAACGATGATCGAAGTCTTGAATCCAGCCAGGGCCACTCCCACGACGACATCGCATTTGACCGCCAACGAGCTGATCTCACCGTCTCAGCGTGTCAAGGATGAAGACACAGAGTCTCCCGGCCGTCGTTCGGCGATGTCACCAGAAGGCAGTGGGGCGACCGTAAAGGGGAATGCAGAGGACGCCACCGGTGCAGGCAAGACTTCGGACGCAACTGAAGGCGCCGCCGGTGCGAAGGACTCTGCAGCTCCGGTTCAGGATTCAGCGGAACAGGCGGAACCCCCTGTTTCTACGCAGTCACCCGAAGTTGCGAGAAAGCGGTCTCCAGAAGTTGCCAGGAAGCAGACATCCCCGCCGCCTGCAACTGCAACTCCGACGCCCGTTGTGTCCGCCGGCCTTGCGCCACCTGTAGGGTCGGGCGAAGGGAAAACTGATCAGGAGACAGCCCTAGAGACCGAGAATAAACCAGGAATGGCAGCGATCGACGACAAGGCATCGGGCGCTGTGTCGGAGGCAAAACAGAAGTTGGACGAGCCTGAAGCTGAACCTTCAGCGGGGTCGGCAGAAAAGGAAGGGCCAGCGATGGATACCACCTCGTAGTGTTCAAGAGGGAGCACTACCGAAGATCAATGTTTCGGCGCCAGGTGATCAGTCATTTAGCCCTGTAGCCTGTTTTGGGTCATAGATCTGCGCGATGTAATGTCATTGAAGCATAAAGGGATAAAACTTGTCAGATTAGGATTCACGGATGCCGTCATGTGAGAGCAATTGATTTCTTGATTGTCATGAGGGATGCGTGTTGGAGGGAAAAGAGAGCGGCTTGATGCACGACCTCAAGCAGATTGATTGACCCAGTGGAGTGGGAAGAAGGTTTAGAACCCTCTCCTGCGGTAAAATCAACTTCAGTTTGCCCGGCTTTCCCTCACAAAGGGTGGATGGCGCAGTATCGGAAAGGTTTTTGCGTATATTCAATCATCGAGGTGCACCTACAGTATGATTGTCACCTCTGATAGAGCGATGACTTCGGCTCAATCGCCATCCTGCCTCTTGCAGTATCATGCGCATTCCTCCTTCTTTCTCCAAATCAATACAGCTTTATCTTAAACCTTCCTGGGTAGGAGTTGTATACTACAACGTGTACAAGTGAGACGGTACACTTTGGTACAGAGACAGATCATTGATAGCCATCTGCCCAACGTTATACCAGTATGCATCGGTCGCGAGGGCATCGAAGGGCATCCCGCTCTCAGATGACTGATAACCAAAAGGACCCAGTTCAAACGTCGTTTGCGCTCCATACATTATCGACGCATCTGAACAGGGGAAGGAAGGTGTGCTCGTGACTGTAGCTATGTGAGCACTGAAGGGTTGAGCTGAGGATAGGCCACCTCCTGACAAGAATGATCCGGGATGGTTCCGTATGCCCTGTTGTGATGTGTGACCGGTAAACAATGATGATGATGAGGATGATGATGACGATGATGGGGGATCATTGCCCTGGGTTGAGGTCGCCTTGTCTCCAATAGCGGACACCGCTGATCCGAAACTTCTGCACGAGACAGGCCCTGTCTCTGTGAGGTCTCCTTTCGAGAATTTTTGGATTAGAACTTCTCGAGGTAATCGCATCAGGGTCCCATATAGATTCCCATGGTCGTCGAGCTGGAGCTTCTTCGCGAGATGTCTGGCGACTTTGCTGGGACCAATTTTCTTGCAAGAAGAGTCGGACAATTTGCAACCTTCGCATGGCATGCCGGAGTCACATCTCCTTCGGAATTTGCGACACCGCTCACAGGCTGTGTGAGGTGAGACACGCGGGACACGCTTTCTACCTCGCGAAGGCGCCTGGAGCGTAAGCTGGAGATTGAGTACAGGATGTGTTGAGTCAGTGTCAATCATATCGGTTATTCGTGGTCTTGCCCCCAACCTACATTTGAATCAACTGGAGGATCCGCGAGGAGGTCCTCCTGACTTCTAGGGTTGCTCGGTCTCACGACCTCAGGCCCAGCACGATCCGAGGCCAAGGCACCACCGTCCACAACTTCGTGCATTATACCCATATCACCGGATCGACCGTATATTATGCTGGATTGGCTGGATTGCTGCTTCTCGTCTATGAAGATAATGGGGCCTGGAGGGCAATTGCACGGCCTGATTGGGGAGCTGTTCGAGCCGTCAGTACTTTCAAGTTCACGTCTTCTATGCGCCGAAGGTACCCTGTAGTGACGACCCCTGGTGATGTCTCTGCCATAGCAGGCAGACTGCGGTATTCATTATATACATATTCCTGTAAATCTTTGGTAAAAAGCAGAGCGACAAAGGATCCCTTCGAAAAATCAGGGACCTTTGACAAAGGATATTCACACCCTCACATGAGGGTGCATGGGCTATACACTCATCGTCAAAACATTCTCTGAGACAGACCAGGTAGCATCTTTCGAACCAGATGTTTTTCGGGGTTGTGGCCGATTCATGCGTTATCCGGGAGCTGTGAAGCATCTCGGGTTAATATCCATGTACAATAGAAGCATTAAGACTACAGAACGCTCCAAGTCGTCTATGTTTGCATTCGCTCCCCAACCCCATGGCGGATCGGTGGCGAAAGGAGATCAGCGACCGAGTTGCTACCGCGGTGCGCTTTATCTCGGTCGCACGCGTCGGGGTGATCGAGCGCTGTCCAGAATGATCATGGTATACTAAGCTTGACTGTAGGTATATCCTCAGGAATACAGCAACCCATCACTTGTATCGTCCAGGACGGGAAGCAGAACCCACAACAATGGCCACGATGAGCCTACCAACGCTGTCAGAGCTCAACAAGCTCTCTACGAAGCGTACAAGGGCGGTCTTTTTGTCTGAAACTGGGGATGATGAATTCGGAGGTCTGGAACGAGCGTGAGCTTTGCTTGTTATCGCTGTCTTTCAAGAATGGTTGTTGAGTGACCCTATGGTATTCCAGACACAAGATCAAGATTGCATCAAAGCTCGCGACGGAATACCACGATGTACAGACCCTGCCACCGGTACTGGCAGCCAAGCAGCCAGCAGGACCACAACGCCCTGGACAGACAACAAGGGCAGCAGGAGGTGGACCAGGATTGATTACGAATGGTGTCAGCGGAATGAAGCTGATTGGAGGGCCTGGTGGAGCTGCAACTGAGGAAAGGTAAGCCAATCGTCTGCGATGATGGAACGCTCGTCTAACCCACTTGTAGCTCAACAACGGAATCGATACCGCAGCAGCAGAATCAGGCGCTCGTTTCGTTCAGACATCAACAAGGCTATGGCGCTGAGGGTGGATCAGCATCGTCGCGTCTCAGTCAAGCGTTGATGCGGAAAAAGGAGGAAAGGGAAGAGAAGCCGGCGTATCATGCACCGTGTACGTCTTGGTTTTTATGACTCGGAATCACGCCCCTCATCCTTCTCGCTTCCTCAGGGAAACTCAAGACGGTCATCTCGGGACATATGGGATGGGTGCGATCCGTAGCAGTCGAGCCTGGAAATCAGTGGTTTGCCACGGGTGCAGGCGATCGAGTTATCAAGGTTTGTTGGCGTTACACTGAACAAGAACTCAGGCTTACGATCCCGCCATAGATCTGGGATCTGGCATCCGGCGAGTTGAAGCTGTCACTTACGGGTCACATCTCGGCGGTTCGTGGTCTGGCCGTCTCACCGAGACATCCATATCTTTTCTCGTGTGCAGAAGACAAGGTGAGTAATGCCTGCCCTGGTTGCGTTGCCGTACTCATCATCCACGCTGCAGATGGTGAAATGCTGGGATTTGGAAACCAACAAGGTCATTCGGCATTATCACGGCCATCTTTCGGGCGTTTACTCGTTGGACATTCACCCAACGCTGGACGTACTGGTGACAGCAGGACGAGACGCGACGGCACGAGTACGTGTTGGTCCTCTTTTGCGTATGGTGCATGCTTACCACTGTTGGGCAGGTTTGGGATATGCGGACAAAGTCAAACATCTTTACGCTAGCAGGTCACACCGGCACCGTGGCGGATGTGAAATGCCAGGACTCGGATCCCCAGGTTATCACCGCGAGTATGGATAGCACAATCAAGTGAGTGCATATGATACTATTGTGACGTCAGCTCAACTGATTCGCTGCCTTACTCGAGGTTGTGGGATCTGGCTGCGGGAAAGGCGATGACCACTCTGACGCATCATAAAAAATCCGTTCGAGCCCTTGCTATCGCACCGCACGAGTACACGTTTGCTAGTGCCAGCTCCGGCGGCAATAAGTGAGTCAATTCCTGAGTGGTCAGAGGTCGACGCTAAACTCAGTCATTCAGCATCAAAAAGTGGAAGTGTCCCGAGGGCACGTTCGTCTTCAATTTCCCCGGACATGAAGCCATTATCAACACGCTAAGCGTCAACGAGGATGGCGTGCTCTTCTCTGGTGGTACGTTGACGCAGCCTTGGAAGACGGGTAACTGGAAGCTTACGACTCGTTCAAACCAGGTGACAACGGTTCGCTTTCCTTCTGGGATTACAAGACGGGCAAACCGTTCCAGCATCTCAACGATATTCCTCAGAGTGGTAGTTTGGATTCCGAGGCGGTACGTGAGGTGTCGCTCAAGAGGGACGCGAATTGACAGCCGATGTAACCAGGGTGTATTCTGTTCGACCTTTGACAAGACGGGTACGAGGTTGATTACTGGTGGAGCGGACAAGACCATCAAGGTGAGTTAACGATTCCGTATTTTCTTGGGCATAGTCTAACTCTTCGTTTCCATAGATCTATGCCGAGCACTCATAGCGGACAGGGGACGATGATAGAATGCCCGGAGAAAGGGCAATCTGCTGTTGTATAGATAGAAACCCACCTTGGCGCGGAAAACGCGCTTAGCTAATCATGCTGGTGACAATCGATCATATCAAGGTTCCGTTTGAACTTCTCGCAATCAAGTGCTTCAGTGACTCTCACCGGCACCGCTGACATTCAACTCACGTATCATGCCAGAATCTACCTCCCAAGGCAAAGGAGCAAAACCGCCTGCCACGGAAAAGCCCGTCGGAGGGGACAAGGCAAAATCCGCAAAGGATTTGAAGAAGGAGAAGCGCGCTGCTGCGGTAGCCGCTCGCGGGGGGGACCCCGATACCACAGGAGGAACGAAGGACAAGGCGGGCAGCAAGGATGCGCAATCCAAGTCTGGACCGTCTGGAAAGACGGGAGGAAAGGGATCGGCATCAGCATCGGCAGTCACCTCCGGTGCAGCGCCGTCTTCCGCCGCAGCGCTCCGCCTGCAGACACAGAATCAACTATTCTCCCATCTTCCGACGTATAAACTTCCCGACTCTGCCGAAGCCTTGATCAGCGGCAAGATACACCCGACCATCATCCGCTATGGTATCCTCATCGCGTCGGGCCAAATTCGTGGAGTCAATGCGCGTACGATAGGTCTCATGGCGGCTTTCAAGGAGGTCATTCGGGGCTTTAGCTGTCCGCCGGAAGAGCTGCATCGGTTATTGCCAGCGCACCTCAGTCCGATGATTGCGTTCTTGGATCAGTGTAGACCAAAGGGTGTTGGTGGTGGAAACGCAATTCGGTTAGTGTGTTCCTGTCGTCGTGTGAACTGTGCTTACTCCGTTACAGTCATCTGAAGAGTGAGATCAACAGGATAGGTACGGACAAGCGGATAACAGAGGAGACCGAGGTAAGTGTCGCCGCCACTTTGCCGTAGACAGAGTCTTACCGTTCCTACAGCAAAAAGAGCGGATTCTCAACGCCATTGATGAATTCGTGCGGGATCGCATCGAGTTGGCCGACGAGGTGATATGCACGACAGCGGTCGAGAAGATCAAGCCAGGAGACACGATCGTAACTTTTGCCAGGTAAGTGACTGCCCGGTACTGGAAGACTTCCGCTCAAAAGACTCGCCAGGTCTTCGCTGGTAGAACGTGTGCTGGTCGAGGCATGGGCAGGCATGCAGGAGGAGGATTCAGGCAACACATTCCACGTTGTTGTCGTTGATTCGCGTCCATTACTGGAAGGTGGGTCGCTATCGATCAACTGTGCAAGATGGCATTGTCTGATCATATTTCACAGGAAAACAACTGCTCTCCGTTCTCACATCCCACGGCATCCCGACGACATATACCCTCCTTTCCTCCCTTCCGTCTATCCTTCCACGTACATCCCTTGTTCTGCTAGGAACCGCCGCTCTGCTTTCCGACGGAGCTCTCTACTCGCGTTCGGGAACAGCGGTCCTCGCCATGCTTGCTAAGGAAAGCAAAATTCCCGTGGTGGCCTGCTGTGAGACGTATAAATTCGGAGACAAGATTGTATTGGACGCTGTTACAGGGAACGAATTGGGTAAGCTCAAATCGACTCCGTGCAGATTAACTGTATCTAACCCTGACGGCTAGGGGACCCATCGTCTATGCGGACCGGAAAGGACGATAGCTTGACCCCAGTGCATCTGCTATACGACTTGACGCCACCTGAACTTGTGACCGCCGTATGCACAGAGGTGAGCCGGCTTGTCCTTTCGCAAGACCCTTACTGACGTCAATCCAAGGTTGGTCTCATTCCGCCGAGCTCCGTTCCAACAGTGATCACGAAAGGTGACGCTGCAGGTCTGTAATCAGATTATGATAGTCCATATTCATTGTAGTAGGCGAACACATTTGTCCTTTACAATGAGATCAGGTCACCGTCACAGCAGGGGCACCAAAACACAGCGTCTTCGCTCAGTTGGTTCTGGAACGAATGGTCTGATTTTTGTCCGTTTTCTTGCGACAACGATGGCGTTCCAGGCAGCCCGGCAGCGACCGATAGTCTAGCCTTGAGCAAAGCCAGTGCGACCCGTCTCTTCTGCTTGATCGATGGAGCCAACCCTTCGTCGATCATGTTCGTCGTGGGCGCTAATCGATAACTGACGGCAGGCGCAACTATCGCGGCCGTCTCTGACCGAGTCCGCCTAGCTTCAGCCAGCTCGGCTTGGAGGTCTGCTATCTGTTTTGAAAGGCCGTGCGACCGGGACGATTCCGCATGTAGAGCGGATTCGACCGAGCGCAATTGCGAAGCGTAGTTGCTAATTTCCAGCGCGTGTTGCGTCTGAGCCAGGGCGACGGGATCGTCCTGTCCCTCGGCAGATTTTGCAGCTTCCTGCAAAGCCTGGATGTCACTTTCAAGCTTGAGAATATCGGTTTTGAATCCCTTGATGCTCTCTAAGATTGCTGTCGCTGACTGTTCCGGCGTTTCCGCGCCAGGTACGTCGACCTCTCGCTCAATCTCGCTGAATGCCACGCTCATCGCTTCGAGCTGTCGCTGAAGCTGGGCAATCGATTCTGCATGGTTCTTGTTCTGCTGTTCGAGCATTTCTTGCGCAGTCTTGAGATCTCGTTCGGTGTCTTTGCGCAGCTGGACTTCACGTTCGTGTTCGCTGACCAATTGATCGCGCTGTTGGTGAGACTCCTGCTGGGCATCTTCAAGCGTTTGTACTTGACGCTATTGACAAAGGTAAGACCCCGAACCGGGACGGGAGACGTTTACGCACCTCGAGTTTGCCAACAGTGTTCGCCAGGGCATCCCTCTCCTCTCCCAGTTCCGCAAGATCCTTCATCACCTGCCCGTTGCGCTCTCGCATCTCTTCCAGCTGACTTAGCAAGCCCTGGTTATCTCTTAGAAGCGCTTCACGCGAGCTTTGTGCTCCGTCTGCGCGCTTCGTCTCCTTTGCAAGCTGGGCTTGCATCTTTTCCTGCGCAGCAGTAAGGGTCGCGTTCGAGGACTCGAGCGCTCCGAGGCGATTTGTGGATTCCGTTAAAGCTGTAGTGCTCTCGGCAAGGCGTAAGCGCAGATCGTCCAACTCCTTTTCGTTGGCCTGCAGCGATGACGATAGCTCATCGTGAGCGGTTTGTAGCGTGGCGTGCGCTTCCTCGATCTGAGCTTTTTCCTTGACTAACTCAGAGTGTTGATCCTTCATGCCATTCAGTTCAGCCTCGGATTCATCTTGCGCCGCGACAACCTCGTGATGTTCCTGTCGCAAAACGTCAGTCTCGTTCACCAAGCTCCGTCGCAAAGCCAAACGTACCTGCTTCAGTCGATTCACTTCAGTCTCCAAACCCCTTTCCCTTTCGCGCTGCCTCTCTAACCGCTCCTCCACCTCTCTGCTCAACCGATCCACCTCTTCCTTCAATCCCAAAGCTTCCGCCGCCGCGGCCTCCTTCACCTCCTCCACCTGCCGCTTCAACGCCCAAACCTCCTCCTCCCTTCGCCTTGCCACCTCCTCCGCCTCACCCAGCCGCGCAATCTCCCTCTCGAGCTCCTGGATTCGTGTACCGCGCGCAGCGTGATCGTGTTCCAGGGACGCCGCCTGCTTTTGGGCGTGCGCGAGTTCGGTGATTTCCGCTTCGAGGGCGGCGATGCGTTGGTGGGCGGCGATGAGGGCGGTATTGTCGGTTTCTCGCGAAGGGGGGTCTGGCTGGGCGAGGGTTTCGGTATGCAAAGAGGGTTCTGGGGTCTTGCTTGACGGCGCCAGTGGGGGCTCTTCTTTGCTAGACGACTTGTCTTCTTTTTCCTCTGCGTCTTCGACTGGCGTGACGTCGTCTATTACGGGCGGTGGGTCCAGAGCCGGTTGTTCCTCCACGACCGTGTCCTCTTTCGTCTCTGGTTCCGCCTTTACCGCTGAACCAGACTTTTCCTCCTCTCCGCCAACCGTTTCCTCAGTATTGGACGCCGCCGCGGCTTTCCCCTTCTTCTTCTTCTTTTTCGACTTTTTGTCGTTAGTCGAAGGCTCCGGCTCGGCATCATCTATCGTTGTGGGTGTCGGCGATGCATCTGGTTTACCGGCCTCCTTCGGCTCTGGAACGGTAGGATCCGTCGGTGCAGGTTCAGGTGTTTCCGCATCGAGTTTCGTTGAATCGGCAGTATCCTCTTGAGATGCGGTAGGTACTTCGCCGGACTCGACGACGCCTTCACCTGCAGCCACATCCGTGTCCTTCGTTGTCGCCTCCGTCTTTGGTGGTTCCGATACACCGTTCACTTTCTCCGCCTTTGCGTCATCTGAAGTCTTATCCTCCACTTCCTTCACTTCCGCGGGACGACCGACATCAAGACTGGCACGAGGCGATGCTCCTACTTCGGAAGATGCTTTGCTCGACGCACCTGTAACAGATGTCAGCGTCCGACCCTACTCGTTCTCGGGAGACATACCAAGACCTTCCTTCTCTCGTTTCCGCTTTGCGAGCTACGCAAGAAGCGTTAATCCTGGAAATAAACCGACGAACCCTCGAACTTACCAGCTTCTTTGCTCGCTCCGCCTTGGCCTTGCGTTCTTCTTCTGGTGTCATTGATGAGCCGACCCTATATGAAGCGAGCAGTGGACATGGGGAGAATGCACTACGATATCCTGCTCGAACCCGCTCCGCCGCGCGCGCCAACTCTGACGAATCCCCTGACGTGTCGCGCGGAGCAATCGAATACAGCCAGTCACCTAGTTCTTCCCAAGTCATCTGCTTCCCATTCCCTCTTCGAGATACGTCTGTGCTCCATACACACCATCATGGCACAAGTAGACGATCAGCGCCGGGCAGAAGCACAGCGTCGAGCGGAAGCCCGTCGCGCGAAAGCCGCGGCGAAGAACGCTGCTGCCGGAAACGCAAAAGGAGAAACGGCAGTCAAGGAGGAAGGGCTGACAACGAATGATAGTAAGTCCTGCGTGTATCACTGTCCATCCGGTGTTCACCTTGGACGTGTGATATTCTTCAAGATGTGCATCTCTCGCAATCGCCGTTGCCAACCGCAACCGTGCCACCGGCCATAAAAATCGCCGAAGAGACATCCCAAAAGCCCCAGACAATCCCGGAACCATCCCCTATAACCACGAACCAACCAATCGAATCGTTGGACGATCCTCCCTCACCGATCATGGAAGATCCTCCTACGCCGGACCTTCCACCGACGGCGCTTCCCGCTGTATACGATCCCGGGTACCCGCCAGCGGGAAACCTCGGCGATATGTCGTCCCTCTTCAATCCGGAGATGATGCAGATGTTCCAAGGCGCGGGAGGAGGACAGGAAGGCGCGTCGCCGTTTGCACCGCGGCAGCAGGCGCCTGCGGTCAAGGAGGAGAAACCGCTAGTTGTGCGATTGATGCCGGTGGTGCATATGGTCGCGATCACGGTCATGTTTTACCTTACGGTTTTCGTGTGGGAACCTTCCGTTTGGGCATCGGGTGCCCGGGGGTCGGGTTCGGATCAAGATTGGAGATCCGGGGCAGGACGAGCGGCGAGGTGGCGGAACTTGAGGGGTGATACGGGTGTTGCGAGTGATATCTTGACGTCAGGGTTTGCGAGTCTGGTATGCCCCTCGTAACGACTTCTCTGGACCACTACTAACCTTGTACTCCCCTCGCAGCCTGTCTTCTGGGCATTCGTCACGCTGGAGATACTGCTATACAGCACAGAAACGCTTCTTGTTCGAGTACGTCCTCTCGTCAACCATACAACCAGAAACTGATCTCCTGTCCCTAGCCAAAGCCGCCCCGTCTTCCCGCACTCATCGCCCAATTCCTCCCACTCGTTCCAAAGCAATACTCAGAGCCGGCCATGCTCGCCTGGAAGATTGGCGGCGTGGTGCTTCCAGTGATCACGCGCGTGACGGGAGATGCTTGTCTGTTGGTGTTCTTCTTTGTGATCACGGTGATCATCAAGGGGCGGGTATGACATAGTGCGCGATGATGGGTGATGCGCGAGGTGTATTGTCGTGCTTGATTGGCCTATCTATGGGAGAGATGGCGTCATCCGTCCATCGATCGATCCAACAAAGGAGCATGTCGATGAGACCTCCTTTCAAGACGAAAAAAAATACCCTCGGATGCTGCTATAAAGCAGGGGAATCAAAGCTCTTGTCAAGGCATCTATCCTTTACCCTGCTCATCGACTAGATACTAGACTTTTCGCTCCTCGAACTCCAAACGCGCATCAATCACCTACATGAGCAGCTACACTGGGCGGGTTGCCGATCCATCTCAGCAGGAATTCGCGGATAACTACACTTTGCTTTTGCGCGACAGCGATGTGAACGAAATGATGTCATCGTTTCACGACTCGCTGCCTCGCTCACAGTCTCCTGCGAATGGCGAATACTCTGCTCCATTTTTGTCGGAGGAGACTTGGGACGAGGCAGAAAGATTTTGGGCCCAGCAAGCGGAGGCGCCTCCCGACATCGTTGACCCTGCTCCTCTTTCTTCAACTGTTGACTTTGATCCAGGAGTTGTGTCGAATCTCAGCAGTGTTCAATCCGATGTGCCACCAAGCAGTACCTCGAGAAGGACAGCACCCGGCTCAAGTCGTGACGGCTCCAGGCCCTCCACTAAGAGGTACATTCGACGCGCCTGGACCATTTGGCGACCAGATCACAAGTGCTTTGACGACAAAGGGGCCCAAGTGCCTGAGCAGGAGGGCAACGGACCCTGGATGAAGATGGTAAACTCTACCAATGCCCTGACGAAGTTCCTCGGTGTGGACAGAAGTGGGTTCGACATGATCATCCAACACATTGCATCAACCAACCCATATCCCGTCTTCGGTTTGCAACCCGTTTCCATGAAGCCTGGAGATTCAGGCGAACTGATGTGGCTCATGAAATCCTACCCTCAATATTCCCACGTGCGGCGTAGACACCTTACCGACGCCGAACGCCAGATCACAACGGAAGCGAACGAATTCGAAAGGGAAAAACGTCACGTCCTGTTGAAGATAAATGTCAAGAGGAATGGCAGTAGGCCCAAAGGACAAATGGGCATAGATGAAACCACTCTACCAGTATACGAGCAATTCGGTACCCTTCCTGCAAACCCGTCATACCACCTCGCTCGAACGGCGCATGCCA
>JAMALH010000027.1:0-150834 GCA_023628075.1 Naganishia sp. PG3902-1
CTAACCCCTAACCCCTAACCCCTAACCCCTAAGTAAGCTTCAGGATCCATCGCTGAATTCCTCTAACAGGAGACAGCCTGGCCCAATCTGCCAGCTACCCTACTGATGGCTGAGAAATTTGTCCAAGAGTCATCATCAAGCCGCCAGCCACCCTTAGGCGAGCACTGGAACTGGGCTGCCTGGAATACGTGTATCAGAACCGTGGGTTCTACATGGCAAAAGAAGTGAAAGTCGGAGCCTTGCCACGTCGCCGTCTCAATAAACCTGTTCTCCTTCGGGCCTCTTTGAGCATCCTGGCGATTCGCAAGATCTGTCAGTATCGAGAGCTGTGACGGCCATCTCGGATTACGCACCAGCATCCACAGCTTCGCGGCCAGATAAGAGAGTTTGTGCGGCTCGTCGATGTCGGGTATTGCAGCATGTTTTCTGCTGTCATACCTGTACAGCCCACTGCTAGCAAAGGAGCTTGAGATTGGCATTTCCGTCTATCCTCCCAAGGCAGTGCCAGGATGACCCGTTCAGTCGTTGGGTTATATTCGCCAGGCCCATCAACTCACGGCCCGTCGCCTTTTCAACTCTGGTCATAATCTTCCAGTAAGACTCAATCTTGGTAGCCTGGGATGTCGTCTGCTGGCCGTCACGTTTTCTGGGCTCCCGTACATCCTTCCACCTCTCTTTTCGCAACTTGTACGTGGTCGTCAAATTCGAAAAGTATGACTTGTACTCTTGCATCAAAGCCACTTGCTGCGTTTACTCGTTGAACGAGAAGGTTTGGGATTCGTCCCTCAAATCCTTTTCAGACCCCAGCTTCTTCTCGGTGTGAACCTGTTCCCTTGCTGTTAGAGATATCTTCTGACTTTCTTTAGGTGCTTACCTTCGACGATATCGAGGTCTTCTCTCGTTCGGCGATCAGTGCTGGAATGTGTACATTACCACCCAACAAGAAAGGGGAGGTCCGACTAGGGTACGACTCGTCATCTCGAAGACTGACTCTTTTGCGCAGGTTCGCCATTTGACCGGTCTATACGTCCCCTTCTGCCTTGCTGAGCGCCATCGTTTCCAGAATTTCGAGCCCTTCGTCCAAATCGGCCAACTACTTCTCCTGCTTGGAACCTTCCTCAGTGACGGCGTCTGTCGTCCTCTTGCGAGAAATCTGATTGATGATTTCCTGCCTTCGCTCATTTGCCCCAGATTCTACGTCGCCATCGTCGGCGACCGGTGCTTTGGTGACGCGATCGAGGAAGGGCCTCGTTTCCTTTTCGGTCAGGGGTTCCGAGGCGCTGACATCCGCCAAACGCCACAGAGCTGCGGTCTCTTCCCATGCGGTTGCACAAATGTCGTCAAGCTCTTTGTCGCTTGGAAACTTCAAGGCGCGTGCGAGACCCTCCTCGCCGAGTTTCTCGTCCAGCTCGATGAGGTTGGGTAGGTAACCGAGCTTCTTGTCGGTGTCGTACTTGAGATCGAATTGTCCGGATGTGACGAGTTCAGTGAACTGCGTCAGATAACGCTGCATGTTCAACCAGGCGACAAAGGAGAAATTTGGATCGAATTGGCGAGCCTGGCCGAAGCAGTGTTCGCACATCTCTGAGCCGTGCCTTTCTGGGCAGAACGGTGTCTCGATGTAGTAATCACGGTGAGCCCGTAACAGACAGGTCGTTGCCTCGCAAAGTTGAAGTATGGATCCCGCCGTCTGATCTGCAATGAAGTAATGCTTGGCATCAAGAATATCGATGTCGAAAAGCCGGTTCAGGACATCGTTCGCGGTGTCGATATACCGCCTCCACGTGAGGAGGAAGAAGTGTGCGCGGAAGGCCGCCTTCCCTTTTTTGCGCATTGTGCAGCTCTTTGTTCAACCACGCATCAGACAGCTCCCCTGAAATGCAGTATTTAGATCATCAAAGGTATATCTTCCACTGGCCAGCCACCACCCACCGAAGACGAAGCATATCAGGAACATGCCGATGTAGTCTTCCTGAATTCCTTGACCCTCTTCATCCAACATGCATCGAAGATTCGCAGCAGAGAACAGCCGCAGCGCAGCTCTATCGTCTTGTCGATCAAGATTATGGAGATCCGAGTATTTCAATGCCCGTTCCTCTTGATCGAACAAGGTATCGACAAGCGAAAAGGAGATTGTGCCGCTTCCTAACGTCAAGGATTTCGCGCCAACGAGCATCGCATTTCGACAACTCTTGGCGATATGTGAGGGATCGGGAACGCTGATCATGGGTTCCCCTTCATTGAAAACTTGACACGACATTTTCACCCCGAGACGCTCGTGCCGATAGGTTAGGCGAGGTTCCTCCCAGTCTTACGGGATGCTTCGATCCTCGAGTGAAATCTGTTTCGCTCTGACTTCAGTCGAAGCCGCGTCGGAACCTAACGAGAGGATTCTTAGCCCGACTTCGTGCGCCATCTTACGGACTTCCGTCAGGTACGCCGCAACCGTCTCTGCCTTTTCGCTAGGCGAAACGACCATGGAGCTGACGAGAAATGGGGAAACCCCGGGTACTGTGGGCTGGACGGCAGTCGATGTTCCGTTCAGTGCTGATGAGTAGGGGACCGCGTAAAAGGCTCACCTTGAGGTAGATGCAGCGCATCATTTTGATGCCCAGATTTTCCTTCTCGATTTTCTCCGCGATCTTGGGGATATCGGATGGCGTTGCACAGTAGGCTTCTCGAAAAGGCAAGGTGCTTCCGGTGAGATGTCCGCCGATCCTCTGGCCGCTATCGTTGTATGGCGCATATATCCGAGTGGAGCCAAGGGAGCCGGCCACCTTTGAATAATGGTCACCGCTCAGAGTCAGCGTTATTGACCACCTAACTATTGGCAACGACAATCACCTTCGTGCAATCCATTGTAAGCACCAGGGCCCACTCCAGCCCAAGCGGTCCATCTTGCGACGGAGGGCACGGAAGGTCTCGATATCGAGATCTGGATTTGCCATCACTTCTGGCTTGCGATTAGAAACCACACGTCTGCGTACCGGATCAAGATCCGTCAGCGGCTCTGGTCGTATGCTGAAGAGCAAGGTGCGACTCACTTCATATGTCGCTCCGTAGGGAGCGGGAACAAGGCCCAGAAAATAGCATAATTTTGCATGCTTCGATACCCATAGCCACGAAGCAATATGGCAAGGTTGGTCATTCGTTCGGTCCATCGCATACCGTACATCGCCCTGCCAGTGGGATGGTCGGATCTGACTGCTACTTCTTGTAAAGCAGCGCAGACCTCCAAGAAGTTCTTCCACTTATCAAGCTTGCCTTCGTTGGCAAGAGCCGCAAGATTTTGAAATGTTGCTCCAACTCCCTGGCTTACGGAACCCACCAGTCTCTGCACCAAAGGATTGTCCATGTGCCTGATAGTCAGGGCGAAGGCTCGATGGAGCAGGGCTTTTGGCGTGTGGGTGGCCTTCCTCTGCCGTTCCATCGTTTCTTCCGGGGATGCACTTTCCGCAGCGGCTTGTCTCAGCTCGGCCTTGAGCCAAAGAATATCAAAGTCGGGTCGCTTTGGAGTGTAACATTGAGGCATACCTTCTGCAGCTGGCGTCTTAGACTGTCATTCTGCGCCAATCTCCTGCATGACATGCAAGGCCTTCCGGCGCGATCGGAGTATTTATTGCAAGAAATGGAGCGAAGCCGCTTTGGCTCGATTGACCATCGCCGAATTGCACTGCAGACGTCTTTTCAATGATTCTGCTCGTCCTCGGTCCACCGATTTGGTGTGGACTTGCCCTTGCCGTAAAAGTTCCGGAGAGTGACGCCATGTGCGAGGTCTCGCAGCTCATCTTTGGTGAATGGAACGCATGTTGTCTTCTTCCATTTCTTGTAGGGAAACACCGTGATCTTCAAACGATTCATCATCGGCGCAGATAGCAGACCGCGTTCCGTGGATAAGCCATTCTCGGTAGTATAGTACGCGATAGCCGGTGATCGTAGACCCTCGCATGAGTACTTCGCTCGAGTGAGGGAATTGTCTGTCGCTCGAGGCTTGGGGACCCTGCCGACCATACGCAAAAGCATCGGACTGTTGGACACGACTTGCTTCTTCATTCTGCTGGACATACTGTCCCGATCCTGTTGTCGAGCACACAATGCTACTAGTACGTCCTCGCAGCCCCGCGCCAACGAATCGACGAGCTTACCAGTCTTGCAGCGCATTTCTTGTCGTGATGTCTCTTGCGGGACATCTGATACTGTAGATACACGAATCCCTCCTTACGGTTGCCCTTTTGGACATGCTCGATCCATTTGAGACAGTGACATTGATACTTGGCTGCGTCGAGGGCGAGTATCTCCAAATCCATAAGCCACTGTTCGTACCGTATTTTGCCCTCTCTTTCGCTCTTGGAAGGAGTGCGCTGCCGTGTCAGTGCATCTTGCTTCTCCTCCTCGATCCGCCTACGCTTCGCAGTGACTTGCATCTCCTCTCCCTCACTTCGCTGCCTCCTCTTTGTGGAAGAATCTGGTAGAGATTTAGGTGGAGTTGGATCTTGCAGTATCGCAAACAACGCGTGTAGTGTCTGTGTCTTTCCCCGGCTGCATTTGTTCATAGGTGGAGTGGGTGTACTGGGACTCTCCCTAGACGATATCGACGACAAGGTTTTCGCGGGAGTCACAAGAAATTTCGGTGCAGTGGCAGTCTGGCTTCCAGGAGACAGATCCGGATTCTTTTCGGAGGGCGTAGCGGAGAAGTGGCGGGATGGCGTTGCGAGCCGCATGGTTGATGAATTGGGGGACCACGATTTCGACTGGGTAATGTCCAGCCTGGGGGATTGAGTGTCAACCGAACTTTTCGACGGGGTGCTGGCTGCATCACTGGAAGGAGTCACAGGATTGCCCTTCGCGCGGCTCACGAAAAAGTCTTCGATGGAGCTGTAAGCGACCGATGACGAGCCAGAGATGGTCGGTAAGGTCCAGCATTGAGGCCGCAGTACTTGCCACAGGACGGCTCGTTGCTGCTCATTGAAAATGTCCGGACCAAAAACTGCACACATGAACAACTTGAGACGGTACCGTGCTGGAACCATGGCAGGGCTGTCAGCACCGAAGGCTCGGTGAATGGCGCTGGGTATGGCGAAAAGGTCACAGCTGGGAGCATCGGGTTGACAAGGGCTTAGGATTCGTTCGTATTCCGTTACGTGGGCAGTAATGCCACTGGCCTTCGAAAATTGCCGAACGCTTGTCGGGCGCCCTGACCTGCGTTGTCCACTCATCACCCAGGAGTGCCGCCGGAGTTTGAGAGGCTGTCCATCCATTTAAGCGCACCGTTTGCGCTGATGCTGAAAGTAGTCCAATGCTTGTTCTTGTGGTTGAAGATACCAACGATCTCGCCATTCGGGTTGTGAGCGAGCCACTGGGCGTACGCGATCATGATGTGACGTTTCAAAGTCCCGTCTGCTCGGCGACGCAAATCTGGAGACCCGGAGGTATTGTTGACCTGGCGCTCAACGAGTGTCTCATCGGGATCTTCCAGCCCTGGCAGTGTATGCATTGATTAGGAAGGGTGCGGACTGGGGTATTCGTATCCAATACTCACCGACATCGGAGCGCAAGTCGATATCGAGGACTTCGTCATCCTCCTTCACTTCTTCCCCAACCTCTTCCGCCAGCGAGGTCTCGCCTAATTCCTCATCACCATGGAAATCTTCGAGATCTGACGCGTGTGCGTTCGTGCGTCGCGATAACATAGTCGACTCGTGAGTCGTGACAGTGAAAAGTGACGTCAAGCGAAACGCGGTTGTCAGGTGCGCAGAGGCTGACGCGTTTCTTGTGGAGCAAACAAGGGTCTCTGCCGAACCCCGGATCATGCCTTGTCTAAGTCAGTAGCCCGGTCCAGCCTTGTTCAAGTTCTCGCTGCCGGTTCGTCGGGATACGTCGCAAGCGATTCAGTATGGCCCGCTCTGCCAGATCGTCGAACAGAAAAGGTCCCGCACGCAAGAATTCGACTGCGGCAACAACAGATGCTCTGGCTGCAAGGGATCATCGGCAAACTACTGCAGTGCGGAAAAGGCCGCGGGATGAGGAGGCAGCAACGGCTACGCAGTCGACCTATTTTCCTCGGATCGGAACTGCCTCCAGATCGCCCTCCCCCTTCCGCGCTCGCTCGACTGTTTCCTCGTGAGTTGATATCATGCCAAGGCTACTTTGTTCCAGCGCTAATATTGTCATCTCTGCACTATCTTAATGCGACGTTGCAATCCCTGATATCTCTTCAATCCCTCCGCAGGAGATGACGATGACCGCCGTTGAAGAGACCTTCAAGCGGCATTGGAGGAAGCATGTAGACGAATCGCCGAAATGGAGCAGCAGGACGAGTTGAAGAGTACAGCCTTAGAGAATGAGAGGCGATCAAGGGAGCAAGCTGAAAGTAGGTCTTCGGACACCGATCGCCGGTCTCCGTGTTACTTTATGACTCTGCCTTTGGCTGGAGCTTCTATCGACAGGGAGCCTCCGCACTGCCTTGGCCTCGCAAAACGATGGGCAACAAGCCGGCATACCCCGACCCGTCATCGGTGGAGCGATCCTAGGAAGGCTTCGTCGACTACACAGTCGGTCGATCCTCGGTCTGCAAGTGGTCAGCGCCTCGGATCTTACGCCAGATCAAGTAAGAGAAAACAAGTTGAAAGCCTCACTTTGGCGTTGGCTGCAAGTGAGTCAGTCTAAAATAATGCGATATCGTGCTGAGCTCTCTGCACGTCTTGTAGTCTACTGCGAGAGTGGTGGTCGCGTGGGGCAAGATGAACACTGATGCAAGGCTTCAAGTTGACGCATTACCTTCCTGGCAAACCCTTTCGAATGACCAGAAGACGCTGTTGATGACGGAGGTACGGAAATCTCTCTTAAAATACGGGAAGCTAAATAGATGAATCTTGAATCAACAATTTGCTCGCCGCGTACGATCCACGCCCTCCGCCAAGGCCCTTTTTTATCATGGCGACATGTTCGTTGCAACCGAAGGCCATTCGGTGTTCACCAATGACTGGATCTTCAAAGATATGATGCAGGTGGTCATGAATGATATCACGTTCGTCCAAGACAATTTTCCGAATGCAGTTGATCTTGTTCGCCATTGCTGAGCTACTGGTGGTGTCTTACATTTTCAGTGATACCGATACGCTTTATCTAACCTTGGCTGAAAACATTAGATTAGTACCGGAAGACAACCTAAGCGTCAATTGGCCTCCAGCGCGGGCTACCGAGCTTTTGGTTCCCGTTGTCAGCCGCCAGACCTCGGCCGAGCGGCGGCCGCGAATCTCCAGGCGTCCCAGGCGAGCGAGACACGGACCGTCGACGGAAGATGACATGGATCATTGCACAGAGTCATACAATGAGCGTGACGGTGAGGACGACATGCGGTAACGAGACACTTGGCTGGGCAAAACAGCAGGTCTACTGAGCAGACGAGGTGTACATGATGGTATCAGCATATTCGATTCGATACAGGTACGTTACAGGGCTGCTCGAGAGCTGCTAGCCAAAGCTTCGAAGAATAATTGTCCTTCTGCCTTTTTGAACACGGTCAGCAATTATAAGTGAGGCCTGAGAGAGTTAAGATTGCAGCAGGCGATTGGAAAGTGAGAGAGGTGATCTAAGATGACGGTGAGGTGGGTTGATTCAAAGCGAACATGATTGGCTGGGACGTGTAAAGCGAGTGGTCTGTGATCGCGAGGCTCATTATGGAACCAATGCCGACGGGTGCGCTAGCCATAAGAAGCATCTACTGCAGATGCCTGCAGACGCCTTCTTGGATTTGACCTCCTGCGCTTGAATAACATGTTGTTCCACAGCCATGTCGAATCTGTGTTCATGGGACAAGGTACCTGTCATTGCGTTTGACCTGTGGCGTCAAGTCCTTGTGGGCCAAATTATCCAAACCGAACTTGGCTTGGTGAGCCTATTTGAAGTCTCTGCGCTCGAGTGAAAGCGGTATTGGGCACAAAAGATCGATATCGGGAATTAGCTTAAGGCTCCTGACAGATTTTCTATAGTGTGGGGATCTCGACACGCCTGGACGCTCCCGCTTCGTAGCGCGGACTTTTCCGCTGGATCTCCGCGCGCTGCCTTGGTGCGGGGCCACCTGCTCTAGATGATGATGTCACGTCCGCCGCCATCGTGCCTTGTTCCCCGTGTGCCACCCGCCATGGCCTTCCTCGTCCCGCTCCTCCTTCCCGCCGTCGTCGACGCAACAGCCAACGTCGGTAAGCTCCATCTCCGCCGTATGCGCTCGATCTCACGTGAGTGTCCCCAGCGCTCGGTATTACCAACGCCGTCCAGGGCACGTCCTCCTCCGTCACCTTCCAGATCGGCCGTCATGTCTACACCTCGGCCAAGCCTTTCCCGCTGCACAAGCTTCCGCCGGAGATCAGGCAGGAAATCATCTTGATGGCGCTAGAGGGCAGCAAAGAGTACGTCCCCATCGTCCCGCCTTGGGACAAGTCGCCTGACCATCTCCCTAGGTTAATCCAAGAATCCATCCTCGTCTCGCGCCCATTCGCCCTTACGCCCACTCCAATACCACTGCACAACCCTCTACACGACCCGAAATCACCACACTACCGTTCCATTCGCGGAGAATGGCAAGTGACCAATGGCTACCCCGTCAGTGCCTGGCGGTGGCCGATGGTCGATCGTGAATGGCGGGACGTATGTCGGCGGCGGTTATGGCGAAATATCGTGTTGGATACGCCGAGGTCGTGGGTACTCTTGCCTTCTCGCTGAAATGTCGTATTGACTGCCAGCAGGTATCGAGGATTTCTCAAGTTTCTCGCGGATGGTCAGTTGGACGATATCCTTGACCGTGTGCATTCTCTTCAACTCGATCAAGGATTCAAGGATCCCTCGGACCTATGTAAGCCGATTCCATTCCTGCTCGCGAATGTACACTAACCCGGTACATCGCACTCATACGCAGATCAAATCATCCGCCATCCTAAACTCATCAACCTCCGCCGTCTCGCTATCCTCGCCTCGTGGCCATACAGCAGCACCCTCACCGTTCCTCCCACCCAAATGTTCAAATTCGGACTACAACTTATTCCTCCTCCGCCCGCCTTGCCGATCCGCTCAGCTGACGACGATGAAGTCCACGACGTCGAATACGAGCGGGAAGACGCTCCCAAGCGGCTCGACTGCCTCACGCTCGGTCTCCCGCTCGACCAATGCACCAACACCGCTTCCCGGCAACACCTGCGCCTCCTTCGTCCGAAACGCCTCGAGATCTCCCTCCTCCTCCACCCCAACGCTTCCCTCCTCACGGAACTCGCCACCCTATTCAGAGATACGGACACCCACCTATCCATCCGCTACCTGGCATCCGACCGTGCACCGCAACTCCCAGATCCGTCAATCCTCCTCGACCCCTCACTCAACGTCTTCCCGACGATCGACCTTCATATCCCATCGCTCACCGGCCCCGGCCGTCCGCCCATGCTCCCGCACAGACCCTTCACCAACCAACCATCCCCGCACACGTCATTCGCCGACCACCTCGTCAGCCTCATATCCCTCGATCCCTCGATGCGCAGACGATATGCCGTATACCTCGAACACGCCGCGCCCCCGATGGGCGGGTTCGGGCCCGGGTGGATGAAGCCCGAGGAGCGGGTCGTATGGGAGCGAGAAGTGGATGCGGTGTGGCCAGGGAGCGCTGTCGGGCCGGATAGCGGGGAAGCAGTGGTGGATGCCGGATCATCGCGCGGCGAGAAGAGGGACGTGGGAAAGGCGGTCGAGGAACGCGGTGATGCGGGCGACGCTGGTGAGGATCATTGGGAGCGCGAGACGAATCTAAAGTTGCTTGGCGGGTTGATTTCTCTGCGGCTGGAGAGCAAGAAGCACTGATGATGTGCTTTTTGTGCTTGGACTCTCCCTCTCTCTGTGCGGCTAGTGAACTTATAATATAGACGTGACAATAAGTGGACCTCCGTTGTAATGTCGGATTTCATGATGATAATGAGTCCCTAGTGCTCCCTGCGTATTTTCCCGTTGATCATCTTCGACATCCGTGGAAAAGGTCCGGCAGTGATCACCCAGAACCCGACGCAATGGAGCCGTTGACGGCGGCAAGCGCCGTCATGAAGCACATATGCTCTTGCTTGCAGTATCTGGTGTTGCTACGATTTGCACCATTACTATGTCTCCCTTTATTCTGGTGCCACCTATTTGTCTGCCTTTGCCGGTGTTCCATATACGATTGAAATCTCTCGGCTATCGACGCCCTGCGTTTGAAACACCTGTGTCCCAACCAAACCCGTGCCGTCCGATGTCCCGCATGGCTCTTACCGCGCCTCTTGATCCGTCCCGTTCCAATCTGTCGGCCGCCAGCCACGTCTTGCTGAGTGCCGATACGACCAACCGATCATCGCTTTCGCCGGCGTTGGCCAACGTTCAACTGTCACGGAAAGGTTATCGAACTCGGCGTCTCCGTCTATGGGTTGGGCGTACTGGATGAATGAGGACTGGCGAGAAGCGTTGTGTGTCACTGCGGACCGATGCTCGAGGTCCTTGCCTCGTGAGACGGGCATACATAGCGCTAGGCAGCGACTGCGGTGTCCAGTCTGAGGACTATCGACCGAGGTCACATGGTCCGAGGTCACACACGGAAGAACGGCACGACGGGTACATGGGGCTGTGTCTGGTGGGCGGTGAGCGAGCATCAACCGTTCCACCGTGGTACCGATCACCCATGTCTTACTGGAATCATTACCCCAGATCACGTGGGCGCACAGACGTTGGTGCCCCTTGCGCTTTTACGGCATCTTCAGCCCGTAAGGTAGGGAGATGATATCCGGCACAGGCAGTCTCGAAGCATCATGACAAGCAACGAGGCAGGCCCATCCGACGCCGTGACGAGCGATCCCGAGCCTGCGAGATCAGCGACGGCCGAGTTCGGCGCGAAACGAAAGCGAGTCTCGGCAAGTCGCGACAGGTTGTCCGTTTGACGTTGTTGCTGATTGTGGTCTTTTCCTTCGAAAGAGAGCATGCGATAGGTGTCATAAGCTTGGTACCAAAGTACGAGATCTGCCGAGTCGCCCGCGGCAGGACGATTGATGCCATCCCCAAGCTAGTGTATACCAGGCACAGTATCGACATCCTGCCAGCCATGCTACGATTACGGAGAAGCATGTACGTACGACAGACCCATGCGCCCGCGCGGGGTAAGTTGGACTCGTACGTTGCCGCATACAAAAGACCATTCGCTGAATTCTGCCCTCTCATGATGGTGTGTGCGTAACGTGTATAGCCACCGGCAAAGCGGAAAGCAAAATCTACTCGGGAATCGGATGACCGTAGTGTGTCTCCTGAACGTGGGACCCGAGAGGAACCCACGGATGAAGTTCCGATGGATAGCATCATGACCCTCGTGACCCTTTACCGCGTTCTCGTGTACCCAATGTATGTGCGCACACCACACCGTTATCTTCTCATACATCGCTCCTATCTCTGCCCCGACAGATTCAACTTCTTCCACTGGTCCCATTTCCTCCGCGATATAAAAGCCGGCCGACACACACACGATGAAGCTTTCCGCGCAACGCTCTATGCCGTTTGCGCCGTCGTCTCCGCTCGACTCCGGGACGGTGCGCTCTCCCATCTGCCATTCCTATCCGACATCCTCCCGCCAACGTACGCCACACATCTCGCCACCGCTCCCTCTCCTGAACAGTTCAAATCCCGTGCCGAGCAGCTCGTGCCGGGAGACTTGCTCTTGGCCGCGCGAGAGTTTGACAATCTGCGTGCAGTGGCGCTCTTGGCGCTCGTGTGCATCCAAAACGGGGATACGGAGCAGTTGCAAGGCTACTTGGGGAATTACTCGACGATGATGGTCGTTTCGGGGCTGTATGACGAGTCCAGATGGGAACCAGCGCTTTCCGATATTCAGAAGGAGGAAAGACGAAGATTGGTGCGCGACTACATTCAGGGTCTTCATTGTGCGCTTTGGCTGACAATTTAGGGATCGGATGGCAGTTCTGGTCGAATTATACGCTCGATATTTACGCGTCCATGGTATGGGGCAGCATGACCCATCACCGAGAATGTTACTGCGCCGTCTCCTACCCGAGCGAGATTCACGATACCCTCTCGGGACCGACCTCGGTCAAAGCGGCTAACCATACCTCATGGCTCCGTGGTTGGAACTTTACGACGGACCTCTACCGGATTCTCGAACGCGTCATGGATGTCATCGCCACCTCCCGCCGCCGCACGAGTGGAATCGGACCACCAACGATGCGCGTATTGGATCATAGCATCGGGACCGACGTCGTCACGCCCTCACTATCGTTGGCTTCCGTAATGCCGTACGTGAATGGGATGTATGATGCGTTGCCGGACACGTTCAAGCACGTACGGCCGATGACGGGTGACTTGGAGACCGATATCGATAGTTTCCAGGCCGCTAATATCGTGGTCACCATCTACGTAAGCCTCATTGGTTGCGTCGCTCTCCCTGTGTTTTGTTGACTGTTGAGCATATACAGACCATAAAAGTGGCTATATTGTGCCACGAGGGCAGTGTCACGGAAAGATGCAAAGCTGCTGGAGAGCTATTGACCGCCTTGAAGAAAGTCCCGACGGCGTACATGCTCGCCATCAGCTCGCCATTGGTACGCTCTCGCCGACACGACTGGCAGGACTCTCGCCCTGACCATCGCTCTACGTTCTATACAGCTACATCATTTGGCCGGAATCGGGAATCTGCTGGGCGGAGTCGTTCAGGGTCCGCTCACGTTCAATAGCTACCTTGAAGTCCGACAGACCTTGTGAGTCATTCGCGCGAATTGGTCTGCGTGACTTGGCTGAAGGCGCTCGCATGTGATAGATTGTCACTTGCTGAACTTCTTTCGAGTTTGGAGGCAAGCCTGGCCCATTTCGCCGGCACGAGCGACAGATTGGTACAGCACATTTCCCGAATCGATGCATACATGCATTCGGCAGTGGATTTTCCGTTTCGAATCGACCCGCCCACGATCGAGGGCCATCGCGGTTCGGCAAGGGACTACCGGAACCCAGATGTCCAGGGATCGCGTTCTGTCAGTGTGAACTATCCTGTAAGACTCTTTTTTTTTCGCCCTTGTCTGGGCAACTTCTCACAGCGTTGCGATCTCTCAAGGGCATCGAGGCTTACAGCAGCGAGCAATCCGTCGTTCCGCAAGCGCAGACGATCGTCTCCTTTCCGAACCAACAACCATCAATGCCAGAGCTCGATTCGACACTATTCCTGTCCGACGAACTGGTGGCCGAATGGCCGTTTGATCTCGGTCAAGGTCCAATCTTTGATGCGCTGTTTGGCAGTCGCCCAGCTTCCGCCAATCTGTCCAATAATCTGCGTGGCTGGCAGCAATCATGATGCAATTGTACACAAACGAGGGATTTTGTAACGGGTATGATCATCATCCATCCACAAATAGCTACAGCCTATTACATTTTATAACAACTTTAGGCGACCGACTCGACATTTGTGATGCTCGACTTGTCCGTGACCTTGATGACGGGCGTATCGCCCTCGATGCCGTCGTCCAAAGCCAGAATATCTCCATTAGCGTGCTCTCGCCAAGATTTTTCGGCATCCCAGTTGAACGGCGATTTCGGCATGAACAAGATGGCGATAGATTCCAGTGTGCGATCCTGTTTTTTCCCACTCTCTCAGCATCCCGTTTGACCAGAAGGAATCCGTCAACTTACCTTTGTCTCCGGGTAGAACAGGTAGACGATCGGGATCCACAGCAGATTGAGCGCGGCAAACAAGAAATACGTTCGGTTCTCCAAATGATCAAACATGATCGGGTTGACCAACACGGTCCATCCGACTCCGATCGCCCAGCCGGTGATTCCGAAACCGTTTCCTTGGGCGCGAAGGTGACTGGGAAAGATCTCGGTGGGTATCAAGAAGGCGACGGTGCCCCAGGTTGCTGCCTATGTCAAGACCTGTTTAGAAAAAAAGTGCGATCACGCCAAACGGGGGACATTGACACTCACATAGATGAGATTGAACAGGAAGAGCATGGTCACCGCCGCGGGCGCGATCGTGGCGGCTTTCGACGGATTGTGACGAGAGGCCTCGTAGAGACCACCGGCAATGGCGTTGACGATACAGAGGCCGAATGCACCGAGCATCATGCATCGACGACGACCCCAGCGATCGACGATTTGTGCGGAAATGATGGTACCGACGATCCCGATCGTGTTGAGGCCGCCGGCGAGGCCGTTTTGCTTGAGTGAAGAGTAGCCGGCCTGGGAGAGGAGGACGGGCGAATAGGCGGTGACGGCTGCGACGAGGGCCCCTCAATCAGCAGCAGCGCGCGCGAGGGTAAGGGCGCTCTCCGCTCGGGGACGACTCACCCGTGATACCGGTCCAAGATGCCATGATTTGTAGCCACAGACAGAGCCATGCTCGACGAGTGAGATGAGGCGAGTCGTGACCGTGCTTGAGATCACAAAGAATCTTGACAAACTCGATCGGCGTTGACTTTCTGGCGCCCTGGCTGACCTTGACGATCTCTTGATACTCCCGTTCGACGTCTGGGTCACCGGCCGGTTTCGCTCGGATGTGTTCGAGAACCTCGAGCGCTTCTTCATGGCGGCCGACCGAGGCGAGGAAACGCGGTGAGTCGGGAAGGAACCGAATGAAGATGGCGAGGATGATGGCGGGCACACATTGGAATCCTAGCAGGAATCGCCAGCGGAGAGGGGACCAGCCTTCGAGATGATCGGGACCGCCTTTGACAAACGCCAGGCCAAAGGAGATCCAATAGGCGACGGAGATGCCGAGGTAATTGGCCTGATGGCGATGTGTGCCCCCACACGCGCGTTCAGCGTCACGGGCCTGGTTCGCGGAGTCGTCCTGCACTTACGATGAAAACGTAACCCAAGAATGCGCCGCGGTGATGGCTCTCTGATACCTCTGAGCAAAACACGGGCACGATCCCGGTCAACGCTCCCGTTCCCAAATCCGGTGACGACGCGCGCGACCAGGATAAAGTCGGAGGACTGGATAGCCGTTTGCAAGGCTCCTCCGATGCACGCCAAGATGGCGCCCCACCAGATCCCGTTGATCCGACCGATCCGATCGGCCAGCCAGCCGCCGACGAAGCACCCGACGATGGCGCCCAGGTAGTAGATCGAGACGATCCCGCCTTGATGGACGACGTCGGTCACGATCCCGTCTGAACCGATGCCGACCTGGTTGACGTAATCGGGCGAGGCGTTGACGCCGCCCATGACGCCTTGATCGTATCCTTCAAAGAAGATGGCGACGAGCGAAAAGAGTTGAATGGTCACGGAGAGGCCGCGCGGGCTGAGGCGCTTCCAGACTTTGGGGGTGGACCGTGCGAGCATCTTGATCGGCGGCGTGGGTGAGCGATGGCGCGAGGATCAACGGAGCATGCATTCCAGGCGATGGCTTATATCCTCTGCGACGCAGGCAGGGCCCATCGGGTGGTGATGGCTTGGACGTGCAACGCTCTCTCTGCGGGGCACACCTTCTCGAGCATCCCGAGGGAAATGGATCTGCGGCTGAGGGGTCCCCTCCGCCCCGGCCGTCGTTGATCTTGGCCAGCCGTACTCTGCGGGAATCGCTGTGAAGGCAGCCGACGGGGGGGATGGGCCGGATGCACCTGCTAAACCTGTTCCACGTGCCGAGGATGGCCCCGCGCCCTCGCGCGGGGCACGCTGCTGGAATCCGGCGAGTGAATTACTCCGGAACAGGGGCCGGCGGCTGGACCTGCAGCACTGGCTGAGCCGTGGGTCGAGGGGAAGGCAACCGCTCGGGACACGGACAACACAAGGCAGGCGAGAGAGCGTGCTCGTCCCACACAGGACCCTCACACGGGAACAGGACATATAAGCCCCGCCCAGAATGGCCAGTTCACGACGGCGCGACGCCCACGACCGTCATCGATCTCGCACATCGACATCTCTGCCTTTGCCATGACGATCCCTGTCCCGTCCTCGCGCCTCGACTTGAAGATCCTCGGAATGAACAGTGGCACATCGATGGTGAGTCCGCTCCACGCGATCGGTGCATGGGATGTCGACTCATCCGTCTTGGTCGCGAATCACTAGGACGGCATCGACTGTGCCTACTGCCATTTCTGGCAGGACACGCCCGAGTCGCCCATGAACTTTGAGTTGCTGGTCGTGCGTATCCTGCGCCCCACGGCTCCACCTTCGTCCTGGAGTTGATACCTTTTGCCTTTGTCAGTATGACGAATTTCCACTCGCGCAACCGGTCAAGAAGCGGGTCATGAACATGATCCTGAACAACTCGACGTCCCCCGAAGAGTTATCCGAAGTCAACGTTCAACTCGGCGAGACGTTTGCCGAGGCCGTTCACGCCTTTTCGCAAAAGCACGCGATCCCACTGTCCGCCATGGACGCGGTCGCATCACACGGACAGACCATCTGGCTGTTATCGATGCCGGAAGAGGGCCAAATCAAGTCGGCCCTGACCATGGCCGAAGGATGCTTCCTCGCCTCGCGAACCGGTATCACCGCCATCACCGATTTCCGAATCTCCGACCAAGCGGCCGGTCGACAAGGTGCTCCCCTGATTGCGTTTTTCGATGCCTTGCTCCTGCACCACCCGACCAAACTCCGGGCCTGTCAAAATATCGGAGGGATCGCCAACGTCTGTTTCATTCCGCCCGACGTCGATGGCAAGATGGCCGACGCCTACTATGACTTTGACACCGGGCCGGGAAACGTGTTTATCGATGCCGTCGTCAGGCACTACACCCAGGGCGAGATGGAGTATGACAAGGACGGCTTGCTCGGTAAAGCCGGAACCGTTCACCAGGATCTCGTGGATGAATTCCTCGAGTTTCCGTACTTTCAACTGGACCCGCCCAAAACGACGGGCAGAGAGGTCTTTCGCGATACGTTGGCGTTTGCATTGATCGCCAAGGCGGAAAAGAGGGGAATGTCCAAGCAAGATGTGGTGGCGACCGTGACGCGGATCACGGCTCAAGCGATCGTCGACCATTACAAGCGGTATGCGCCGAGTCAGGACATTGATGAGGTGCGCGTGTGGTACTCGCGAGGGCCAAGGGACGTCGTTCGCTAACAGAATGTGTAAGATCTTCATGTGTGGCGGTGGCGCATACAACCCCAACATCGTCGAGTACCTCCAACAGTGCTACCCGAATAGTAAGCCTTGATCGGTTCGGAAAGCAGACAGGGCAGACCGTATTGACGGGCGCCTGGCGCAGCCAAAATCATGATGCTCGATGCGGCCGGCGTGCCCGGTGGTGCGAAAGAGGCGATCACGTTCGCCTGGCAAGGGATGGAAGCCGTAAGTCGAGATCTGCTTGCCGGATTCCGGACGAGACCACCTATCCTTTTTTTTTGGGTCACTCCTAGATCGTGGGCCGATCCATACCCGTTCCCACCCGAGTCGAGACTCGACGGCATTATGTGCTTGGCAAGATTTCTCCGGGAGATAATTATCGGTCCGTCTTGCGGCGGGGAATGGCTTTCGGAGGCGATCGAGACGAGTTGCCCTGGGTGACGGAGATGGTCAATTGGAACAAGGGCAAGATTGTTGACAACAAATGGTAGCGAGAGTGATGATATCTATCTGGGTTGCGTGCCCCATTTTGACCACCGCTCGTAATCTGCAGAGACCCAAGCTTGGCAGAAGAAACGCTATGCTCAAAGCCACTACATGCTATTGCTATAGGCATCCGACGGTGGCCATGATTCCCAGGGCCCCTAGGTCGAGGTCGCTTTTTGGGCGTAAACACATGTCTTTAAGGGATTGTGGTGCATGCATGCTGCGCAGCCTCGGTCACATGCCTCGAGTGCTCATTCCAAGTGCACTTTGCCATGTGCTCCAGTACAAGACGCTTTCACGGGCGACTGACGACCAAACAACCACTCTACGACACGCGCGTGGCCTGTTCGGAGACGGTCCTTCATGTATGCATCCTCATCTGCGCGTCCAGCACGCCTCTATTCACCGGGTATAAAATATACAAATGTTTCGCACATACATGCGCCTCGGCGGGCCTAGCCCTGATCCCACGACCGATCCCCTGCGCCGGGCAAGGCCGGACACCGTTCCGGCAAATGCGGCGACAAGCCCGCCCACGTACAATAGTCTCTTCTCCGCCCGGCGGATTCCCATATCCAGTCGACAAACATGAGCGGATAGCCGCGCGACCAGTGGCCTGGCAGGGCAGGGCGGTCAGAACGGAGTAGAAGGGTGAGGATGGAGTGAACTTACGTATCCATAGCTTGATCGCCGGGATCTCGAGCACGACGTTGTGCCATATCCACCATCGGCGTTCGTACGCGAGCTTGACGCGGGGGTTCATCAGTATCCGTGGAGGCCGCTCTTTCGTGGGATATAGGCGATGCAGGTCGTAGCTGAACAGGACTGCGGGTGTCGTCGTCAGCAAGGTCCCCGTCAGGGGGTGATGTGCACAGGCAACTTACAGCATTCCGAGTGGTCGCACGCGTCGAGATGGGATGTACGAAAGGAGAGCGGTAATTGAACGGGTGGTGAGTGGCGTGATTGCGGGTCCGTCGCTGTCAGGAGGCGAGATGCCGAGTCAAGCGAGGGAGCGTTATAGTGACGATGATGAACGAGGATAGTCCAACCGGTCAATGAGATCGTCCAGACGCGAACGGGAGCAGACGAGTGAGAGCGTTTGCCAGTTCGTTGCACCGAACAGAAGGGAAGAGACACAAAACACAAATGGAAGTGAGTTCACCGTACGCCACGACAAGCGAAAAGAACGCACCATTATCCACCATCTGCCATCCCCTCTTCCGCATCGTGCGCGCCTCCGAAACCAGCGTTGTCCCGTTCCCGACATCGAGAACGCTCGAGGATGCATTCGATACGTTTGTCCCGTCGACCGCCTCGCCGTTGGGATCCTGCTTTCCGGCCACATCGTCCTCATCGCCTGGCCGTTCCTCTTCATCATCGGTCTCGCCTCCGATCACATCGTCATCCGCGCTCTCTTCTCCACCGCCGTTCGCGTCCTCACCCTGACCGGCCTCACCACGCCAGGCGACCAACCCGGCTTGAAACACGACGACGCCGTTCCAACAACTCGCGACTTGGAACACCTCTTCCCTCCGGACTTGTTCGACGCTGACGGGGTCCTGGACGTAGGGCCAAAACGGACGGAGCGGGGTACCGCATGCGTCGCGGGCGACCTACGTGAAAAGGTTTGTTTCTGTTAGCGTCCGTGGAAAGAAGGCAAGGCGCGGAGACGCGCGCGTACCCATGTATCTGTTGATGCGGCGGTCCACGTAGAGCGTCGTTAGTTGCGCGATGTGGTCGAGTGACTTGGGGTTACGTACCATACATGCCTGCATGAGAAAAAGTCAGCGTCCATCATTCCAAAAAGGAAACGCAGAAAGAACGCACCGCTCCAGCCATAATCCATTCCGCAGGCCAAATCATACCCTCCTGCGGCTGCGTCGACGTCACTCTCCAGCCGACTGTGCAACAACTCGACCACTTGCCGCGCCTCAAACACCACATCATTCAAAAACACGACTTTCCCTTCTTGCCACCGCGCGGCATCGGCCAACCTCACACGGGCATCGGCGGAACTGAGCGGCTCCAAGACCCGATTCCGGGCGTGCGCGAGGTAGGCGATCCGTTCGGCCGAGGCACTATGCGGCCAGTGACGGTCCGGTGTGCGTTCGCTGATGATCCGGTGGGCGATGCCTCGGGATGTGAGCGAGGTCGAGAGTGACGCGAGGAGGTGCGGGGTGGCGTCGGACGAGTTGGATTCGTAGATGGAGAGGTAGGTAGTGTTTTTACCGACTGCGCGGGGTGGCGAGGCGAGGATGCATTGTTAGCGCAGGGAGCGATCTCAAAGGGAGGATAAAGGGACGTACGATGCGTGATCAGGTTGACGATCTCTTCGCGCCAGGTGTCCCATATCCCCTCGACGTTGTATAAATTGGCGGCGATAAACACCGGTTCTTGCGGCGTCTGTCTGTTCTCTGGCATCTCCCTCTTGGGGGGAACAACCCCAACACATGCTACGGCGACAAGGACGACCGTGACGGCCCAAAGGACCCACCTCGGCCCACTGCGTTCCCTCCGACGAATCTTCTCGCCGTATTCCTGCGGCACGGGCGCATACCCTTGCACCCTTCCTCCTCGCCCGCCGCTCAGAACCTTGATCCACGCGCCGAGACACCAGACGGATGTGCCCGTGAGCAGGGCGAGGAAGACGGGCACGGTCGTCGGGAAGGGCCAGGCGGTGAACGTCGCGACAGCGGAGACGAGGCCGAGCGCGACGCTGCTGAGCCCGAGGACGGACGTGCGTGGTGGGTGTGGTGGCGGCGGGTCGGACACGTCGAGCGAGGAATGCGTGGAGACGCTGGAGCGGCGTGACATGGCTGAGCACGGGCACACCGACGCTCGACCGGGGGACGCTTCCGAGGGCGGTGCTTGATATTAATTCTTGCGCGCCCCACGCTCCACCAGAAGAAAGGGACCCGCCCGACGCGTGCGTTTGCTTCCGCGGGCGGATGCGCATCCGCGGGCGGGCCATGCCTGCGGGAGCGCCGACGGGGGAGGGGGAGGGGGAGGGGGAGGGAGCGGCCAGGCGTCAGGGGTTTCATGGATCATGCGCGCGCCTGGGACGTGTAGCACCCACGCAGGCGCAGCAGGATCAGCAGTGACCCCATCCACTGGTGCCATGACCTGCCGCGATCCACAGATCCCCACGTCGCGTCCATCGGCTATCCCCGCTCCCCCCCGCCTGGCACAACGCCGTACAAACGCCGATTCCCTGGATATATACCTCCCCCTTGCTCCCTTCCCCCTGGCCCCCACCTGACCGCTGCCCGCTACCCAAAACGCACCATGTCCTTCCTCCGCGTACACGGCACGCACATCGTCCGTACCGACACGGACGAGCCCGTCCTCCTCCGCGGGGCCGGCCTGGGCGGATGGATGAACATGGAGAACGTCGGTATTCCCCCGCTTTTCCCTCCCGTCTTGATGATTTCCCTCACACACACGCGCGCGCGCCTTGCAGTTCATTACAGGATATCCGGGGCACGAACGTACGCCCCCCTAACCCCCTGACGCGCGGGCGCAAGCTGACGAGCCCGAAAGACGAAATGCGCGCGGCGATGCGCGACGTTCTGGGCGCGGACAAGTACGATTTCTTCTTCGACAAGGTGCGCGCGGATTTCTTTCTTCCCAAGGAGAGCGATTGTGTTCACGCTTTAAGCCTACGGTTCGCCCCGGCTCCGACAGTTCCTTGAATACTTTTTCACAGACGCCGATGCACGAGCGTTCAAGGCGCTCGGACTGAATTGCATAAGGATACCGGTACGTTCTCGTCGTGGCCCCATGTCGGAGCGAGACGGCTCAACTTGTTCCTTTCACCGATTCCTCCGCCACCTGTTGCGTGGCACCCCGGCATTCATCTCGTTGCACATCCGAATCCTCTCTCCAATGCCCGTCCGCTCGTCCCGTCAACCCACTCGTTGCCGTGACGGCAGATCAACTACCGGCACTTTGAAGATGACCTCCAGCCGAGGGTGTTCAAGAAGGAAGGATTGAAGCATCTTGATCGTGTCGTCGAGATCGTGCGTTTCGCTTTTCATTCTCCTCGAGCCAAACCCGCGACGGACGTTTGACGGCGCCCGGGCTTCCCCTTCTTGAACCCTGTTCTCCGCCTCCCTACTCGGCTTCCCTCATCTCTCGCCATCCCCGCCTCACCCGGTCTCGCGCGCGCCGACAGTGCGCCGCCCACGGAATCTACACCATCATCGACCTCCACGCCGCCGCGGGCGGGCAAAACACCGACTGGCACAGCGACGCCGGTGAGTTACCCCCCGCCCCCGCTTTGTACTCGCCCCGGGGCAGAAACGAGCGCGCACTAATGAGGGCTTCCCGCGCGCGCCGCAAGGAACGCACAAGGCGTTGTTCTGGGAGTATGAGGATTTCCAGGATCGGACCGTCCGGTTGTGGGAGTGGCTTGCCGAGGTGCGCGCGCGCGTGATTTTTCGTTTGGGGCGTCGTCCCAGCGCCCCTGGTCGTCGGTCTCCCAGCTGATGGTTTGCGCTCGTCAACATGTGTAACGGCTCCTCTCGGCATCCCACGCTCCATGATCACCGCTACAATTCCCCGCCCCGTTCCATGATCACGCGGCCAATCTCCTCAGCACTACAAGAATAACCCCTGGATCGCCGGGTACAACCCGCTCAATGAGCCGACGGACGCAAAGCATACCCGACTCGTGGCATTCTACGACCGGATCGAAAAGGCCATCCGGGCGGTCGATCCGCGGCACATCTTGTTCCTCGAGTGAGTCGGTGCACGCGACACAGTGCTTGGCGCCCGTGGGGCTTGGTGCTGATGTCTTGATAGTGGAAAGTGAGTCTTCGCGTGAGCCGCCAGGGGGCGATGACACGGGGTCCTAACCTGGAGGACGTAGCACTTTCGGATCCGACTTGACGGCATTCATGGGCAAGCCGGCCCTGCCCAATTGCGTCTATGCGATTCACGACTATACATCGTACGTTCCCAGAAAAATGCTCTTACCTTGCGTGACTGACGGACGCCTCGCCTCAGGTTCGGCTTTCCCAACCCGCCCGAGGTATACGTCGGATCCGACAAGCAGCGTGACATTCTCAAGCGGTCCTACGAACGCAAGATCCAATACATGAAGGAAATCAATGGACCCATCTGGAGTGCGTCCCCCCCCCCCCCCCCCTCGCACTCATCTCGCCAAGCATTGACTGACCTGTCCCAGACGGCGAATTCGGACCCGTTTACGCGGCCGCCTCGGACCCTTTATCCGCCGCGACCAATGAATCCCGCTACCTCGCGCTCGAGGACCAGTTGAAGCTGTACGACACGGCCCCACGCGCATCATGGAGTATCTGGCTGTGGAAGGATATCGGGTTCCAGGGCATGGTCTACGTCGACGAGGAGAGCGCCTACATGCGACTGCTCAAGCCGTGGCTCGAGAAGAAAAAGGTGCGATCCGTTAGTACGCCGCGTTGACCCGTGCTGACACGCCCGCGTAGCAACTTGTGCTGGACGCTTGGGGGGCCGACGATACGCCCGTTCGAGAGCTGTTTAAACCGCTCGAAGAATGGATCCACGCTGCCTCGCCCGCCCTGCGCGACAAGTACCCGTCGACGTGGAACGAACGACGATACCTCCGTCGCTGCGTTCGTGAGACATTGCTCTCGGTAAGTTTCCACCATCTCACTGAGCGCGACCTCGTGCTGACGCCCGACGGCAGGAGTCGCTCTGTGCAGAGTACGCAGAGTACTTTCGGGACAAGTCGATGGAAGAATTGGACGAGTTGGCACGCTCGTTTGAGCTCGGGAGATGTGTGCAGCGCGACCGGTTGAATGGGATCTTGAAGGCGCATCGGGGAGCGGATGCTTGAACGGCTTTACGCCATATGCCACGATTCAATGCTGGCGCAAGGGTAAAGAGCGTTGACCTTTCTCAAGCTCAGGCTCTTTCTGCTTTCGGGCCTGTACTCGATCGCAAGTGCTACTCGGCCATTCTGGTTTGCTGTGCAAGGTATATGAATCCATAACGCAATGGTCGAGAATGATCACCTGCGTTCCTAAATTTCGCTACAGTAGCGTTACGGCGATAGTTTTCATCAAAGACCGTTGCTGCCTCTTCCTGCTACCACGGCCTCTGCCGCCTGGTCTCTGATATCGCGCTTAGTACCCCTGAGCACGTCGCGGGGCTCACCATCCGTATGCCGGAATCAGATCCGAAGTCTAGGACCAAGTATCGGCAGCACACGCGCTCACGTTCGTACGCTGCTCAGTATATCAGCCGATTTCCTGCACGCGAGCGAATTCAAACAGTCCACTTTTCGAAGATCGCCCAACGGCTCGATGTTAAGGCGTCGAGAGCCTGATACCAACAGTCCATGTGTCCTGGGTGATTTGGATGTCGAATGGAAGCGCAGAACGATATTCATGCCGCTGCACAGAGCAACGACTCTTTTGAGCAACGTTTGTGACAGGAATGAGATTCGGATACGCCAGTCAAGGTGCCGCTCTCATCTCCAATTTCAAGCTTTTACAATGACGTTACCTGTAGACTATTGTAGATTGAGGCTAGCCCCCCACGCTGTACGGATTGATCCATGGTCCTCATAATCTGCTTCACACAGGTTTTACACATTCGACGATAAAGTCTGCACAAGTTAACAAATCAGCCGTGATTCAGACACCATAAACCACAAATATACTTACCATCAACCTTCCGCCATCCACAACCTGTCAGAATCTTCGCTTCAGTATCGTCCGGACGACACCAGCACCATGAATGACTTACGATCGTCGCATTATTCGTATACGCTCCCGCCGCCGACGCAAGCATCACACACGGCCCGCCGATTTCTGCTGTCTCTCCCGCGCGACCTGTGGTACACCATCAGCTTTCATAAAGGGGGAGAAAACGGGGAAAAAATGATACCCTTTGGGATCGTCGAAAGGACCTGCTGAACGTGCGGCGCCATTGTTTGTCCGTCACCCGTCATCTCGGTCGGGAAAATTCCTTCATCGGCAAGGGAGGAACAGGATAAGACCAGGTGACGAGATGATTGAGTTAGGGGATACGTACCAGGGCAGATACAGTTTACCCGGATCCCATAGCTATCATGCGACATATGTTAGCCCGTGCTTCAAACTCGGTTCTGATCGAGACTCACGGTATGAGCCGGGATGCGAGTTGCGAAGAGAGGGTGATGGCTGTCATACGGGACCATCAGCATCTGTATCATTACGAATATGTAATGGAGGATGAGGACGTACTTGCTCCTTTACTGACGCTGTACGTCAATGAACCAACCTTCCTGTAAGCCAACTCGTATCAGCTCTCCAAGCCGGTCAGAGCGTGTGAAGAGGAGAACGCACTTTTGAAGGGCATAAGCTCCAATGCTTGCGATGTTGATCACGTTGGGGTTATCTGACTTTAGGAGCATGGGGGCGAAGGCAGTGGTCATAAAGTACGGGCCAGCGACGTTGACTGCGCGATATCTTTGTAGTTAGAGATGCGTCCGATTTGGGAATAGGAGACGGCTTACCGGAGTTCTGAATCGCAAAGTCTTCGTCCTCGACGCTTTCGAGGAGTTGCTGAACGTCTTGGACTGGTGACATTCTACTCAGTATACATCGACCCCATCAGGAGCCGAGGCGTACCATCGTTGTGATCCTTGGCTTTGCTCCTGAAGGGAATGAGCACTCCGGCACAGTTTACGAGCGTGTCGATCTGGATTTGCATGGGTCAGTAACGTAGAGATTAGCGCTGAGTAACATACCCTCTCTTCCTTCTCTGCGATCTTTGCGTGAAATTCCGCCACGAGCGCCTTGGAGCTGACATCGCCTTGAATACTGGACCCGGCGCCATCCGATCAACAATGTTGCTCCAAATCGCCTAACCTTGAATAGTAACTCACGCAATGACGCTACCCTTCCCACCCCCTTCTTTTACCTGCGCATTCACCTCCCGCGCTGTCGCCTCCAGCACATCCCCCCTGCGTCCCGTAATATACACCTTGGCGCCATTAACCGCAAACGTCGTCGCGATCATGCGGCCTATGCCTGTTGCTCCGCCGGTTACGATGACCCGCTTGTCTTCGACGGAGAATAGGTTGGAAAGGGCGAGTGGGGATGACATTGTTGATGAAGGGTAGAGGAAAGCGATATGCGTGAGGGAGGACAAGCGTTATAACGGAATGCCATTCACGTTCAGCCCTATCGCACTTGAGCGGGAATCCCGGTCCGGAATCCGTCCGGGTTCGGATCCGAAGATAGTTTCTCCGAGATCCGAGGGTATAGAGCCTTCGAGCTTTGTTCTCAGTCGCCTTGGCTTATTGCCATTGTGACATGATGTCAGTCCAATAGCCGTAGCCAATTAGCCTCTTTGATGTTCAACGCTCTCGAAGGCTATCAACGGAATTCTCATAACGTGAACGGGCCGGATCCGCGACTCTGCCCTGCGACGCTCGTTTGCCCATATCGCAGATCTGCTCCGTCGAGAACGCTCAAGGAGCATTCACTTGTGATTGTTCGCAGCTCGTGCACCTTTCGTGTAGCAGCTGATATGGAGACTCCGGCCCGATGGAACATGCTACAGATTCCTGACAATGCACAAGCTTGACAACTCGCTATCACCATGATCAGCTGAGCCAGGACATCAGCAACGCCATCGCGCTTGCCTCGTCTGTCGCGCCCTTGTGATGAGTATTCCCCATCAATCAATAGGTTATTATTAATACCGCCCTGCAGAGGCGGAATTCTGCCTTCGTGTAAACAAGCGACATACCATCTTCACCAACAATGGTGCATCAAGACGAGAAACCCATCGCGAGTGACCATGTCGAACTCGCTCGAAACCGCACGATCGAGTCCCTGCCCACCAAGTCCCAGATGGTGTTGCCTCAAGCTATCAAACACAAGGTCGATGCCGCTGAAGAGATCCTTCAGGGCGAGCGCGTCGAGATGACGGACGAGCAGGTCCGTACTGCGCTTTTCGTATCCAAAATCATTCGATTGATACCCCCTACCAACAGAGCCGCTACATCTGCCGCAAGATTGACCGAGTAATCCTGCCCATGCTCGCGTGGGTATATTTTCTGCAGATCCTCGATAAATCCGTCGTCGGATACGGGGCCAACTTTGGGATGAAAACTGAAGCCGTAAGTGGTCGATTCCATCTTCCCTCTGATGCGTGATTCCTCACATCTTTCAACCTCAGAACCTCGTCGGCAACCAGTATTCGTTGATCGGCTCATCTGGTTACTGGGCGCAGCTAGGATGGCAACCTGTCTCGGCGCTGCTGATCATAAAGGTGCCTACCCGAATCTTAATGACGTGAGTCGCTCTTCATTATGAAATGGTTATACGCTGATACGACTTCCGGCATCAGCGCCACAGTCACCTGCTGGGGTATCGCTACTTGCGGGATGGCAGCATCGCGCAACTTTCAAGGCTTGATTGCTTCTCGGTTCTTCCTCGGCTTGTTCGAAGCGTCGTGTCTGCCTTTGTTCAGTAAGCACATTGCTAGATTTCCTTTCTGCCCATTCATAGGTCTGCTTTCGCTTCTTGTAGGTATTATTACCGTGACATGGTACAGGCGTTCCGAGCGTAAGTGCACACCTGACATTATCGTTCCCTGTGTCCGTTCTTAACGGCAACTCTCAACAGAACCCCTGCGAGTCGGTATCTGGTATTGCACCAAGTGAGCTCAGCGTTAGCGCCTTGAGCCCTTGAGTCCGTCGCCCACACTGATCCATCAAACTGCTAGCGGAATCGCCAACATCCTCGGCTCCTTGCTTGCATACGGCGTATCCTTCATCAAATCCGATGTACTTTACGTATACCAGGTAGGCTGCCCGAGACATCGTGTCTGCAATCCACTCACAAGTCCCATTTGACGGTAGATTCTATTCTTGATTGTTGGGCTCGTCACTGTCGTCACCGGACCGTTGATCTAGTTGGTCAACTAGCCATCGAGGAAGACACCGCCACTGACTCTTTGCGTTTGGCAGCTGGCGAATGGACAACAACCCCGCTGTCGCTCGATTCTTGACTCCAGAGGAACGGCGATGGGCCGTTGAGCGGCTGAGGGATAACAGTACCGGGATCGAAAGCAGTAAGCTAACTCCGCTTTGGAAAGAAAGAGGGCGATTCAAAATGTTGTCACATAGAGAACATCAAGTGGAAGCAGATTATGGAAGCGATGGTAGGTTTCTGATGTCTTCTGCTCGACTGGTCACTGAAAGCCTCTTGAATAGCTTTCTCCGCCAACATGGTTGATTGTCGGTTTAGTGTTCTGCTTCAAGTAGGTCAGGCGTCTTTCGTGACCTGCAAACCCTGACAAGATTTGGTTCACGTAGCACCGTAGCTTCCGTTACGTATCCATTCACTAAGCTTGGCAGTTTTCGAGTTTTCTGACAGATTCATCGATAGCAACGTCTTCGGGCCTCTCATTATCTCGTGAGACTATGCGCCAGGGTGGATACTTCAACCGCTAACCTCCTGCCTCCAGCGGCTTTGGATTCACGCCTCGACCAACGATCTTGCTAAACATCCCCTTCGGTATGACACACTGCGTATTCTCGGACTGTCGCTAAAGATCGCTCAGGCTTCATCCAGGCTGCCGTAATCCTTCTGGTTACCTGGCTGGCGGTGCGCTTCAAGACCAAGAGCATCTTGCTTGGTATCTTGCTGGTTCCCTGTATTGTTGGTTCTGGACTCTTATACGGTGAGGGCACCTCGCATGGCTTGCTCGATGCCCGCTGAGCTCCCTCCCACAGGACTCGGTCGCGGATCAAAGTACACCGGCGGACTTCTGACAGGCTACTAGTATGTCACGAAACTCAAACCATCATGCGCCTTACGCCGCACTTCGAAGGGCTGCTGATTGCCTTGGCATCGATCTAGTCTGATCGGTTTCCTCTACGGCGCGAACCCCTTGATCACCAGTTGGCGTGAGTTGTCACTCACTTGCAAACGCCTCAATGCTGAACTTTCAGCGGATAGTCGTTAGTAACACGGCAGGTTACACGAAAAAGTCAACTGTCGTTGCCATGTTTGCTGTGGGTAGCTTGCACTCTGAAAAAGGGCTAGTTAGAAGTGAAATATGGTTGACCCGCCTACTCGTCCTGTGCAGGTGGGAAACGCTACCGGCAATATCGTCGGTAGGTCACTCAAGTATCCACAACGTGATCAGTCTGACTGAGAATCCACCCTAGGGCCCCTTCTCTTCAAATCCCAGGATGCACCGCTTTACCGCAGCGGTCTGAGAGCCGTTTTAGGCCTGTTCGTGGCGTCTGGCGGAATTACAGCGTAAGCAAGCCCTTCGCGACCCGTAAACATCATTGGTCACTGACTGGCCTGTCATGACAGCTTAATTGTCGCTTGTTACTTTATCATGAACAAGCGCAAGGAGAACGAGAGGGAAGCCAATGGAAAACCAAGAAAATTGGTGGACCGATCCATGGAAAGAAAGTATGAGGCCGGCGATGCGAATGATGTCCTGGGACAGAATGCTTTCCTGGATATGACAGATAGAGAGCAAGACGAAGTGAGTTTTCGGTGAATCATCAATTCGCCGCTCATGCCTTCTGACCTCTTACCTTCGGCAGTTTATCTACATCTATTGAGTGTAACTACAACTCCGATAACAAGTTAGTTTGAGAAAGGCATTCAACTCGTAGTTCATAATCACGAGGTTGGGAGGCTACTTCCGCACTTCACAGGGGTATCTTAATGGCCGTGCAGGAGGAGCCTGTAAAGTAGCAAATTGGCGATTGTGAATAATTGCGACATCGTCATCGGGGTTACTGACTCTTACAACGAAGGATATTTGATCGAGTCCATTGAGTCACGAGTACTGGTCGTACTGGAGCCTCGACAGCCTAGGCGAGGAGACCTGTAGACTTTTCCGTCTTGACAGTACCGAGATGTCTCCTCTTGGGTACATTGGAATGTCCGAAGTGGGAGGTTCGGCCCATTTCAATGCCTGCAATGGTGATCAAATGCGCACTCATCGAGACCCGTCGCCGAAGGAAGTGATGATACGTTCTCGACCTTACTTGCTGAAATTCGATTGGCCAGGTCGCTTTGCACGCATCGGCAGAGCAATGTACTTGCAATGTACCCACATTGTGCAAATTGAGCTTCTCGCTCATGTTCGTCCCGTTGTCAGTCTCGTCCACTTGACTCTTCCCATTGCCACGTCCTCCGTAATGATAGAGTTCGGGAAGCCTGTCCCACTGCCAGCGTCTTTTCTCGAACGTTCCGACTTGGTCGCTGCTCCAGAAGAGAACCGCCGCAAGGCTTGAAGAGACTCCAAGAAGACGTGATCGCATAGTAAAGTTGCAGGAGCAGCCCACCAATGAAAACTGCCCATACAATCTTTTCTTCCTTTGCTCCTTTCAAGCTCCTCGACCAGCACCAGGACCGCCAGCACCGCCCATCATATCCTCCGCCAACTTTCGCATCTCCGGGTCATTCCTCAGGGCCTCGATATCGGGCATTCCACCACCGCTCTGCATGCGTTCGGCCTGCAAAGGTGAATATGAGTTTGCGAATCGCCGCATGCTTCGCTCAACATACCATGCTCCTCATGGCGGGATTCGACATCAGCCGGTCAAGTCCGCCATTGGCCATCATGTTTTGTGCCCTACACCTTGTCAGCTAAATTTAATTCACGCCGAAACAATACGTACATCTGCATGACAGCAGGGTTGCTCATCAGTCCCGCCAAATCCGGCATTCCTCCCGGTCCACCCGCCCCGCCGGCGCCACCGCCCATGCTGCCCATCATGGCCGCCAGCGCGCTCATATCCGGCATGCCGCCAGGCCCACCGGCGCTGCGACCGGGTACAACGCCCGCATCGTCATCGTCGTCGCTTCCTTGCTCCTCTGCCTGCTTGGCCTTGGCCGTGGCTTGCGCGAGCGCTTGCTTCATGTTGGCGTTGTTTGGGTCAAGGGTGAGGCCGTGGGTGTAGGCCTTGATGGATTCGTCGTAGTTGCCGAGCGAATAGTGCGCGTGGCTGCAGGCAAGATGATCAGCGACGGAGTGGATGATCGGATTCGACTCGACTGGAACTGCACGTCGTCCGATGGCACGTCACAACGAGCGCACGAAAAGTCACCCATGATCTGATTCGCCTTCGTTGCGGGCGAGAGGCGCTCAACTGTCCGATAGACTTGATCGAATACCCGCTTGTTCTGCCGGTTGCGAGCGTTCCTATTCCCGCCCATGATCAAGCGGACAATCCAGCTCTGCGACGTCACCTATTGCATCATGACCCCGATCAACAGATCCCGAAAAGTGACCTGTTTAACACAAGACCTAACAAGAGGATGGCCTGTCACGCAAGACGTTCGAGCCGACCCGTCCCGCGCGATCCTCCATAGAATGATGCACCACTTGATCCGCACCACGCTGCAACCGCCGCCAACACGGCCGATCCAAGGTACCTAGTCGCGCAACCGATCTCTCGCAGCCCCCCCCCCCCCCCCACCCCATTCGATATCACGGATGACTGTTGGCGGACTGGCCGTCTTCGTCATGGCGGCGATCCTGCTCGTCCTAAAGGGTGCGCACACCAGCGCTTTCCGTGCGAGGCTCCACCATCCTGCGGTGCGGTCACAGAATGCACGACGAGCGCGTTCCCTGAGATCCCCCATCACCAAGACTCATTCAGGATCGCCATAGACGCTCTTCATTTGCGGAACCCTAAGCACGCCATTCGGCAGGCAAGAGCACGCGTCTGCTCGGCGCCTGCGTTGTCACTTTCCGACTTGCACATGCTCGTAACGCCCGGCCATAATGTCCGGCCGACCATGACTGAATGGGAGCGTGCGGACGGTCTCGAGCCCTTCGTCCATGCGAGCTCTCGATGCACTCCGCCACGCCTACGCGTTTGTTCGTCCCCTTTTCAGACCATCACGCGGCCGGCCTCGCTCGTGACATCGACGGCCATCGCGTTCCTCTCGCCGCGAGGCTCAAGGTCCTTTGCGAAGCATCAGCCGCCCAGGGTATCCACCGCGCTCTCTTCCCACCTCGGCAGGGCATCTGATGGTTCCACGCTGCGCCGATACCTCGCCGTCCTGCGATAACCTCGATGACCTCCATACAGGCAGCTGCGCCGCTCTTGCCTCCCTTGTGCGGTACTTCTCGCCTGCGAGGTCCTTCTCGCTCCAACGAAAGACTGATGGGCGGCGGCATCACGTCACCATGGTCTTCTCAATTTTCCGCTGCGACCTCGAAGAAGACTCCATGCTTGGCCGCTAGCGACGCTCGATGAAGCACCGACTCCCGGCCATGCAACGACAACCGCAACCTGCCGAGCCTTCCCGCTTCATTTAGAGACTGTCGTCCAGGAGCGCTCGACGACGCGATTGCTCGGCCATCAGACGACAGCACTGAGTGCCTACGATGCTCCCAACGCCTGCTCGTCGACGCTCGACGGAACCTTGACTGTTAGCACTCCACGGCACGCTCTTCAAAGTCCCCATGACCGGCGGCGCAGTGATTCTCGCCTCTGTACGGGATGACACTCAGTGCTTGCCGACGCTCAGCGGAAACCCCGATGCTCGCGCGCCCTACAGCGACGCTCAGGTTGCGGCTCGACGATTCTCGCTTCGCTCGAGGGTCTGTCATTCCGCTCCTTGTATTCTCGCTCGCAACGTCCTCCTCCTCGCTTCGCTCTTTCTCAACTCCACTGTTACTCACCCCAATCTACTCCACCCCCTGACAAACCCTCCATCCACCTTTACCGCCCTCTCCGCATCGGCCACCGCCTTTCCATGCTCCCCGAGCGCACCCCACGCCGCCGCCCGATTACTCCAATACACGGCATTCCCTTCATCAAGCGCAATCGCCTGTGTGTACTTGTCGACGGCGGTACTGTACAGACGTTGCGCGATCGCGGCATTGCCTTCTGCTTTGAGTTGTTCGGCGCGGGCTTTATCCTCGGCCGTGGGAGGTTGCTTCTTCTGTTCCTGCTTTGGTTCCTGCGTGGTAGATGCCGAGGATGCGGTGTACGCCTGGTACATGTGTATCAATCCTGGCGCGTTGCGCACGTCTTCCGCATCGGGATCCACATCGAACGCATCCCCGAGCGCCAAGACGGCATCTTGCAGTGATTCCACATTGGACGAAGGGACGCTTCCGTCCGTCTCGCATTGGCGGAGAAAGGCGATACTGCGCGCGTGAGACACGCATCCGATACAGCCGCAAAGAACAAGAAAATCAAGAGCAACGGGGAAGGAAGACGGGTTAGCGGGTGTCCAGCGACGTAAAGGGGCGGGCGTACATGGAATTCACGAGCTGCTTCTTTGGATCCGTGGACATCTTTGTGTTGTGCTGGACGGAATGGCCATCCGGGGACGGGAACGGGGAGGAGGGGATCATCAAGGGACAGCAGGTGCTGGAAGTGTCCACCGAGCGGGGATTTGGTTCCGCATGATTAGGTAATCACAGTCACTTGGAAGCAGGGCCAGTAGCTGGGTCAGTATGCTTGTTTTCGCGATAGATGAATATGGCCAGACATCACTAGAGCAAGAAGCAATTCATATAGATGAGCGCTGATGACCGGCAAGTCGCACGTCCACCAACCGCCCGCCAACTTCCAAGCCACAAGCTAGACCTATCGTGATTCAAGAAACAAGTAGCAATTCCCCGAACTCAGCAAGAACCACTTGAAGATTCATTCTGATGCAGACAATATGCCTCCTCATCACGTCCCTGCTGTTTTGCTGAACATGTACCTACCTTCTTTGAATTCCTGTTGCCTCTTTGCTGATCAACTCCCACCGCGAATGGTATAGTGTCAGGTCTTGGCAACATGCAAGATGCCTCCTTTGCCATCTAGGCCATCTGCGGCCCGTCTGCGCCATCGGTTGAGACCGACTTGACGAATAGTCCAACATTCATCAACGTTACCAAAGACGTTCCGGACGATTGCCAAACCCCAATCCACGGGGTTGCTGATCGAACGCTTCGTCGAGCGCATATGCTCTTATATGGGAGGATGCGTTCCTCCGATTCGGAGTGTCATGACCTACACACGACCTATCTCCGATGCGGGCTGAGAGCTGGAAGAGAGTGCCTACATCGTGTTTCCACCACTAATGTAAACGAGAAATGCGACGTGGAACTGGACCGTCGGGTGAAGGAGTTATTGGATAAGAGGTGGGATTGCGAAAAGGACAAAGGCCCTTTAGCAGAACGTGCAAAAGACCTCTGAAGGCAGACGACCTGAAGCAAGAGAGAAAGGCTCATTGGGTCCGCAAGACGTGGCCCGAGCGGGCAAAGCTCGAGGTGCAAGAGGCGCGAAATTCCCTCCCTTCGTTGCAGGAAGGCTTAATTCGACGATTCTGCGAATTGTTGGAATTCAAATGTCCTGCATCTCGGTGTCCCGTTATACACCTAGTGCTCATACGCGATATCATCATATTCCGTGGCGAGTGTTTCCAGCAGCGGGCACTGGTCAGATTGGCCTACGCTTATTCCACGCATGAGGCCGAGCATTCATCGTCAACTGGCCACTGGCCAATCTATGCGACTGGCGCCATGACCGGATCGATCGGTGCGGACATCTCGGGCGCCGAAAAGGAATGGATTGTGCGGGGAAACGCGACGATTTGGATCCGCGAGCGAGCGAGCATCCCCTAAAGCGAATCTCTCTGTGCGGGAGATCGCCTCTTCCCATCTCCCTACACACTCGACCACCATCCACGCAATGCCACGCAGCGTACGTCTCACCTGATCATCCTCTCCATCGCTGATCCCTCTATCCCACCCCTGCTCTCCGCGCATACAGCAACGCCCACCGACAGCGCCGTTCCATCCTTCCTCTGATACGACCACGTACAAGGATTTGCTGCTGTTCGAGGAGCGGCTCAAGATGAATGCGCGCATGTTGAAGCGGCGGAAGAGGCGGTATGAGGGTGAGTCTCTTTTTATTTCAAGCTAAAGGCCTGTTTGGACGGATTCAGGGCAGGTGAAGGAGCCAGGTGGGAGGGAGAAGTAGCGGTGTGGATTTTCGACGGGAATTCGTGACCGACGCATGTTCTGCGAGACCGTCGGGCGATGCGAGACCGTCGGGCGATGCACAGGGCGAAAGATTATCAATCATGCCGCCAATGCGAGAAGCCGTTACGGCAGCCGAGGTTCCACTCGGGAAGGATAACGGAAAGTCCAAAACCTGCACATCATCAGGCGTTCATCCAAGGGCGAATCAGTAAGATCCCGGCGCGGCGAGGCCACGTCTTCTGCGACGGACCACCGAGGATACGGGCAAAGCCGTGCTGGGTACGGCACGAGACACATCCGACGTGGATACAGATCTCTCGTATGCGAGCGGTTTTCGGCGCCGGTGCGCATCTCTCGTTTCAGCGGGGGTTCGCTGCGGCGGTACCGATTTTTACACGAAGGCGTCGCGTCTTTTGATGGGACATGCCTCGGCCAGTCCTACAGGCCAACGCGTGTCTCTCGAAGTACATTGACTGTGCACGGACCGGCCGCAACGCCATCTCCCGTCTTTCCTCGCCGTGCTGTCCGTTCTTCCGTCGTCCCTTGACTAGCGCTGATCTCATCCCCTCGGATAGCATTCCTCATCGTCCTCATCGGCGCCATCATCTTTCTCGCCAACAAGATCGTCTTTGGCACGTTCGAGGTAAACGTCCCCCGTCACGCCGACCCCCGGATGATACGCTGATTCTCACGATGCGCTCTTGTGCTTCCCGCTCGTCCAACTCCCCAACACTCAAACCCCCTCGTGACTTCTTCCTGACATCCGAAACGGTCCCGCGTTACACCGCAAGCTCCCCCTCTCGCGGTACTTCTCGCAAGCGCTCCTCGCCGTCGCGCTCGTCACGCTCGTCCTCTTCTTCGCGAGCGGGATGTACCAGGAACGGATCGGGTATGCGAACCAGTGAGTGCCCGAGGGGTTTTCTTTTCCTTTGGTCCGGACGGTTCGGTTGAGATGTCGGGGTTGGTGGTGCGGTTGTCGGGAGAGATTGTGGGGGAAAGGGGGAATCGAGGGTTTTTTTTTCGTCTGCGCGATCAGCAGAGATATCGTGTATCTCTTGCCGTCGTCCGAAAGACGAGACTCGGAGCGAAGGGAAATGAGAATTTTCAACGTCGCCAAAGTCGAGGGCTCGAGAGCATCAAGCTCAAGGTCACCAAGCTGAAACGACGCTTCAGCAGCAGCAATGCAGGAGTCGTGTCGGCTCGGGATGCCGTAGGGTCGCCTCATGAGCTATTCGCATGGCTCGCACCGACGGTAGACCCGCTCAAGGTGAAACCGGGGAAAAGTCGTGTTGGCTGGATGTTCCCATTACAGCGGGCGTTGAAGTGGGGTCAATGTAAAGACGTGGGGGCTGGTTGTGAACCGCCGTGGGGTTGTCTTCCTCTTGAACGCCTTAGCTAGGTGTCATTCACGCCAGATTCTGATGCGAGGCAGAACGCACGAGCACTGGATCTCCTTGGCTTGGCTCCTGCGTGTCTGCTCGGATCCGCCTCGGGTTGCAATGATTGACACTCACCCACCAGATACGTCCCGCACGCCAACCGGTCCCTACGCAGCCTCAACATGCACCTCAACATGCGCAGACCGCCACGCAGCATCAAATCCCTCCTCTCCTTTCTACCCTTTCTCAACATTACCCCACCGACCGTCCGCCGCAATGCGACTCCACCGCCTTCAACAACGCTATCGCCCCCGGGCACCCAGGCTGCCCCAGCTGTCGCCCTCATCCCCCCGATTCCACCAACAGTCAACCCTCGAGGCGAACTGATCTTTTCCTCGCGCGTCGACAAGACGTTCAAGGAAGGCTACGAGCGCTATCGCGCGGCATTCGAGCGACGACGGGCCGAGAAGCTTGCCGAGGCGCGATGGAATGCCAGGTGGGGCTGGACACGGCGGTTTGGGCGGGTGCCGGGTGTCAAAGTGGCGGCGTCGGGGCCGAGGAAGAGGGCGCCGAACCCGAGTCCAGATAGGCGAGCAGAGAAGGCGGCCTCATAGGATCAGTGGCCATTAGGTTGTGTAAGATACTGTACGGTGTATCGGGATCAACGTATTACCGCGATCGTCTCGCAAGGGGTTCTTGACATTCGGTGATATAGGAATTCCCTTCGGTCAGGACAGCACATACACGTCGAAATCTTTTGCAACATGGTCTGCGCATCTGATATCCCCACTATGTCAACAATGAAGACTGTCAACCAGCCAAACCCTCGATACAACGCGACTTCTTGAATAAAACACAGCTCTGCCGAGCACCTTCTCCCTTGTCAGAGCTACCGCAACGATAGGCAGAGCAAGCAATGCCAATCGCTTCTCCTGTCGCATCTTTCGTTTCCATGCAGAGTTGACCCCTAAGTGGGGCTTCTAGTATGTACACCGGATACCTCATCGAGTGGTATCAACCTGACCCACTACCTGATCGAAACGGTTTGATTGGAAGTACGAGGAGCGCCACCGTCCAAGGCCTGATCCAGAGGCAGTGCATGATGACGCGAAAGATGTGATATGCGCCTGAGTAGGGCGTCATTCCGGGTTTGCTTGTGTGTTCAAGGGTATCTCATCAAGCGATGGGTTCATCGTATCCCCTATCCAATATCGAGAAGAAAGCCGTATTCGTATGACTTATGGATCAGGATTTGACCAAGGATGAGCACGGGTTTGTAGCGGCGTAACTGGAAGACGAGAACCTGAAAACGTCTCGTCTGTATTGTCCCGCCGCGAGCATTCAACAAACAGCGACCCTTCACACGCTGACCAGGCTGTTTCCAGCGAGCTGAATCTTGAACAATCTCGATATGCCAAGAGAGCTGTAATACAATCTGGAGCGCCCGGCGTCTCCGCGTCATTCCGTAATCTGCAATGCAGGTACGCATGATCATGGACTAGCCATCAAGACCTGCCCGGACCATCAGCCCGCGCCATCCACCACCCAGGCGCGAAAGGACTCACCGCGCTCGGCGTCAACCCATTCTCGCGCAAACTCTTCCTCATATCACCCGGCCCGAACACCTTGCTACTCGCGCTCGTCAGCATTACATCCTGGTTAAGCGAAGCCGAGGACGTACCGCGGGAAAGTCGTCGACAGCTTGACGGAGGAAGCGTCATAGCTCAAGTTCTCCGATGCGATCCATTCCGCCACCTCGGACAACGCTACCGCGAACCCCATCAGCCAGGCGCAGCAAGACGAAAGGACACACGAAACTCACGTGCATCGGAAGGGAAAGCCTTAACCAAGGGCGCTCCACCCGTACTTAACCGCACTTGAAGCCTCGTCTCTTTGTACTCTGCGCCCTTGACGCCCGTCGTCGCCGTCGGTCCACGTACAGCCGGCGCAGGGCTATCGGACACGGACGGAAGGGGCTGGCCCTCGCGGATCGCCTTGTCCCTTGCGGCTTTCTCAGCCCGGGCCTTTTTGTCGGCTTCGATTTGGGCGCGAATGGCGGCTTTTGCGCGGGCGTCTTCAAGTTTTTCTGGAGCCAGGAGGGGTGAGCGTGTGCGCATGATAAGAAGAGGAGCAGAGAGGTGGAAAAAGGGGAGTGTGAAGAGCGGAAAAGAGGGAATGCGACGGGTGAGACTCGAAGGCGAGGAACCACCCGCCGAGACCGAGGACCCCCCCAAAAAAAAACCGCAAAACCGAAAGGCGAAGAAAATACCTACCTCGCTTCTTCGCGGCCGCCTCCTTCTCCATCTCCTTCATCGCCAACGCCTGCCGCATCTCGCCCGAATCCTGCCCTGCTTTGCGACGGAGTTTCTACGTGTAGAGGGATCAGCTTTTTTGTCGTTGACGAGATCATGGACGCTGGACGGGGGCATGGGTTTCGGGATGCGGGGCCATTGAATAGCGGAGCAGGAGTCGGCTAGGGCACCTGGACAGAACCCCATGTAAACGCCGAGACAGCGGGCCACAGATGTCCGAACGGGTGACTGGAGCATCCGACCAGGATCCATCCACCCCACCACCCCATGCCAAAATCCCAGCCGCCCCGGAACACGAAACCAGGAAAACGCGCGCACCTCGTTCGCCCGATCGGCCTCGACGTCCTCCACGGCCTGCCGTGCCCGTTTCTCCGCGAGCTTGTGCCGGAGTTGCTCGAGTTTGGCCTTTGTTTGTTCGGCGGTGAGGGGCACGTACTGCGCGCGACACACGAGGCCGTCAGCGAAGGCGAGTGCGAAAGCGAGTGAGAGCAGGCGGCCAGGGGGAGGTGACGTGAGAAGGCAAGCGGGTGCAGGCGGTAGCGAGGCGAAAAGGAGGGCAATGATGGGACGAGTGTGAAAGCCAGGACGAACGAGACGATTTATCAACGTGGACGCAATACCACGTCGACGAAAGCAGCGAAAAACAGAAAGAACGCAGAAACCCATCAACGACCGATTCCTAAGACTGATCCAGCGCTCCCGGCGACTTACCTCCTCCGTACTCTCCTCAAACGCCGAGTGACCTGATTTCTCGGCGTGGAAGCTGACGAGGTCTTGATTTTTGAAGATTTTGCCGCACTGTTTGTGTAGGTTGCTGTTAGCATCATGGATTTTTCCCTCGACAGAACCAGAAAGAGGAAAGAGGAAAGAGGAAAGAGGAAAGAGATGAGAACGGAAAGGCGAAAGGGCGGAAGGGCGGAAGGATAGAGAGGAACAGAGGCAGAGACGGAAAACGGGCAGAGAGGGGACGCCACGAGCGGGAGAGAAAACGCACCTCGGAACACTTGACGCTCCGCGCCAACGGCTCGCCGTTCCCGGCCGACGCATCCCCGCCGGCCTTCATCTTGGCGATATGCGCCTTCAAGGCGTCGGCGTCCTCCTCATCGTCCTCATCCCTTTCCCCTTGACCATGGGTCCCCGACGCGCCGCCCGCCGATGCGTCTGGTGATGGCACAGGCTCCTCCATATGTTCCACCAAATGATCCAATGCGGGCTGTCACACCATCAGCTCACGTGCACCGAGAGTCAGCAAGAAGAAGAAGAAGGGCATACCTGCAACCCGGCGTTCTTGGTGGCTCGGAACGCCCCTGTTGCGCGAATCAGCATACCATCGTCGTGGGGAGGATCAAGGGACGTACACGCGACGCGCGGCTCGTCGAAGCCCATGTCGAGGAGCTGTTGCTTGTCGGACATGGTGGGGTGCGGTGATGCTTGATGGAAACGCGGGCGGTGGAAAGGGGACAAGGAGGGGGATCAAGAGCGGGTGATGACGAGTCGCGGGTTGGTGGCGTTTGCTTCCGCGCTGGCCGTCGAGGGAGGGCGGACCCGGTCTCGTCGTCAGTAAGAAGCTTCTCGGTTCTTGCAGGACAAGTTCACCAAGCGCTGCACGACAGCGTTCACCTCGAGTCGCAGCCATGATTGATACAGTGAGACTATCGATACAACACAAAAATCCCCTCGACGTCCTACGCCTCACTAGCCTGCGTCTGGCGCGAGCATTTCTTGCCTAGCAGCCCATCTTCATCCTCACCGAGACATGGGGCCATGAATCTATGATCATCAGCGTACGCCCGAGGCCGGACCGAGCGGGACAAAAAAACTTACAATTCGCCAGACCACGCTTGAGTCGCCGTCATGAGCACGACGCCGATCCATACCGCCACCACGGCGCAGCTTAGAATCGTACCGAGCACCTTGAAGAATGCGGAATCGAGCTCGGTCCCGAGTTGGGTTGTACACGTCGCAAACACGCCGATGGGGAATGTGAAGCTATGGAAAGGATCAGCCCTGGTTTTTTGGCCCGAGAATGGCAAAAGACGCTTACCCCCACCAGCCCATGTTGAATTTCATGTGTTCGTGCAGCCGAAGGTTGATCACCGTCAACACCGCGACGACGAGCCAGAATAGACCAAATCCCCACAAGACGAGCACGAGTCTGCGACGAGGTGTTCAGTAGCTATCTCCCCCTCGCAGTGCAGGCGACGTACGGTATCGATCCTCCATATACCGCATTCCCTACCGCGCGAAGGTCAGATTGTGTCAATGCGCTGGTCCCGGGCGAATTGATGCAGAGGTCTCGAACGACGGTGGACAAGCGGAGAAGTGCGAAGCCGCCCTGAGGAAGGTGTTAGTGATGGGTGTGCGGAAAGAGGAAGGTGACTTGCCTGGCCGCACGGTCCGAGGGGGAGGAACGTCGAGACGATGAGTGCGCTTGGTGGACTCTAGGATGTTCCGTCAGCGGTGCATCGCCACAAAGACGAAAGACTCACCTTGTGCACGGCCAGTCTGAGAAAGTAATTCGCCATGATCAGTAATGCAGGAAGGAATCCCATGCCAAAGAGGATGTAGCAAGTGACGACGGTGATTTTTGCCCTGGCCGGGTCGAGGTGCGCCGCGATGATGGCGCCTGTCGCGGCGGAAACGATGGTGGCGACGGATGGTTGCAGCCAAACACCGGTAGCACCCGCAAGGGCGTGGGAGTGGTGGGTGAACCTGCGTACATGTCAGCTGGGAGGATGTGGACTGAGTGACAAGAGTACTCACATAACCCAAGGTACACCGATGGCTATAATCACAGCGACAATGGAGTCTATCCACCAAAGCGCCCAGGCCAACTCGAGCCTGGCGAAAATCAGCCATCTGGTGAATTGGGCCTCTTGGAAGCAGACTCACCATCTTCCGGAAAGATTCGGCACGCAGGCGAAAGCGATCATGTTCACGATCGTGGCGAATCCCATGGGGAACGTCCCGAGGAACAGCGACTGGCCCGAGTGGAGGAGCATCTTGGTGAACACCGACGGCCAGATGGCGTATCTCAAGCTTTGCGAGGTCAGCCGTCATTCCGAGTTTTTCGAAGCCAAGCTTACATTGACATGGTCAAGAATGAGAGGAAGAGCACGACGTTGAGGCAAAAGACGACAATCCCGATAATCTGGAGTCCGGGAAACTGGTACGGAAGGTTGTATAGTAAAATCGATACGATACCCGTGCCCATGCTAAGTCAAGTCAGCGAGGGAAAGCTATTCAGTACCACCAAGACTGACTTTACCGAGAACCAGCTTGGGGTAAAGTTGAGGATCCTACGAGAGGTCAGGGTCTGTTTGACGTCCTCTAAAACCGGACTCACCGCCTCTTCGCCTCCATCTTGAGAGCGCCCATTGTGGGCATGCCTCGTACGTCATGGTCCTTGGACATGATGAGTCGAATCGCTTGGACATGAATGCAGAGTGGCGAGGTCCACGGCTGCCTGGTGGTGATATATAAAACTCTATGCCCGCTCTTCCGAATTCTTGAAATGTTCGGATTTCAGATGACGAATCCGGATGATCGGAGTCAGGGTCAGCTGATCACACAAGGTTCAGGGTTCGGAAAATACCATCAATCAATCGGGATATATTTGCTATGTAGCATTAGAGATATCAACAGCCTGGTTAGCTCAGTCGGTAGAGCGTACGACTCTTAGTACTTCGGTTCTGGAATCGTACGGTCGCGGGTTCGAGCCCCGCATCGGGTTGATCTCTTTTTCTTTTGGCCGTCTTTTCTTTCTCCGAGCCTCTTTGGCGATGTCCTGCCATGGCCGACTTCTTCGCCGCTAGCCGCAGCATGGCCGTGCGTTTCAACTTTTTACACTGCGGTGCAGGAATATACCGGTCCTTCGGCTAGCCCTAAGATCATAGCATATCGTCCTGTGTTCCTCTCGATTTCTCAAAGACTGCCCGGAGGGGTATTCACCTTTGCAGAGGCGCCAAGCTGACTGTTCAATGACCACGAATAGCTATGAAAACCTGGAGATCTGTTACTCAATCGTTATCAGCGTCCAGAATCACCACATAGCTCAAAAAGGCCGCACAGTCCGCATTCGGGAATCGTGCGCGGCTGACGACCGAGTACATCCTCTGACCACCCCCACGAGTCGGTTACAACGAGCTGACATGGACGTTGTTGGCCTCCCGGCACTTGTCAGGCTAGATCGCCATTTTTATATAGCCTTGAATGGCGGGTTTCAGAAGAACTGTTCAATACCCTGAAGCACGAAACGTGGGGAGGCGGATGTGTCCAAAGTCTACCCCAAGGTTCGGAGCAACGTTAAGGGGCGCCGACTTGTTACGCGGGAGAATCAGACAGGAGTTTGCCTCTTGCGATGCAGAATGGATGCCTGCTGAGAGCTATGGTTCCTTTGGAGGTATAGAGAGGCGGATGGCTCATGCGAGGGGTTGATTAAATATGGATCTGTACCGCTGTGATAAAAAAGCTGTGCCCCGGCGAGAGAATGACCAGATTCATCCTTGAGGGAGTTGTTGGGAATAGATGGTCGATTGTCGGAGTGTTCCGAGACGACTTTCGAACTACAGGATCAGTTCGGGCGCAGAATGACAGTTAAAGTTACAGATCAAGGTGGTAGAAAGCTGCGATGGGTCGTGCGAAAGCCTCCAAGCCTCAGGGGATTGCTGGGAAGCCCCAACAGTATAGCTAGAATGATCTGGCTTCAGGGGATTTGCACAAGCCGGGTAGATCTGGCTGCGGGACCACCCGGTGATGCAGAGGACGACCGAGCGCTGGCTCAAGGATGGATCTTTAGTCAACGGCTCCTCATGAGCAACACCTCATGCGGACTGTCTAATCCGCTGGCGATCACTCAGAAACTTGTCGTCGTTACTTTCTCGCGACTGGATCATTCGAAGCCAAAAAGTATCGAACGGAGATGCTTGAGAAAGATACCGAATCGAGCAGAGACATAATCAGTATCTCTTCATAGCATGCTTTGCACTCCACGAGACTGCGACCGCCGTACAGATATAGGAACAGCCGAGATGAGGCTGCTCCTGAATATGGAGAGTACGAATGCCGTTATCCGGATGATTTGGCCCCCGAGTCAGAGTCCTCTCACCAACGGATGTAGCCTCGGTCAGGATGGAAGGTAGCCTTGCGCATCATGACACACTTGGAACCGTCATGCCATCTAACGGCCTCCGCCACTACCACCTAAACTCGGTCGCCCCATGAGGTAGAGAACGGGAGATGTCCGACAGTCACGTGACCTGACTGCATCAAGTCCACCCGGGAGCACACCTATACACCTCTTGACGACTATTTCTTCCTTACCGGCCCCTTCCCGTGGTGACGCGCACCATGTCAAGTCTCGCGCCCTTGGCACCGACCTACCTACCAGGCGATGACGCCGCACAGCTCGCCTCGCGCGAAGCAGCGGCCCTTGCAGCGGACGCGGCGGCGGCGATCGAGCCGAACGTGTTTACGGATGCGCAGATTGACGAGTACAAGGAGCAGGATCGGTATCTGCCTGTGAGTTGGCTTGCTTACACTCTGGCGCCCCGCTGATGACCCGAGGGTAGATTGCAAATGTTGGAAGGATTATGAAGGCCGCATTGCCGGATAATGCAAAGATCGCCAAGGAAGCCAAGGAGTGTGTGCAGGAGTGCGTGTCAGAGTTCATCTCGTTTCTCGTGAGTCAGTTTTCGTCGACCCGCCATAACGGATCTGACGCCTTGTAGAGCTCGGAAGCGGCGGAAAAGGTCCTCAATGACAAGCGAAAGACGATCAACGGCGAGGATATCCTCTACGGAATGACAGCCCTGGGATTCGACAACTATGCAGAGGCGTGCAAGGTCTACCTCGCAAAGTACCGCAGTGTAAGCAGACGGTGCCCAGAGCTGTATAGAAGCTGACTGCGTTCGCAGAGACAACTCAATCAAGAGCCCATCTCACACCGCAACTCCCTCGCACTTACATCTCATCAACCGTCGCCCGATACCGGATCATCCAGCGCCATCGACGATGAGGATCGGATACCGACAGGGAAAGCGGCAGCGAAAGGAAAGGGAAAGAAGCGGGGAGGGGAGGAAGAGGAAGAGGAGAGTGCCGCGGCGGGGAAGAGACGTAAAGTGCAGCAAAACCAAAACCAGGCAAGGCCTGCAAATAGCGAGCGGTAACGCAGGACGGCGGGAATGTATCAAGCGACCTTGTATCAGCATAGCATATGTCCAGTTGTATCCCCGTATATCATCATCTGCATCAATCGAATACAATCTTCTTCGGCTTGGCCGCACCCGCTCCCGGGCCACCCAGCCCCGCCATCTCCCGCTCCTTGCGCAACTTGGCCGCAATCCAACTCGGATGTTCCGTCCCCGTCACCGTTGTTGCCGGCTTGGGCGCTGGCTTGACCTTTTCCGGCGCAGCCGCAGGAGTCGTCGCCGCCGACGCACGTGCCGGCCCACGCTGCCATCCGGAATCGCGTACATTCGCGCCACCAGCTGCCGAGGGCTTCTCCCCTCCCCTGCGCGTCTTGTCCCCCCACATGGACTTGCCCGCCGTCGCCCCGCCCATCTGGCTCGCGAGGAATTTGGCATCGCGTTCGGCCCGTGCGGCGTCGGCTTCGGCTTTCTTGACATGATTGGCGCCCTTGCCGTATTTCTGTTCCCAGATTCTGAAAAGCCCGGGCGAGTGGGTTAGCGGACGCGCTTCGGGAATGGGCAGGCTGGGAACTCACTTGCGTCGCTCGGCCTGGCCTCGTCGATTCTTTCGCACGCTCTGGATCAAGCCGCCTTTGCCAGACTTCTTGTCCCGTCGTTCATCCTCATCCGGATCCGAGTCGTAGGAGCCCATCGTAAAGCCCGAAGCGAGCGTCGGCAAGAACAGCGACGAGGATCCCGCGGGGCCGTTTTTCTTGGCTTTCGGCGGCGGAGGGGATGATGACGACGCGAGCGTACGCGACCGTTTGGCGGGTGGTTCGGAGAAGGAGATCGCGTCGGAATCGGAGGATTCGGCGTCGGATAGGGGGTCCCGGTCTGCGTCATCGTCGTCATCACCATCAGAGTTGACCGAGCCGGATTCCCAGCCTGCGGCATCAGCTGCGGCGTCCTGCGCCGCGAGGTCATCCTCTTCCTCTGCACCAGCTACCGATACTTTCGGGGCGACTTTCATCTCCGGTTCCATTCGTCGAGCTTCTGTCACCGTTGACTTTTTCTCCACGCCCTTGACCTTGCCCTTGCTCGGCTGCGTCTTGAGTTTCCAGCCTTCAAGACCGATACACCATGCCACGACGCCATTCACGAGTTCCCCCGTTCCCTTGGCCGAGAGAATTCTGTTCTGCGCCTTGCCCTCCGGCGTGCTTGCATCGAGATATGTTGATGGGAGTTGTTCGGGAAAGAGCGTGTCGGGAAGGGGAAGGAGTGCACGGAGAGATGGGTGTTTGCGAAGTTTGAGGTGGAGGAGTGGTGGGATTGTAGAATGTAAGTCGAGTTTCTGCGCGAGAGTGAGGATGATGAGTGGAAGTTATTCGGGGCGCGGGGAAGACTCACTTTGAGCGCCTCGAGCTGACCCTCGAGATCTCCCAATTCCGTCGTGGGGGCTTGCTGTGCTTTCGTGCGCAGGAACTTGATCTTTTTGATGATTCGTTGCGTTTCAGATGTCTTTGAGCGCTTCAAGATGGGATGTAGCGATTTCAAAGCTTGTGGCTGTCGCGAACGAATTAGGATCAGGTAGCACAGAAGCCGCGGAAAGGAATCACTCACGATGCGTTTCCGAATCACCTCGATGTCCGGTATACGTTTCGACGGATCTTCCTCTTCCTCTCTATCAGCCTCTTCGCCCTCCCCCTCTCCATCCTCCCCCGCATGAGATCCGTTCTCGTCTTCCCCCGTCTGCTCGGCACGCTCTGTCTCCCTCGCTGCCTCCTCGGCTTTCGCGATTGCACGGGCCTTGGCTTCCTCCCGTGCCTTGCCGGATCGTTTGCGTTTTGCTGTGGGTTCCGTCACGTCCATGGTGGATGGGATGGTATATGTCGCAATGAGAGACGGTCACCCCCCTTGAAGAGCCTCTCGGCGGTATCTTGTGCCCTGACATTTCATGTCTCACTCGAGGCCAAGTCACGTGACGCGAAACCGAGGTGGCTATCGCCCATGCATTCGGGCAGGCCATGCAGTACCCATTATGCAGAATATCCCGTTACAGTCACAAGCGTTCTTCGACATGCACATGGTTCTCAAATCCTTTCTGGGCTTGTGAGATCAGGTACTATCGCGTGCGACACGATCTGAGAGCGGAAATACAGACACACTGTCAGGAGGCCAAGAGGAATCACGCTCGAGCTCAAGGCGCGAGATGGAAATACCCGCGGAAAACGTGTGCATACGCAGTCGCGCATGACTGGGGGTGTCAAATTTGGAAACAAAATGGAGCTCATCCGAGTCGCCTTTACCGGCCTTCTTTGAGTAAATGAGTGGCGGGCTTGCATGACAGGCCGTTCTTGAAGCTACAATGATCGCATTATGCCTCGGCGAGCGTGTTCATGCCGAATCTTAGGGCACTGCCAGAGTCGAGATGGATGTGGCTTGTTCGCTGACAAGACTGAGTAATGATCGCTTGAGGCTTGAATGCTCTTGTTGACGGATTGCGGAAACGATAAATGACCCAAAGTTTGGTCACTTTGCGACCGAGTCGCGTGTGGCGTCTCCGGTGTCTGGCTGGATACCTGTTAGCCTCTGTAGAGCTTCATGTAAGCGGAAAGCGGTGCCTACATTCCGTGAAGCTCCACATGGATTAAATTAGGTGAGAAGCTGAACAATAGGGCGTACGTTGAACAGGGAGGGACTCGCTTTGCGCCTTTCACGGCCGTTGCGCAGTCATACGACGGTAGGACGAAGAACCACTCTTATAACATATCGCGCAGCGTGCTTCTCATGATGAAGGAACATTGAAAGCAGCCTCGGACAAAGTATCTCAGAGCCATCTCAAGGATGAATACACCGCGAACTGAACAGATCACGATGACGGTTGACGATCGCAGTCACGGGTAAACCCACCAGTGATACGAGCTCTACCTTCGTAATACACGTCACTCCCCTGACATCCTGCAGTCCCAGCATTCAAAAGCGTACATGGAAATCCTGGATGCCTTCTTCAGACACGCACGAGTGGTTAGAACGGTACTTTGAGCTGCACCTTGAGAGCGCTATTCCCTTCGAGTCTCTACACGAAGAGCTCCTTTCTCGTGAACGATTCCTCTCTGGATCGGGAATAGAAGGCTTCAGGGAGAGGCAGGGGCCTCAGCACCTCTTGATATCGATGTCGGAGACGAGGTGTCAGTACTTTCGATCGTGCGCATCAACCGCAATGCAATGCCCTTTCCAATGCGGCCTCTTCCCGCTGGGCGCGCCCTGAACAATCCATCCGCGCCTTACGTAACGACCCCCCTGGCCGCGATCTTACTCATCACCCTCTCCTCCTTCAACGCCTCCCCCTCGCTCCGTGCGCCTCTCCCGAGCGATACCATGTCCCACCATGGACCTCTTCCGCGTCTCAGACGGCGCCTACGAACGTAACAAGCTCGATTTCTCGCAGTTCGAGACCTGGCACGACTTGCAGAGGGCGATCAGCGAGATCCTGGATATTCCCGCGGGGCAGGTCATCGTTTTCACGGATGACGGACGGGCGGTGGATGACCGGTTGTTTCATGAGCTGTGGGAGCGGGGGCAGGGCGCGAGGGGAGGGCTGTATGTGTTTGATCGGGAGGCGTTTGGAGCGGAGCCCGAGGAGTGGGTGAGGGGTTTGGAGGAGGAAGTGGTTTTGGATATCGAGTTGCCTTGTGAGTCGAATGTGGACGGTGCAGGTTTCGGGCTGACGGTCAGGGTCAGTACGTCCGTTGAGGTCGGCGCATCTTGCGAATCAGACGCTCGCGCCATTTCTGGCGAATCTGAAGCGGATTCATACGTTGGAGGCCGCGTTGAACGTCCAGCGTGCCGGGTTGCGGATCGCGGGGGATAATTTGGTCGAGCATGCGGGTAGGCTTGTTGATGGGCTGCGGGGAGAGGAGGATACAGAGCAGCAGGAGGAAGGGGAAGCGGCGCGCGGGTGGCTGGCGTTTCAGCGTCTTGTGGAAGCGGAACTGGGGAGGGAACGGTCCTTGATTGGGCCGTACTCTGGGCCTCTCCCCAATGCGGGAACATCATCGACGACGGCCATGGAGTGGGGGATGGAACAAGACATGCACGTCATCTCCTCGATCGAGGTGCACGAGGTATTCAAGCGCTCAGTACCGAAAGCCCAAGACAAGCCGATCCGGAGGGTTTCCGGCGCTGCGGGGTCGCCGACGACGATGAGTGCCGTGCCGGCGGGGAGGGCACCCTCCGTCGCGGAGAAACGCAAAGTGTTGGCGGACTACGTGAGTGCCGGCAAGATGAAGACGGTGCATGAGAATTGTCAGAAACTATACGGTGCGTCGGGCATCCCCACATTTGCGTTTTCAGACAAAGGCTGAAAACTCCCACGCAGAGGAACACCAAAATACGTACTCCGCCATCTCGAACGACGTGTTTGCCCTGCAGAGCGCGACAGATCAAATTGCGCAGAGTATCGAGGGGATGGAGCTGCAAGTGGAGCGGGAGGTGGGCGAGATGGTCGGGCATGCCGAGGCGATCGTGGATGAGGCGAGGGCGTTGGTGGTGGAGGATCCGGGTAAGTGGATAGGCGAGGAGTCCGAGTTGTGAGCTGACGCTGTTGATGGTAGATGTACATTGGCAGAGTGAGCGGGGGAAATACTGTGGTGGACGTTGCTGACGTAGCAGTAGGTCTTCGAGCGCTAGATGCCACGATACGGGGTCTGCTGGTCTCGATGACCCATCTCAAGGTAAGTAAAGGTTGCGAGATGTAGCCAATGGCTTTAACGCCGCCCAGAACGACTTTTGCCTGCAACTGCACATCCACCTTCATTCGATAGCCATCCAACAAAGCGCCATCGCTCACCTTACCAGCGCCATGGCTGACCTCGAAGCCGCGCTCCTCTCGACGCGCACGAGCGCACCCTTGCTCACCAACGGCAAAACCGCAAGCGGCTTCCCGCACCTCGATCGTCTCCGCAACATGCTTTCCGCCTACTTGAGCGCGTGCGTCGAGATCGTTTGGAGGCGGCAGCTGGCCGAGTTGCTGGAGATCAAGAGTTCCGGGTTGACCGAGGCGCTGGCGGGGTACCTTGAGGCGGAGCGTAGGCGACGACGCGCGTTTCAGGAGAACGAGGTGGCCGTGTTACCGCCGGATATCAATGTGTTTCGGCAGGCCGGGGCGACGGCGGCGGGTGCGACGGAGAGGGCGACGCCGGATTTTGAGTTTTCGGTCAAGGCCGGGTATGAGGATTTCGTTGGAGGGCCGATCACGAGGGAGGAGGTCGAGGGTGAGTCGCGCGTGCGCGGGAATGGACGGTGCTGATTCCGAGCAGCGCTCATGGCCACGATGGAGGGTATGAAGCAAGATCCGATCATTGCGGCATGTTCTGTCACACCGCCCCATAACGTGCTCGATCAAGCGGTCACCAAGGCACGGAATCTTCTCGAGGATATGGATCTGTCAATGTTGCAGCTGGAAGCGTTGTGGGGCGATAGACGTGAGCTTGTCTTGTCTGCCTCAGGGCTTTACTGATTCTTTATAGCGCCAACGGAATTCGGACCCGCCAGAGGTGTTCAGGCAGAGCTGGACCGGGTTACCTCGCAATACGCAGCGCTGCAACTGTCGCACGAGCGCTTGCAACATCAAGTACGTGACGGGAACCCGCTTGAACCCGGCCTCGAGGACCACTTGCACGCCCTGGAGCACGAAATTGCAACGCTTCAGATCGAATTGAATCTCCGGCAGAATGCTCACGAGCAGGATGTGGGGAGAATGGAGCAGCTGGAGGCGGATCGGTCGCAGCTACTACAAGGCCTCTCGGACGCGCGCAGTGATGAAGCGGCGCTTGAGATGAAGCTGCACGGTCTCGAGGCCGAGAAGGATGCCGCACTGACCACGCTCGAGGATGTGGCGGCCGAGCGAGACCAGCTGGCGCGCGGACGCGCGGACCAGATCGAGGAGATGGTCGAGGCGAGGTTGAAAGAGCTTCGGGGCGACGGTGACCAAGTGCGGCTGCAGAACGCCGCTCTGCTCGACGAGATGGAAAAGCTGAAGCAGGAACACCAGGCAAAGATGGATACGCTGCAGAATCGACACGCACGCGAAGTCGACGGCTTGCGCGCGGAACTCGGGATGGCAAAAGCGCAACTCAAGGAATCCCAAAAGACCAAGGCCGAGTTGATGCAGGATCTGGCCAACGTCAAGGCGGATCTGGTGGCCGCCAGGGAAGAGACGGTGAGCGCTGGCAAGTTTAGCCTGTCGTCGATCAAGCTCGCTAGCAAATACCACGACTGCGTGGCAAGGCTCCATACCGCAATCCAGTCTTCCGCAACCATCTCGGGATCTACGTCGGCTTTACTCAAGGGGCAGGAGACGGCCGAGACGATCAAGGAAACAGACGACCAGTCGGTACTGCAGCAGGAATTGACGACGCTCGACGAGTATGACCTCGAGGCGTTTACCGATGCCGTCAACCGGACGATGAGCCTGGTGAAAAAGTGGCAAAAGAGCTGTCGCTCGTATCGTGACCGGGCCAAGGACAAGATTGCGTTTTCCAACTTTGGCAAGGGCGACTTGGCGCTGTTTTTGCCGACACGTAATGCGACCGCGAAATCATGGGCGGCATTCAACATTTCCTCGCCGCATCACTTTCTCAACGTGGCAAGTCATCCGTCGTTGGATGAACAAGTCAAGCATCGGGAATGGATTGTTGCGCGTATCACCCAGGTCGACGTCGACGTCGTCAACACGGCGGCCAAGCCGGATAGCAATCCGTATGGACTGGCCGAGGGGATCACCTACTACAGTCTGTCCATCGAGCCGTTTACACCCTCGGTGGGGAATCGACTGCGGCCGTCGAGCACGACGATGCCGGCGATGACGACGCCCGGCGCGCTGCTTACCGCACGTACACCGCCCGTCAAGGGCGGAGACTATTTTGGACTGGCTACGGCCGAGGCGGGAACGATGCGAGATGTCGAGCCGAGGACGTTGAGGCGGCCGTCGTCGGTTGCGTCGTCGCAAGGGTCCACGTTTAGCAAAAAGGGCAAGGGGATCAAGTACGGGAATGCGACCAAGGCCGGGCCGACGTTGGCTGTTTCGTCGCCTGGCGGAGTCGGGGATCAGCTCGGTGTCGGATTGTCGAGCGAGCTGGGGGCACGCGCCGGTCAACGGCGGTCGTTTACGACGGTCGATCGTCCGTCTGAGCCTGTCGAGCTGTCCACGAAGGGCCCCCCATCGATGCCGTTGCAGCGTCCGACACTGCATTCACAGCTCCGCCCGGGCTCGTTCTCACGGCGGGTCGTATCCACAACCGAGGCGGATTCGAGTGCGGGAATGGGAAGAGGCGCACTGGATATTCTGAAGCGGTTCGAGGCGGAGCGGGAAGGCGAGGAAGGCGGAAAGACGTGACGGCGAAGTCGAGTACTTGGTTGTATGGGAGAAAGACTGCATCGGTTGTATAGGCTTGAATGGACATTGACTAGGTTTCCCAGAATGCCGAGGCGTTCCCTGATAAATAGGTCTCAAATGCCTACGATGGCGGTAACATTCTCGGAATACCTTCGATCTCGGTGACATTCTCGGCCGTCTGAACTGATCGAGTGCGCTCATCATGCCGACCGTTTTCTCAATCGGTCCATACGTATCTTCTGGGAGGAATATGGTTCACGGTATCTCCATCGTCGCAGCTCGTACCAAGCGCTACAGTCATTACTCTGGGTATACCCCCGCCTGTGCCTAACGCGGCGAGCTTATTCTACAACACAGGCAATCACCTCACTTTCCTTGCCATCTTGTTCGAAACGACATCAACGTCATGGATTGCTCGGCGGCGGCGGCGGCATCGCAACGGGGGAAGGCTTGCTCCGTGCCTTTTGAAAGAGTTTCTTGAAGAAAATGAAGAGGAGGATGGCGCCGGTCAGGCCGAGGATGACGGCGACTGCGCATCCGACGCGAGGGCAAAGTCCCGATCCAGCGGGCATCAGCGCTCATGCGGCCAGCACAAGAAAAAGCGGGAAACGACACAGCGCGCGTCACGGGAACGTACCGACGGTAAACCCGGGATACTGCCTCGCGACGGACTCACAGTCGTCCCAGCTCGGATCCGTCACGCAGTTTTGCTTGAAGAGGCTGTACGTCTCGCGCATCGTCCGGTCGTCTGTCGGGGGCGGGTCGCGATAGGGGCGTGCGGCGGTGGCGGTGGCGGTGGTGGTGGTGGCGGGTGCCGGGTCGTACCATTGCGTGGCGGTTTCCGTTTCGATGGCGGGAGCGTATGTCTCGACGAGGGTGGATCGGGTCGGCGTGGGATCTGCGACTTTTGCCTCATGCTCGACGTGGGTTGTTGGAAGGGGAGCGGCGTTTGTCGACGTTTCGTCGGCGAATAGAGAGTCCAGGAACCCTTGGGAGGAAGCTTCAGCTTCGGGTTGACGTGGTGGCCTGGGTTCCGCTGGTTCTTCTAGGCTTGGCGGCGGGGAAGGGGAAGGGGAAGGGTCGGAGGGCGGCGGAGGGTGGTGCGGATCTATTTGCCGCTGGAGGAGGGGAGGCATGGTGGCGGCTTAGGGGCTTGTCAAGCGGAAGAGGGGCGCGGAGGAGGGACTCGGAAGAGGATGTACAACGAGGATGGAGTGGGCGCATGATGAGCTGGGGCCGGGGCGGTATATGATGAGCCGCCTCGAGCGCGGGAGGGGTCATGGATCAGGGGCAGGCCCGGGTTCCTTTCTCGCTCGACAGGGGGCCCCGGCGTTTCATCCGTCCCGACGGGGCGCACCCTCCCCCGCCCTCCCTTTGTGCCTCCACCCTCGCCCTCTTGATCACGCCGCGCTCCCTGCCGAGCGAACGAGGGCAGCCCCCGCGTGCCACCGCGCGATGCAGTCCCTGGAATGCATGACCTCGTACACGCGGCGCACGACGGGCGACGTCCCGCCCGCGCTTGTGGTGAGTCCGCTCGGTGACAGCGACGCGGTCGGCGGAGGCTGATGATGACGGTAGGGTCCGAGTACGACGGTGACGCCCCGTGGGGTGTATCTCTTCGGCGGAAGGAGCGTCGTCGGCAAGGCCGTCGAGCGGGGACTCTATGTGCTCGAGATGGGGACGTACGTGTGGACGCGGGTCGGGGCGGATCGCGAGCAGGATGCGACGTGGCCGAGCGGGAGGTACTTTCACACGATGGATTACTGGGACGGGAAGCTCGTCTTGTTCGGCGGGATGGGTGTCACGACAACGGCGACGGCGGCCGCAACGACGGCATGCGTGATGGACGATTTATGGATGTACGACCTTGCGACGGGCCAATGGGAGGAACATACGCCCGAGTTGCCGCAATATACGTCCGTTCCGCCGTCGCTTACCCACCCCGGCGCCAAGGAACCCGTGGCGCCCGTCGCGCGGTATGCGCATATGAGTGTCGTGGTCAGGGATCGATTGGTCGTGACGGGCGGCCAACATCTATCGAATGAGTGAGTTCCCCGCCTCGCGTCCCGTCGTCCTCGTCGGTCCGTCGTGCTGACGCGAGAGGCAGATACGTGTACCAGGAAGCGACGTTTCATCTTTCCGAGCGCCGGTGGATGACGAGCCGTGAGGTGGCGCAAGTAAGGGGCAGCTATCGGAGCGTATGCGTCGCCGTCGAATGGGAAGAGGTTCGTCCGTCAGGCGGGACGACCGAGCAAGGGGGAACGGAAACGGTGGCCGACAGGTTGACGGCTTCCCAAAGGAGACGAGGCGGCGAAAGCGGAGGACACGTCCTGACGCCCGCCGCGGCCGATGCCTTTCTTTTTTCAAACGCCAACTTTACCGACGTTCAGCGCTCGCTCCACGCCCTCTCGCTCGACGACGACGACGATACGGTCCGGATGACGGACATGACCCCGCAGCTCAACGCGTCACCGACGACGACGCAGCCGCCCGGGCTCCGGTTCCCGTTCGCGGCCCATGTAGGAGGATACCTTGTCGTCGGCGGAACCTACCTCTCGGCCTCGGCGCAGCAGTTTGCGCTCTGGGCGCTCGACTTGCGCGGCTGGACGTGGCGCAAAGTGGATGCCGAGGTGTTGGAGGGCATGGGCCATGGCGTCCGTCGACAGCAGGGCGGCTTGCCAGAGGACGGCTTGGCGGGCGGAAGTTGGAATCGCGCGGTGTGGTGGGAGCAAGGCAGGCGGCTGGTCGTGTTTGGGAATCGATATCGCGGGTTACAGGAGGACTGTGAGTTCCGGTCTTTTTGTTTTTCTCCGCGGGGGGTCGCCAGGGGGCTGATTGGGGTAGACGAGCATCGGGCGATCAATCTGGATCATGTGGCAATCATCGATCTCGAGGTCTTTGGAATCTATCGCGCGCCGGAACGGATGGCGGGACGGGATGACGACCGGGCGCGCGTGGAAGTGGCGCTCGCGATGCTGCATGAGGAGCGGCTGGCGGATTGTCGAGTCGTCACCGAAGATGGACGCGCCGTGCGGTGCTCCAAGCGGATCTTGCAAGCCCGTTGGACGTGGTACAAGGATCGTTCGGCCACCTGCCCGGGCGATACCATCCACGTCTCGGAATCGTACCCAATCGTCATGGCGTTTCTAGAGTACCTGTATACCCTCGACTTGGTCACCATGCTGCAGCACCGCGTGCCCGTGCTCTCGGGCTTGCTCATGCTCGCCAAGCAGTACGGGATTCCGCATCTCGAGGCGCTGGCGGTACATGCGCTGCATGGACGGCTGGAGGAAGGTACCGCACTGGGGATATACGAAGTGGCCACGCTCTGCGAGTGCGTGTCATTACAGGTCAGGGCGTTGAAGATGGTCTTGGTGAGTCGAGCTCGAGGATGCACGCCGGTGAGCTCATGGGGCTTGGGGCTCGTAGGCGATACAGAAACGCGCGGGCAAGGGCGCGGGACATCGGAGGCAGCCATCGGGCGCTGTGCCGGCGGAGGGAGGGCTCGCGCCCGGGCCGTCTTCCGAGGGCGATTCGGCGAGGACGGTCCAGGGGAATGGGTCGGCGGGGGCGCATGGAGCGGCGTCTGGATACCAGGCGACTCAGCGCGCTGTGGGCCCGGGCGATACGGACGATTCGCTCGAGATCGGCGATATCGACGGTCAGCCGGCAATGGCATTCTCTTCCCCACCTTCGGCATTTTCGACACCTCGTCAACGACGCAGATCTACACCGAGCAGGCGCGCCCGACGGCATTACCCACTCGCTATGCACGACTCGCCTGTCATTCCGCCGCCGTTCAGCGACAGTGAAGAGGACTCGCAGCCGTTCGAGGAATCGGATTACGAGCCGGCAACGTATCGTACGCGGCGGAGGTCTGCGAGTGTGGCGACGGTGCATCATTGGGCGGACGACGGGAGTATCGTCGATGACCAAAGTCGGTTTGTCGCTCGTGCAGGGAAGGTGCACGAGCGTGCATGGCCGACCGAGTCGCCGACGGCTGAACGACAAGCGGTGCGTCTGGCAAGGAAGATCGCCTCGATGGGTTCGCTTTTCCATTCGGATGCTGGACGACCGGGCCTTCGTATACATACCAAGAGGCCGGTGCTCGCGGTGCGAAGAGGCGTAGGGCAGCTGGGATTGGAGCGAATAACGTCTTCCGAATCGTCGGAGCCGTCGAGTCCCGCTACGCCGGCGGATGCGTGCTGGTCCGGTGAAGAGCCCGGGGGGCGTGCGGCATCACCGAGAGCGACTCCATTCCTTTTTGGAGGTGAGCCGGGAAAGCTGTTGTTGAAGATGGATGGACAGAGTCTGTGCAAGAGACATGATCGAACGAGGTCGCTCGGTTCGCCTGGCGCGTGGTAATCAGGTCTCAGAACGGGTTGTAGCAAGGTACCGTAACAAGTTGTAAAGCAACATAATAGTAACACAAAAAAGGAAACGAATACAACACAATCAACATACTGATATCCTAACTGCTCTAACCCGTCTTGTTCTTGCTCCTGCCCAAACGCTTCTTCATCCGCTGCAACTTCTTGGCGCTCATCTTGGCCTGCATCTCCGCCAGCCGCTGGTTCTCCTCCTTGCGTTTTCTACGCTCCTTGATGGCATTGACCTTTGCGTCCTCTTCGCTCTTGCGCTCCTCCTTCATTTGCGCCTCGAGCTTTTTCACGTTTTCGGCGGCGGCGCGGCGGGCGAGACGTTGTTCCCATGAAGCGGACTTGACACCAGGCATGAGATGGGATCGTCTGAGAGGGGGTGTTAGCAATGCGCGTGACAGGCATAGCAAGGGGGACGTACTTGGTGGCGGTCTTTTGCAGCTTCCAGGGCTTGCCGCTTGTGCGGCCGGCTGCTGATTGGGCCAGCTCGCGCGGTGCCGAAGAAGTCGAGGCGACATCAGCCGAGGTCGAGACAGATGAATGGTCCATTGTTGTGAAGGGCGAGTGAATAGAGGGGTTGTCCGAGACCTGAAGGCCGAATGCATGATCATGAACCAAGCTGAACAAGGGTGATTGAAGGAAATCATTTGCATCCGAAAAGCGATCGGGCTTCACTTCCCGTTTTGGGCAGTCTCCGGCGCAGAACATGGACGTTATTTGCGAAACTCTCCCATCAGTTTCTCACTAGCACAGTGGTAGTTGCGTCGAGCTGTTACTTGATTTCCAAGATCTGGCACTCGAAGGTCGTTGGTTCGACCCCAACGTGGGAAGTTCTTTTTGCGTTTCTCGACCCCGGGAGCTTCAAGTTTAAGGCCGCGTTCGATAGCACCCAACCAGGATGGATTGGGTCAGGTCTCCTTTTTCCCCACCAATTTCGTCCTGGCGGGCCGGCTAGAGAAATCTACCGACCCAATCCTGCACCCAAGACGGTGTTCTTTGCAATTGGTCCGACTGTATTTTGTGTTACCTAATACTATAACCCTCCGTTTGCGTTCTGTCTCACTGTAATACTGATAGTATATTCCTGAACGTTGAAGATCGTGTAATTGTCGTTGCTATCACTACCGCAAATTCCTTTCGCTGCGCATCTTCTGAGGAGCCTGGACATGCCTCAACGCGCCCGATCCCCAGATCTACTGCTCCTCCTTCGCGCCGCCGCGAGTCTGAACCCTGAATCCGCCAATACAAATCACCAACGATTACTGCTCTGGCTGGATTCCTTCCAAGATCGACGGTCACCGCGACGACCGGTGCTGGATGCGCCCGGGGAGGGCATCAGCAAAGTGGACCGATGGCTTATGTTCCACAATGCACGGCTATGCTTCGACTCCTTAGGAATGTGTGCAGAAAACTTTGTCCTGCTTTACCATCAGATGCGTGCGGGTGGGATGGTTCGGGACACGATGCGTATACCTCTTCGATTGCGGATCGCCATCTCACTTTTCATGATGCGGAAAGGGTGGGGTTATCGCATACTACACGACGTATTTCAAGTAGCTCTATCAACTATCTCTCTGCAAGCATCCCTCGGGCTTTTAAGCGTCTTTGACCGTACTATGCGCTGGCGTCCTGTCGTGACCTCTATCAGAATTGTTGCCGAATGACTCGACGCTTTCACCGATGTACAATTTCATGGTGTATGGGTTCGGCAACCGACTCCCACGTCGATTCCTCGTCAGCATGAACGCTATACCAACCCAAAGTACAATTCGATGACTATGTACTGTTCAGAGGCAATCGATGGTACACATATACCTGCCCACCCTCCAGCACACCTATCCATGGCATTCCGTAATCGCAAAGGATACTTTTCCTTCAACGTCTTGGCCTGCGGGACTCTCGGGGAATCTTTCTGTTTTGTCTATGCTGGGTGAGAGGGGTCGGCACATGACAGTCGCGTCTTTCAAACTGCCAGGTCCGCCGGAGGGCTCGTCATACCCAAGGGCTACTACTACTTGGCGGATGCTGGCTATACGGATATGGAGAATCTGCTGGTAACCGTACAGGTCAACTAGGTACCACCTCGAGGAATGGGGTTCCGAAAGGTGCGTTCCAAGCATTTTTCGCTGGTTGCGACATTCGCTGGAGGATCAGCTCCTCAAGTCGCTTTAGGCCTACCACCAGGCAAGAATTGTTCAATTTGCGCCATTCATCCACACGCAATGCTATAGAGCGGGCATTTGGGGTTGTCAAGAGAAAGTTCCAAGTGCGTAGGGGAGCCCACGCTTGCACCTATTGCTGAGCCTCTCAATGCAGATTTTAACCATCGGTTGCGCGCTGGAGCTGTCCAAGCAAGTGCAAGTGGTATATGCAAGCTGCGCACTGTACAATTCATGAAAAGCTAGGGGGGAGGTGTTGACCGGTGACCAGAATCCGCGTTTGGAGGGACAGACGCTGAATGCTCAGCCTGATGAGATGATGACCTCAGAGGACGAAAGCGATGATGAGGTCACGTCGTGGATCGATGCTGTACCATCTCGAAGGCAGCGATCGGGACATTTATGACCCCCGTTCGAGACGGGCGAAGCTAGGCGCGAGCGCATATCTGCAGCCATGTGACAGCAGTACACAGAGTACAATCGGGGACAAGCTGCGTGATTGGGCGTCGCTGTTGAGTGTTGTATATTCTAAAAAGTTTACATTCTGCCGTAGGATATCACGCCGTCGCCTCCCTTAGTAGTCTCCGAATCAAGGCTGGAGCTCGACTGTCCGGACATGCCAGAAAGAAAGAAAGCCATCATCGTAGGATGAGCAGGCAGATAACCTTCTAGAAGCTCTTGGTTCTCTTCCGTCAACACCTCAATGCCCTCTTCGTCTGTCATCGTCTCTCGGTATCGACGGAGCTTCTCGAACATACGGCTGGCTTGTCCTTCCAGACTTTGATTGTAAGCCCTTTGCTCGGCCTGGGACTTTAATTCGAGATCAGCCTTCATGCTTTCTGTAGAGATACAACCTCAGCAGCACCGTTGTATGCCATAGTCGTGACGATGACATCACATCGTCACCATTGTCACGTAACTGACTCAGCGACGTCTCTGCTACCTTGCAGTGACTCCTCGTACTTCGCCTCTGCATGCTTCGCAGAAGCCAGTACTGGCGAAGCAGCTTCCCCGACTCCACGCTTCGTCTCCACACGCTCCGCCGAAGTTAGCGTAGACGAAGCGCTTGGCTAGTATAGGTATAAATAGAAGACTTTCTAGTCTCTTGTAATAGCTCCTATGCTTATGATTCACCCTTTGATTTCCCCTTAATTACGAAGCTACCTTGAGTGCAAGACTTTCTCAGGATTAGCTACCCTTGTCTTTCACTCCCGGTAATACACGATCCTGCCTTGAGGTAATAAGTGTACATCGCTGTGCTAGATCCCTATTACAACGACGGTGCTACCTGCTACAGCGGGATAGATCACTGGTCCGCGACAACTTTGGGACCCGGTCTGAGATCTTAGCACCTTATTACCAGGGCAAATCTTGTCGCTTCAATCACTGGCGTCACCAACAAGTTAAATTCAAGTCTCAACAACCGGTACTAAGACAGGAGTCACCTCAGTCTTCCTTCATCAGCGCTTCGTCGACCATCTCGGCTCGATCAACAAGGTTCGACACAGCTCAACCTCTCACACCCGTCGACTTCACCTAGGTCATCTGCCTAGCGTGTCATCACCTGACCTTTGACAGCGTCGGAAGAGTTCCTTGCAAGAGCTTCGTCTAAAGGCACCTCCCAACACAACATCGACAGTCAATTGTCCCTTTCGGTTCCCAGCAAGGTCGGCTTTCTCAACAGCCAATCGCCTTTAGTCTCGGCCCTCACAGCTCCTGCAGATCTCTCACCATGAGCAACGATCCTGAATCATCTATTCGCTCCTCGACATTGACGCCATTGTCCGAGGCTAGCCACACCGTGAACATTCATTTACCTACAACGCCTACCTCTGCGGATAGCGTCAGCAATCGTCGAACGGAATTACCGTCTCGACCCAACCCCGAGAGAACTTCTCGCTTACCCCTTATGCCGGAACTTACGGCTAAGGCCAGCGCCGTCTCAAGCGCGGAGCTACAAGCTCTGATCACGGAAATGCAACACAGTTTCCAGCAACAGCTACAACAACAACTCCAACAGCAGCAACGAGACTTCGAGAACCGCATCGAGTCTTTCATGATCGGCAAATGCAAAGCTCCTGCATTCTCTTTACCTTCAATCGAGAAGGCTTCGGCCTCTTCTCCTCTCACAATGTCCACCAACCAACAAGAACACGTAGAAGGACCTATTGAGGATATTCACTTCGGAATCGCCTCAAACGAACCAATCGAGCCGACTAGCGGAGGATCTCGCTTCCCTCGAGCTCGCAACTCCCAGTACGTTCCTGACTCCACTTATCCTTCTCCTTATAACCAGAACCGCGCTAGTGCCAATCCTCCTTCTCCCTCTCACACGCCTCACAACAAAGTCAAGGCCTTGGACTTACCGAAATTCCCAATAAACAAAGGTGATGACGTCGAAGTCTGGATCGAACAAGTATCTGCTATCTTCGACTCCAACCGATGTTCTAACGAAGAAATCGTCGCCCTCCTCTCCGTCATTCTGAAAGATACAGCTTTGAAGTGATTCACCCGTCTAGGCCAAAGGGGTCGGGCCAAATTTCCTACTTGGATGGTTTGGCAGGAAGGTCTTCGACAACGTGTCCTGCGGGCTAATTACTTGGCTGAGAAGAAACGATTGTGGAAAAAGCGAGACCTCCGTGCCAACGAGGACATGGCCGACCACTTCGACGCGAAAGTCGACCTACAAGCTTACGTCTTCGACGAGAACACACCCGAGATGGAACTCATACTAGATATCTTGGTGGGTCTTCCCAAGTACATGTTGCCGACATTGAAGAGTTCCATCACTGCCGATATGGACCTCTCGGACTTCAGAAGGATTTTGCTAGACTACGAGAAAGGGTTGCGATGGAATGGACCTTGGACACAACGCAGAAGCGACCGAAGTTCCTTCAACAACGGTCACTCTCTTCCCAGTAACAACGACCGAAATAGAGAATCAAGAGTCAATTCCAAGGATCTGTTGAAGCCCTTCCAAGCCCTGTACGTGTGGAGGCATGCACTGGTATAAGGACTGTCCCAAGAAGACTACTAAGTCAAACAACGTGTCTTCTTATCGACCGATTTCGTCTTCAAACAACATTCCTACCACTCGCGCGAAGTGGCCCAACGAGGACGAGAAGACAAAGACCGGAGATCGTATCCATCCTGAAAGACTATCCAACTTCGTTCAAGCCAGCGTCACACTCATAAAGGAGGCAGAAGTCAACATCACCGACTTATGCCTCCCAGAACAGGATAACGATGGGTATGACGAGCTCTACTCGTCCATCTGCAATAACACCGACATTAGTACTTCAGTCCTTCAGAATCGACACTCCGACAAGGTCTTCAGCCTTGCTATGGCTAAGATAGGCAGCCAGGAAGGAGCCGCACACGAAATCTGTATCGATACCGGCTCAGCCATCTCGCTGATGGATTCGCAGTACCTGGGGAAGAAGAACTTTCCGGATATCAAGGTCAACCCGGCTTCTACCATCATGCTTAAAGGTGTTGGAAGCAATCAAACTCATGGTTGGATAAATGCGGATATCCACTTCATCAACGATTGCAAGGAATACACCTCAGTCCCGGGAGCTTTCCACGTTGTCACCTCCCTGACTACCAAGATCATCATCGGCAACGATATCCTCGCGGAAGAAGGCGCGCTAATCGACTTCAAGGCCTGCTCATGCTCCTTCGAGTCTGCCAAAGGCAGTATTCCTATCGTTAGCATCAAATCCACCGTACCCCCTCCGGGACAGTATGCGGCCAGGTTACAGAACGTATTCACTATCAAACGTGGTCATCAATCTCGAGTACCAGTTGCGCTTACCGCCCTGCCTCCTACATCGTTGTACCTGCTTGAGCCTATTCAAGTAAGCGACGATATTAAAGTGGCGCGAACGATCGGCCTGACCAATCAGACCCAACATTATGCACATGTGATGAACGTGGGCACGAACATAGTCAAAATCCCCGCAAATGTCGTCCTCGCAAAAGTCAAAGCCGTAAAAGACACTCGAGAAAAACAAGTATCCTCAACAACGTCGCTTCGGACACTCCGGACGACCTCGAAGCTTTCGAAGAAGCCCTCAAGGAATTGGACATCAACATATCTCTCTCGGAGGACGAAAAAGAATCTCTAAGGAACACAATCCGACAGAACCGTCACGCTTTTTCCTATGGCTCACGACGCCTTGGTAGGACAAACCTGGCCACCATGACGATCGAAACTCGGACCGCCGCGAGCATCTCGCAAGCTCCTTAACGTGCCTCGCCTGAAGGGCGGAAGATCATCGATGACACCCTGGCAGAGCTCATAGCAGATGATGTTATAGAAGAGTCAGACTCTCCGTGGGCATCGCCTGCTATATTGATTCGCAAGAAGGGGAAGGACCGTTTTTGTATCGACTATCGAAAAGTTAACGAGGTCACAAGCGCGGATCAGTACCCAATTCTCCGAATCGACAACATTCTGTCCCAGTTCGCAGGTAAAAGCTACTTCTCCACATTCGACGCAAACAAGGGATTTCAACAAATCGAAATCGCACACGAAAATCGCGAGAAGACGGCTTTTCGTACTCATAGAGACCTTCATCAGTATGAACGAATGCCTTTCGGCCTCGAGAATGGACCGTCGATCTTTCAACCCCTCATGGACAAGGTCCTTGGGCGCTTCAAATGGCAGACCGCTCTTGTCTATATCGACGATATCATCATCTACAGCGAGGACGTCGCAACGCACATCAAGGACATCGGCACTATACTGTCTTTTGTCGCCAAGTCCGGTTTGACTCTCTCCCTCAAAAAGAAGACTCAGGGGACTACCAAGCTCCAGTCCAGATACATGAGCCCTTTCCGGATCACCAGTAGGTCTCCCCTACAGCATACAACACTTGTCCGCTAATTTTAGGGCGCATCTCGTTAACAACATCGGATTTTTGAGAAATAATCACCCGAACCCCGAGCAATTCGCACATCGTGGCGGTCTAGAGAAGCCTACTCAGCCCATTTATCTAGATGATGGCTCTCACGGTTTTGAGGTGGAAATGATTCGTTCACACCGCAAGAACAAAGCTGGAAAGACTTTTTATTTGGTCAAATAGCGCGGTTATCCCGATCACGACTCCACAATTGAGCCCGAAGAAAATCTCAGAATTGCTATCGACGCGTTGAATGAGTATTGTGACAGTCTTCGGAGCCTCTCGAGCGGACGTCGATATCGGATGGACCGTCTTCCGTTTACCTCTGCGAACAAATTCTTCTGAGGCAACTCAGAAGCGCAACTGCGCGATCCGCCGCGCGATCACTGCTGGAAGTTTTTTTTCCTGCTCGATCGATATGGAACCAAAAAAGAACCGTGTCAATTTACTTCTGTCGGAAATCAACGACTTTGAACAACACGTCACTGTCAAAGGCTAGGTAAATTCTTTGCGCCTCAAACGCGCTTCTGGCGAACAGCCTGTCAAGGTATCGTCTCACTATGCTCGATTCATCTTGCAGCAGCATATATAAACTCTCTTCATTCAGATTTGCACTTTGTACGAACACCTAAAAGATCAGACATTTCTACTCTGATTCTTTTAGGTGAGTTCTTTATTAGTCAGAAGTGGCTTTTAATATCAAATAGACATTTCTACTCTGATTCTTTTAGGTTATGGGCCCAGTGTTCAAAACACTATCTGCCTAGAATCAAGAGATCTCCAAAACGAATCAATCAATAAATATGTCTGACTCCGACTCCGAAATATCTTCTGGAAGAACCAGCGTTCGCATTCAGAAATTGAAAGGGACGCATAATTACACAACATGGTCCCGCAATGTCATCGCCCACCTCATGACGAAAGGATTACTGGAAATGGTGACCGCATCACCCGCTGGGGAGGAAAAATCGCCTTTCGTTACGCCTGTGGACAATCGAAAATTACAAAACGCATGGTCGGAAATCTTCTTAACCCTCTCGAATGAGGTCCAAGGCGCACTGTCACCGGCAGCGGCAGACGCTTTCAGCCCGAACCTACTCTTCTCTGGTGTGAATTGAAAGATACATACGGTGCCTCAACTTTTCAAGAACTGGCGTGTCGAGTGGAGACGATTTGGGGATTGAAGATCAAAGATGACGACGATCCCATCAAAAGTTTATCAATCCTGAAGGCCACCTACGCCGAAGTCGTCGCAACAGGAAAAGTGGCATTCGACACAATGTTATTCACTATCGCCATGATGCGGGCTTTACCAGCTTCTTACGATCCGCTCGTTCAGAGCCTTTACCAACAAAAGAATTTGACACCCGAAATCATTTTCACCTACGTGCAAACCGAGTATACCCGTCGAGTGAATGCTGGAGAAACATCTTCAGCTCTTGCGGTCAAGCAAAACAAAGACGATCCCCAAAACAAAAAATGGTGTGACTTTCACAAGTACAACTTCAGTCATACCACCAACGAATGCAAGGTATTGGCAGGCAAGCGCAAGAACGTGAGCCATCAAGACTCCTCTCGTGCAAACGTCTCTTCAACCGTCGACAACGAGAATGAAATCGCACAAACCTTCGACTACCCGGCGACTGCAACAGCTCTTTTCGTTCGATCCACCAGCGAAAACTCATTTTTTATCGACTCCGGTGCTACCGACCATATGGTCTGCACAAAAACCCACCTTCACGACGTAACACCCTTACGACGGGAAGTCGTTGTTGGTGGAGGTAGATCTCTATGGTCTACTCACCAAGGCACACTACGCCTCGACGGAACGCTCAATCTCCTCTACGTCCTTTTGGTACCGAACTTGGAATGCAACTTGTTATCTGTCCGCAAGTTGATTCAATGTGGTCTCACCGTCAAGTTTGGAAACAACGATGCACCATTTTCAAGCAAGGCAAACACATCGCGACTGCACCACACCGAGCCGGCTTATACACTCTGCAGGTCAGCGAACCATTTTCTCTAGCACACATAGTCTCTAAGACTGATCTGCTCACTCACTGGCACCACAGATTGGGTCATCTCAATTTTCGTGAAGTCTTTAGAATGGGCAGTGAAGGTCTTTTAGACGGTGACTGGAAAAATGTATCGAATCATGATCTAGCATATGCATTCTGCGAAAGCTGCGTTCTGGGAAAAGGAAGACGATTGAACACGTATCCAGCATTAGAGCGGCACAAAGACCGAATGATTTGGTTCACATCGACATTTGGGGCCCAGCAAGAACACCTTCACTCGGGGGAAATCGATTCTTCTTGACTTGTTACGACGATCATTCAAGATACACTCGTCTCTATCTTCTCAAGAATAAATCAGAAGCGTTACGAGCCTTCGAACAATATATCATTCTGGTTGGGAATCAGTGCGAAACCACAATCAAAAGAGTCCGCATGGACAACGGGAGTGAATTCACTTCAAATCGTTTCAAGCACTTGCTTGCCAACAATGGGATTCTCGAAAATTTGATTCCTTCTGGGGATCATGCGCAAAATGGTCGGGTCGAGCGACAACATCTCACCATCCTGAACTCGGTCCGAACCATCTTGATTGATTCAAAACTTCCTCAAGAATTCTGGGCTGAGGCAGCAAATTACGTGACTCATGTTCGAAATCGAATTCCAAATGCGAAAACAGGAAAAATACCTTACACAACATGGTCCGGCAAGAATGTGGCTCACGAAACACTACGGCCTTTTGGATCTCAAATTTACTTTCGAGACCATACAGAGTCTGATAAACTCCAAGCGCGATACCTACCGGGCATTCTGTTGGGATGGCGCGAAGACAGTAGTTCCTATGTTCGATATTGGGATCCACTCAAGAAATCCGTCAACAATTCAAGAGATGTCGTCTACTCCCCACTCGAGATCTCACGCCAAATCGAAGTCCGGGCCAGCGATGAAACAGTTGGATACTGTCGACTTGACAAGCCATAACATGCAACAAAGAGAGGAACCGAAGACAAACAATCTTCAAACGCCAGACGTACATGTCGCATCATTGCCTCTCACTCCCACAGCTCAGCGGTATACGACTACTGAGCTTGAAGCTGAATCGACTACGAACATTTCACCTTCACCCTCTCCAAGAGATCCTTCGACATCGCTGCGTCGCGTGCCTTCAGATGACATACTTGGTCATTATGAAAATGATAGCGAATCAGATGACGAACTTGCCCTTGGCCAGGTTGCGCAAGCTGCTGCGTATATTTCAAACGCAGGAAATCCCAATTCTTACAAAGAAGCAAGAAATTCAACACAATGGGAGCACTGGAAAACTGCAATTTCAGAAGAACTCGAAAAGATGGAAAAGTATCAAGTCTTCAAGTGATCCCTCGCCAACCGAATATGCATGTTTTAAAAGCCCGTTGGGTCTTCACTCGCAAGATAGATGGTGAGACCGGGAAGACTGCCGCGTTCAAAGCTAGATGGGTCGCCAAAGGGCAAAGGGTATGCTCAAATTGAAGGCATACATTTCAACGACATTCACGCCTCAGTCGTGCACAAAGATTCAATCAGAATCCTTCTCGCACTTGTCAACTATCACGATTACAAGTGCGATCAGCTGGACATTAAAGCAGCTTTTCTGAATGGCGAACTCGAAGAAACGATTTTCATGGAGCCTCCCGAAGGAAGTGAAATAGACAAACACTCGGTGATTCAACTTCAGAAATCGCTGTATGGACTTAAACAATCCCCACGCTGCTTCAACAAGGCTTTCGACACCTGGATGAAAAGCCAAGGTTTTGTCTCTTCAAGAGCTGATCCATGTCTATACGTCTTCAAGAAGGCCGACACGATTCTTTTACTCTCGGGGTTAGGGGTTAGGGTACACGTCGACGATCAACCTGTTGCGTCGAATTCACGACCCATGTTGGACAAATTCAAAAAGGATCTTAATGAGCGATTTGAATGCGCGGACAACGGTCCAGTCAACTACTTTCTCGGTTTCAACGTTCACCGCGATCGTCAACAGAAGAAACTATATATCGGACAGGAATTCTATATCGATACACGGCCAGATATATCGTATGCTGCTGGCGTCTTGGCGCGATACATCAGTCGTTGGTCTCTATCACATTTCAAGGCTGCGAAACATTTGCTGCGTTATTTACGAGAGCCGACGGACCTGTGCTTAACATTCGAGTCCGATACTTGTCAAAGGCTCCACGCCGGATTCGCTGATGCGGATTGGGGGAGATGTCAAGATACTCGCAGGTCCACATCTGGTCACATTTTCAAAACAATCGGAGGTTTGACATCCTGGCGAGCTCGACGCCAACCTACTGTGTCACTCTCCACCGCCGAAGCGGATATCTTTCCTTTGCCGATGCCGCGAAACAAGCAATATGGCTACGAACACTGCTTGAAGATCTTGGATTCCCTCAAGAGAACGCTACAATGATTTACAATGACAACATGGGAGCAATTCTGTGATCGAAAAATCCTGTGCATCATGACCGATCCAAACACATCTCTCTGCGACATCATTTCCTCAAGGATCAAGTCAACGACAATGTCATCAAGTTGCAGCATATACCATCAAAAGAAAACAAGCGAATCTCTTCACGAAATTCTTGCCAGCGGATCTGTTCAAACATTTACGAAACGAACTCGGCTTCACGCGAAGATTGAAATCGACGTGAGACAATCGTTGGTATTCAGTCGAGGGGGGGGGGGGGGGCGGAAATAAACGACTTTGGGCACCACGTCATTGCTAAAGGCCGCGTCAATCTTTTGCGCTTCTATCGCGCTACTGATCAAGAGTCTATCGAGGTAACGTTTCACTATGGTCGACTGGTCTTGCAGGAAAGTATAAAGCTCTTTATTCCTTACACCGTCACTTTGTATGAGCACTTAATAAATTAGACATTTCTGCTCTGATTCTATTAGGTGAGTTTTCTGACTGTTAGAGGTGAATTCGAATATTCATTAGACATTTCTGCTCTAATTCTATTAGTCCTTTTCTTCAAAACATGGAGTATGACATATAATCCGTCCATTCAGTATCGAATGATGAATCTGTCTGACAGCTCGTCAATCACGTGACTGGAAACTTCGTCATGACACAATAAAGTAAGACTCAAAGATTGAGTCTTACTTACTCGATTTGACTGTAGTTAGTATCTGGCGCCCAATTCATCCGTTGATGAGGTCTTTCGATAGAAACAGAGCAGAAATGTCTCAGAATGAGACAAGTCACTTCCAGCCGACAGACGAGACTCATCTAAGAGAAACAAGCTGAAATATCTGCTCGAGATTTGCCTTGACAGTCCTTCTTTTAGAAGCGCTATTGAAGCGCAAAGTGGGTAGTGGTATCCGACGGCGTTGATCTCCAACAGCTTTGAACGAGAAAGAAGCATGAGAATGGCAAAACCTACAGCATAGGAATACTGATGAAAGCATAATGGTGGCAAAACTGAAGATTTCTTGCGTTCAGAGGTAGGCGTCGCAACTCAGATCGATTCGATGATGAAATGAATGATGATCGAATCGAGTACCAGTACAACGGCAGCGCGTCATGCAATCATCTCTGGCTAGTTCAGTCAGCACTACAGGTTTCTTGTCAAACCATGGTCGACTCTTGAATGCCTTCCGAATTATAGTCCCTATGATTGTACACAGCTGTCAAGACAAGGTTAACTATTCAATCTTTGGCTTCACAGGTGAGTGGAACGCGACGATACCGGATAGGTTCGTATATACAAGTGCACGTCATCGAGTTACTTTCGTACGGCCGCCGAAACCCGCTTTTGCCACCTGCTAGATTTCTGCGTGTAAGTTGTCTATCGTAAGTCCCATAGGGCAGCTACAAGTACAACACTTCACATGAAGGTTAGATACATGTCTGACGTTGTTTTGAGCGAGATGTTCACTTGATACGCAAACCCTTTGCAGCTACAGGTTGCAAACACCTGCATTCAAATGCATAAATGCATGCATCGATTACATCCTGAGGTGAGGCATTCCATTGCTCCTGGATTGCCTCCCAAAGCTTATCAGCACTAGAGCGCTTGTCAGGTACTAGCATGATGCGATCCTTGACGTAAGCCCAACCATTTTTGATGATATTTGAGTCGGCTGAAGTTTCTGGATGCTTGAGATTGTTGGATAAGTATCGTTACGTCTCAGTGATGCAGGGACGCTAATCCCAGTGGTTTGTTCGGTCACACACACATGACTCGGTTTAAGAATTGGTAAGCTAAAATTCGGCCCGAATACTTGGTTAAAATCCTGAATGCGATCAAAGCGGCACACCAAGGATAAGATCGTCGATCAGCCAGGGAAACGTGTTTACTTCGGAATGATCAGAAGGTTCATTTTTTAACGTTGTCAGACCTGGGTGTATTGATATAGCAGAGGCATTCGGTGACACTTGCGCAGAGCGGAGAAGGAGGCGAAGAGACCTCTTAGGAGATAGCTGAGGCGATGGAGGATGTGAAGCGGTTAGTCGAGAATACCCGGGTTATGAAGATGCCGCATCGCATATGAGCTGTGCGCTTAGCTGACGCGATACCCTTGCTGAAAGACCAGGGCTACCGGAACCCGGCCGGGACTATTCCCAAAAGATGGTATTGTTGGGCGAGCTCACAGGACGATAGCCAAGCGTGCGAAATATAAGGAAATTCACTCGCGCTCCCCCTCTCCGGCCGCTGAAGAGATAACTGGCATCAAGGCGATAAGCGTCAATCAATGGATATCTCTCAGCTTTACGTCGTGTGCACAAAGCACAGCAAGCGGCGTGTAATGATCGGGTCACATCGCCCAGAGTTCGTCCGACCGTCATCACGATCACCAGAACAGAAAAGTTGCGTAGTGCTTCTCTGACCAAAAGCCGTCGCAACGTCTAGACTGTAAGTGAGTCGCGGTGTAGAAACCATGCTACATCGCATTGAGGTTGGAGACTATATGTTACCGCCCCATATTACTTATCGGTTCCAAGCGTTTTCTGACATTCTAATCTTGCTTGGCCTTTAGACACGTTCCTCGATGGCTATTCTACGGATGCTGAGCTCGCATCAATTCTTGGTGAAGTGTTAACTCGGAACAGTCAGGAAGGTCTGAGATGTCGCACGATAACTGTGTTATCACACTATGGCGTGCTTCGTGGAGAGTCGACCAAAGGGATACAGCTCGCCGACTTGCGGCATCTGCCATTGGACGACAAAGAAGGCCCGACTCCAAGCAACATTCTGGTTGTTCTTCTTCAGTGGCAAGACCGATTACAGGGGAAGACCCACGCGATTGGAGCGATGCGGAACCGCAGATGGGATTTTTGCCCTTTGGGTGCTTTGGCATTTTGGCTCTTCAACAGCTTACCATCCGTCTTCTACATTCTTGAAGCATCGCCGCAAGACTCGGGAAGTGGGGAGAACATGTCGGAACCCAGTAACTAGGCTGAAACCACACGTTCGCTCTTACCAGGTTCCAACTGTCTGGCGAAGGCTTTGGGAAGACAAGAAAAACTCCCCCGCGTCTGGACAATCCGCAGGAGTGGTATCCACTGTTCCTTTTTCCCGGGAAAATGCAAACTGTCGAAATCAAGCCAAACACCCACTATCGGGCGGTCAAGACCCTTCTGCACCGATGCGGGAGTGGGAGGTCGAGTCTGTGAAGCAGTAGCGACAAATTTTCAACGATTCGAATTGGCCCAGCAACTTATCGTCAAGCTTCTTGCTTCGACATTTGGGTTGCCAGTTTTTGGCGTTAACCCATACTCGGTCTCCGACTCCGTATTCGGGAGGATCTATACGATCTTTATTGTAGAGCTCGGCCGCTGTAGCTTGTGCTTGCTTGATGTTAACTTTCACCACCTCTAGAAGTCTCGCCATGTCCGATAGTCACTCGGTCGTCGCGGCCGAGTTTGACGTTGGTAACGCGACACCCGGATGATTAGGGTGTAGTCCGTAGGCCGCCTCGAATGGTGAGTGTCCCGTTGAATGTCTCGCGCGACTGTCGATGTCTCGGTTTCGTACTTCTCGTGGCGTTTGCAAAGCTCTTCGGCGACAGCGTGGTTGAAGGCGTCGTCGGTGGTTGCCCACTAGCCCGCTTCCAACATCTTGCGGAGTTCTCTAACGCGGAACTCGAACGCGCGGTGTGCTTGCACGGAGTGTCATCAGTCTAAGACTTTCCTTCTCAGCGAATGCCTTCCTCTGGCAATTCTCCATGTGTTTGATATTGTGAAGTCGTGCCCGTCGCTGCTGTTCCTCCAACTTCTCCCCACAGAGAGGGCAAGTGTTTGCTGAAGTGGGCTGAAGGTCGAAGAAGAAGGATTTATTGATCTTGCCCTCTGCCTTAGGCGGAAGAGACAACGGGCGGTACGGCTGAAGAAGTGCGGAGTCGAAGCCTCTTTGCGCTTTCTGACCTTGATTGGGGTTGCGAAGCAAAAACGCAGTCCTCGATGTCGCCTGCCGTTGACGTGTGCTCCTGGGTATTGTACTGAAATTCTGCTTCGTTCAGCAACTCTGACCGATCACTTCGAGCTTCATTGTAACATGTGCGAAGATACTGTTCGATACATTGATTCACTCTTTCGGCTGTAGAAGGAATGCCGTAGATAGGTTGCATTTCGTTCCGAGTCCCTCCGTCAACGCTTTCCAAAACTTGGAGTTGAAGGTTAGACGTCTGTTAGATACGATATCCGTACGTACGCCGTGAACACGGAAGATGGGAAAGTTTCGCCAGCTGGAGCGCGTCGAATCCGATTTCCTTGGACGCAATAAAGTGCGCCATCTCGCTAAATCTATCGACAACCAATAAGATGGAATCGTATCCATTGAAGATGGGCAATTTAACGATTGCGTCCTTCGATATCGATTTCCATGGCACTTCTGGTATGGGTAATGGCTGTAGTTTGCCGCATCCCTTGTGCCTAACTGGCTTGTTTCGGACGCAGGTTTGGCATCCGCGGACAAGCGTATTCACAAACTCCGCATATTCGTCCATTCATAGTGGCGAGCAACAGCAGCCACCGTTCTTGCTTGCCCTGGATGTCCATTCAATGGTCCGTCGTGTAAGCAGCGAACGACATCCATTATACTGCTGTCTTTGTCGTCGGGAAATACGATTCGTCGTTTATAATTCAGCTATCCGTGGCGCACGCTGTCGTCGGCCCTGTTGACTTCTGGATATGTTGGAGCATCATGAAGTCCTCCGCTGCATTCCTCATTTTGCGCTAGAGTGCGCGGACCCTCTCCACCAACGCCGGACCTTCTCCTCTGCAGCCTCGACGTCCGCTATAAATTCTGTGCAGTTCAGCTGCTCCTTGCTGAAGAATAGGCCTGGCTCGTGGTCACCTGCTTTTGACCCGCCCCGAAAGTTATGGGGCCGTGACTGGGGGTCTGCCTTGCCCATCATGGTCCTCGATCAGTGCAGGATTTCATAATCGAAACTTGACAATAGCTCCAACTATCGTGCTTGCCGTCTGCTAAGTACCTGTGTCGCGAAGAAGTAGACCGAATCGCGATGGTTGCTGTATGCGGTGATCCACTCCGGGTGGCTCTCCATGTCCGCCCTCCATTCCTGGAATGCTTTGACAGTTGCTAAAAGCTCTTCGCCATATATCGCATAATTTCTCTTCGCGTCGTTCAGCTTGCGCGACACGAATGCAGCAGGTCGCAGTCATCCTTTGTCGTCTGGGTGCGATAATACAGCAGCTAGGGCGTAATCTGCTGCATCCGCTTCGATAACGAAGCGTCTCTTCGGGTCGTAATGTGTCAGGATCGGGGCAGATGTGAACGCCTTTTTCAGTCGGTCGAAGGCTTCTTCCCTTTTCTCCGATCATTCGCACGATGTTGTCTGCTTCGTAAGTAGCACTAACAGGTCAGCGATTCTCGAATAGCCTTGCATGAATTTTTGAAAAATTTTGCGAATCCGAGGAACGCTCGGACGTCCCGCACGGTTTTCTTTTGGCATTAAGCAATCCACAACCGCTTTCACCTTGTTGGGATAAACTCTACGTTGCGTGTGAAAAACTCGCACTTCTCCAGTTTTGCCCATAACCGATTTTTTCTCAGTCTCCGGAGCACGATTTTTACATCTTCGATGTGTTGCTCTCTTGTTTTGGAGAAGCGTTGCCGGCGCATTCGTGAGACCGAATGGCATTAATAAATATTCAAACATACCATACCTTGTTCGGAAGGCCGTCGTCCACTCGTCGCTTTCCGCCACTCGTATCAAAGTCGCTGACAACATGCTCAACGAAACAAAAAGCGCTTTCTGTAGCGCGATTGCTATGAAGAAGAAGAAAATGTGCAGGATCTCGCTCTCAAGCAATACCAAAAAAACAAAACAATGAGTAGCACCTCACTTCACCCCTCTATTGTTCGAACACTGTTTCTGCCAACAATGATTGCCTGAACGAGTCAGGTCTTCAGCACCACCTCCTTCCTCGACGTCGCTCTCTCTTCCGCCCATCAACGATATGGACCGAGATGCGGATGGATCGAATGTGAGCTGATGGACAAACATTCCCTTTTTCCTCCAATGCGCTCTCGCACCCAACCAACTTATACACACTCGTTATCCAGTCACCCGCCTGTACAATGGCTCAATTCTCTAAATGCATGTCTGGACTTATTCGGCACTCCATTCGACCCGATACCCCGGAAGAGGACATCGTCAACCGCTCGGACTCCTCTCAAGACTTGGATGACAATCATCCAATCACTCAGGATGCCGTCGACTCTTTCGTCAATGTCAACGTTGTCGGACACGACCTTGCGCTCGGTGTCGCAGGATCCGACGATGTTTTAGTTATACCGCCAGTGCCAACATCTTTCGAGTCAATCATCTCCAAAATCAATCCGAATTTATGCTTCAAATCTACTTGCCGTCTAGTTGAATCGAATCCTGGGACAACTCTCTCGTCCATAGCGATGCCCTTCTGCGTGACATAACCCGTTCGCGTCGACTCTCGGTTTTGTTTTCGTCGAAGAGGACTTCAACAGCCCGTTCTACGCCTCGAAGGAGTTCGGGAGCTGACTTTACTTGCAACTTTTTTCATTTGCTTTGTCGTTAATTTCAACATCATTTCAGGCTTTGGACTCTGCCACCTACATCGAGCCTTATACCGGTAGCTGCCCCTCAATCTATCGGGACCGCGCCGACTCTTCTACCCATACAATCGTTCCTCGTTTGATCAACTGCAAATCCCGAAACGAAGACGGCGATAATGGTTTTGATGAAACGATGTGCTCGCTCGTCACCACAGTTCACGATACAAACCAAGAGCACGCTCGCGACGACGAATTTCCCCTTTGACCGAGTTCATCGACGTACCCAGTACGTTCATCAGCGTTGCTTCCTCTAACGTCAATGACGTCAACTTACTCGAATACGCGGAAAGTGATTCGGACTCTGAGGAGAATCAAGGCGTCTTAGTACCGGCGCCGTTCGCGAAATCACTTCGACCGACGTCTTGCTTCACTTCTGAACTCGGAACGGTGACCTCAAGTACTGGATCATATACAACGGGGAGCGCCTCTACAGGACCGCTGACGAGCTCGAAGATGATTTCAAAGGTGTCAAGTCTGCTCTCTGGGGATACTGGCAAGCCAAGAAAGCTGGCAGATTTCCCTCAACAAGTTGACCAACCCCTTCCGGCTCAAGGGTCACCAAGGCTTCTATCGCGAAATGCTTTGGCATTTTTAACGGATTCTCGCAAAGCTTGGAAAGGAAGGACGACTCGGCATTCTTCGGACCGACACTTCCAACAGTTCTGTTACTTTGATGTTTCGGTCAACGTTTTCTCGACTTTGCCTTTCGACTTTGCATTTTGCGAAACGACTTTCGACCTTGGAATTCGTCTTGTTCGCAACTATCGTCATTCAACCTCGACACTGTAGGACGTCGGGACGACGTCTTCCTCGTGATGGGGGGGATGTTATAGTGACACACCGCTTCAACTGTCTGTCGCCTCACTGGTCCCACCGCTTCAACGGTTCATCGGTTCACCGTTTCACCGGTTCAGGGATTCAACGATTCCGTCCAAGGATTCAAGATTCAGTGATGCAATGATTCTATGCTTGATTCTTCAAAGCCAGGCTGACTAGCAGTCGACCAGATGTCTATATATACAGCTACATTTCATCTAGTACCGTAGCTGGATCTCCTTTGTATTTCACCTTTTGATTTACCTTCAATTACGAGGCAATCCTTCGACGCAAGACATCTTCAGGATTAGCTACCCTTGGTTTTTCGTTGAAGGACGACGACAGTAAGTCAATCGATGGCATTCGATACCAACGTGTACAAATCCGAACTCAAGGGCAGCACTTGGTCGTTTCCAGATCAAGCTTAGTTGCCCTTGACAGTCATAGCCGGATTCGAGACCCGGAAGAGAGAGGATCCTTCTGGACCGCTCGGGATGTCGATCCGCCCCAGGAGCTGGAAGATTTGATCTTCCCGCATGCGCAAGTTCGGCAAGGTCCGTGAATACCCGCTTCTTGCTATAGGAATGAATGCTTATCTGCTAATTCGATAGGCTGAATAAACTCTCGGAGAACGCCGAACATCGGTCGAAAAGCTTCGCTGCACGCGGTTTTCATTCGACACTCCAACGTCTGCGACGACTCATACTGCAAGACAAGATTCCATTCTTCTGAAACAGAGCCATCCCAACCACTTTGTCCTGCGCCATGCTGCAAGGGTCTTGGAGGTCGTTGACAACGTTACATCGCGCATCAGTATTCAGCTCGAGAGTGTCGTGCCGCACATGGTCACCGAGGTCACCTGTCTCCGCGGTAGCGTTAACGCAGACTTTAAGAATCTTGGGGATGAGCTCAGTGGCGAGATGAAGGATTTGCGAGAAACGGTGGAGAGTTTGGAGGCTAGGGTGAAGCGAGGACACGAGAAGCGGTCCGACATGACGGAGAAAATGGGCGCTTTGCTGGGATCACTTGCAGGAGTGGTTGAATTCATTGCGCAAGGTGTATTCGTGGACAGGCTACAATTTCCCGAGGACGACGATACAATGCAGATCAATGACGATGCAGATCAATGACGATGCAGATCAATGACGATGATGGAGGACGGGTGGCTGGTATCGCCACAACATTCGGGGTAGCAACGCGACAGAGCGCTGACGGAATCCCGTCGCCTCAAATGACAGATCTTACCGGTATGCATGCGATATCCAGTCTTCTAAACCTGAAAACGCAACTGATCGCTACCTACGCATAGTCTGTTCCAGCATCTGAGCCAGCAGCACCTGAAAAAACATCCAAAGCGGGTGTCGGTCCATCTCTAGCTGCGCTACCTCAAACAGCACAGGAAAGGGCCCACCAGATTACCATGAATCACATGCGCGAGCAGAATGTCGACGATGCACCGCAACAGGGTGACGTTTATTCTGTTCCGAACGCGTTGACACCAGTCTTCATACTGGAAAGCAACCATTCAACCGTTGCCGCGCCGTAGAAGGAATGGTATTTCGGGATTAGCGGTCGGATGTCGATCGATAAGATTGTGGAGACTCTTCCTGCACCTTTCAACTCCACTCAGTGCACCCTGTGCAGCAAGTGCATCTCATGCAGCAAGTGTACCTCGTGCAACTCATGCACGTCCCGCGTCTGCCGCACTCGGTCAGCTCATTGTTTAGGCGTACAGCTGGAGCACATCGCACACTTGTCCTAGGGAAACTCTCATTCTCTAGGATTCCCTCACTTCAGATACAGGTATGTATAGCGGGCGTCTGCCCTGTTCTAGTAGCCCTGATGTCTTATGTGTCACCCTTTGATTTGACTTTGACTACGAAGCTACCTTGAGTGCAAGACTTTCTCAGGATTAGCTACCCTCGTCTTCCACTTCCGGTATGGTAAGATCCTGTCTTTAAGTAATAAGAGTACATCGTTTGTGCTGAATCATACAACTACGGTGCTACCTGCTATTGCGGGATAGATCACTCGTTCGCGACAAAGGTGGTCGAGACGAAGCTGCCCAAGTCTGGAGAGCAGTGCAAGCTATTCGCTGGCTGCGACATCATCAACGACGAAATATCAAGACTGGCCAGCGAGGAGGTTGTACCAGAATCGGAGGTGGTCGAACAATTGAATGCATATCGAGCCCGGAGCAAGTATCCGATCACAAAAGTTTATGATAAAATACAAGAGGAAACGTGGCAGCGACGAGAGCGTCATCTGATGCAGGTGAGTTCTGGCGCAATGAAGATCGTCAATCCTGCGGTTTACCCACTTTCGCCTAAGTTCCTCGATCGCTTCTCCCTTCGACTCCACCCTCCTTCCGCCTTACATCAGATCTCCCCCATCCCTTGTGAATGCCACCCATTCGTCCTCGTTCGCCTGTTCGTCGAATCTCCAGAGTCGGATGTTCATTCGCCAGCCTTTGTGATTCTATGTTCATGTATGAGCTGTTATCGTATACACACTGAAAGCTCACCCCAGCGCCCATCACCTCTCGTCACTCGTACCCGCCAACGCGGGTAGGTGCGCTGTATCTCGGCCTTGCTTACCCTGAGGTTATTCGCCCTCTGCAGCAGCTGCCGACATGAAAAAATGCCTACGTTTTGCATATCTATGAATCTGACGTCGTGCCATCGGCTGATTCATTTGTAAGTTTACAAATTCAGCGGTACTTGCACTTTTCCCGGCGGTGTTCCGTTCTGACCCGTTCCCAACCGTCCACACGTGAGTCTTTTGCTGCCATGTCGCTTCCCTCCTCCTCTTCGAATAGAGCCGCTTGCCATCCCTTAATCAAAGTAATTGTCGCTGAATCCACGTGCCAGTTTAATCTTACTCGTCTCGCCTCACCCAATATCCCGGTCCGCGTCTCCTAAGATATCCGTCCTTCCTACTGGCTCTTGTACAGGGTGACTCATCTAGTATTCTCCTTTTGTCCTCAGTGCCTTGGTCGCTAACCATCTCCACCGCTTCATCCTATGACTATGCGATTACGACGATATAGTCGCGCTGACAAACGGTGTCTACTGTGCAGCCATCCTCAAAGTTTTTCCTTGACGGACAATGCAATATAACAAAATGTCGATGTCATCTCTTTGCCAGAACCGGTCTATGGCATATACACAGTAGAGTCATTCCATTGTCCTTGCATCACTCTTCATGCATTCTATCCTCATTCCGGCGTGTGTAGGCTTCTGCTTGGGCGTATTGTTGACAAAGGTTTGAAGGGTCTTCAGCATCTCCGTCGAATTCGCGTTGAAGTCTTGAAGTGCACGAGCGGAGGTGCTGGCCGTGGAAGCTCGGCTCCGTTTGTGTGCAGGCTGTCGCGACTCCGTTCCTGAGGAGCTCGAAGCGGCTGCCATCTTGGCCCGAACTTCCTTTGCGGAAACCAAACTTCTCTCCCTATTGGAGGCTGACATCCTGGGAAGCACAAGTGCGAGTCAATTATTGAACCCCAAATTAGAGGAATGCGAATCCGTTTCGTCAAGCTCAGTCGATTGACCCTCTTCATCCTCCTCGTCAAGTCTAAGCTTCCGCTTTCCGTTATCCTTTGCTTTACTTTTGTTGGAGGCGCTGACATTTCCGGGGACCGCGGCATATTTTCCTTCACCGAGTTTATCTCCCACAAGGACCTCGAAATCCCTGTAATGAACGGACTTTTTTCCTCGCAGGTCAGACTTCTTTGTTCCAGATGGCGCCTGAGGATGATTGTATAAGCTAAACGACCTTCACTAATGTAAGCACAATCACTTACGGCCCTATCGAGCTCGTCCCAAGCCTCATCCGGCAGGGTCAAACATTGCCTCTGATCGTCCCAACCAGCTCCGGACGCAGATTCTGAGATTTTGCTTAGCTTGGCAAAGGTCGTCTTCAACTGTTGAAAGGTAGTGTGTCAGTCAAAGAGTATCTATGCTCGGTTCTTTTTTAAAGTCACAGAGTTGTAATGCTGTTGCACCTTCCTTTCATCCTTCAACACGCCGACATGATGCTCCTGACTGTTGATTTGCTTCGCAATCGCCTTCCAGATCCAGGACTTGAAACCTCCCTCGGTGGAAGCCCCTTCCGCTTTCTGTTCCAGCAGAAAGTCCATCATGATTTTGGTGTCGGTTTCAGAGAATCTGGCATTTTTGGGCGTGGGCGCTTGACTCTGAGTATCCGACTGAGGCTGAATCGCAGGTTTGGAGTCAGGGACGTCTTCTTGTTTAGATATGACAGGTTGGGAGGATCGAGAGAAATCGATAGGCAGGGAGAGTTGTCGGACGTGGAGACTTCGGCGAGGGTCTCCAGAGGGCTGGAAGGCCACATAGCAGGAGAAGACGACCGAATATAACGCGGGACCCCGGTATAAGGAGCGAGAGGCGTAGTAGCGCTCGATAATCTGGGATTCAGTATTCCATGTTGCTACGGAAAAGGCGCAACCTTCGGATGGGGAGTGGTTGCCGGCTGGAGAGAAGGGTCCAGGGTGAATGCCGCAGCAGTATTCCATCCGCCAAGGGATGACCGCGTGGGTAAGGGCGGGTCCACTCGCTCGAGATCTAAGATAGGAGGCTGCCGGCTATGCACGCAATCGCCTGGCGTGGCATAAGTGATTGCAGGCGATCTAGGCGGATCCTTGTTTTCTTGATGAAAAGACATCGCTTTAAGGCAGAGAGAAGTGAAGAATTGGACAATGAAGGGGCGCTCGTTGGTACCGCCAAAATATTCTCCTTATATCTCTCTTCTCATCGGACTGCATGCTGGTGCCTCCGGCAACCAGACCAGTAGATTCTCGCAAAAAGCCAAGTCGGATCCTACAACAGCCTTACCACGGCCAATGTCTACGGCAGAATAGGGGACTGTTCCTACTTGGAAGAAGATCAGGGTCGCAGACCGGTTGACGTGGCACAAAAGGGGGGCAGCAAGCACCACTGAAGAGGAGGCGATGACCATTCCCAGCAATGAGATCACTGCCACGTCTCATGAAGGGTTCTTCCGTTCTTCCACAAAGTATGAGTATCGAGTGACCTGCCTCTTTCGAGTTTGCGGGCGTTCCGTGCATTGTTCGCCTATCGATCACTTTTCGGTCGCCAGCAGAGTCACACGGGCCCGAATCGCGGGTGGAAGGGAGGAGTCGATGATGTCGAGACAGCAACGTAGGAAAGACGAGATGACGATGACCATGATGATGCATGCCATCGTTGCCATATACGATTCGGGGTGGTTCGCAACGGGTGAGACACGAAGACAGCTTTCTGCCGCTGTCATTTCAGCGCCTCTGAATCGCTGAAAGCGAGTCGAGTGAATCACCGGAAACAAGCCCCTCTGCGTGTTTCAGCGAGGCTCGATAAACGCGTTGCTGAAAAAAAAAAAATCTAATTCCAATCGATATCACCCATTTCAGCACAAAATTTTAGCATGCTACTCAAAGCAAACGGACCCTAAGTTCTTGACTGATGACGTAAGATGGTTCGCCGGGCGAAATATCCTAAGTCCTTTCCTGGCGGGACTTGGGGATTTTGCTGAGGTGTTTGCGTGACGTAGTCTAGCTACACGGCTTCCAGGGGGATAGCTAGACAGCTTCGTGGATAGTTAGAACGCTCAATCTATTAATAGGGATCATTCTAGACTATTGACATAGGTGATCACTACAAAGAGCGAGATCGTTAGATTTGATCATGACACGCGATTTGTCTTGTCTCTTTGAGCCTGTACTCACTACAGAGAAACGTGAGCAAAGACCATCTCCTGCAACTCCGATGGCGGCTCGCGCGATATCCAGGATGAGCCGTGCCCGACCGCATCGCCTCCCTTGGTAACGTCGTAAGATAGTACTGTGTCATCGCGGACATATCCCGACGCCCCGCTCGTGCTTTGTCCCGCTCGATGTCTTTCTTCATTTCGCTTGTTTGCGTCGATCCGGGAAACAAAAAAAGCGGGAACCATTCTTTCGGTTCGTCCAGGCGCGGGAACGCCTCCTGTCTGTGTCCAAAGACCTCTCCGCTTATCTGAAAGCTGTTGTATCGCGCGAACTTCAGTAACTATCCTGACTGCTCACTGTCACTGTCACCAGTCTGCACATACCGATAAAACAACCAGAGGCCCAACGCTCCCAGGGGACAGAGATCCCATCGTTTATTCCTCATGGCTCCCATCGCGTGGGCTTTGCCTTCCTTCTTGGTCTTGCCGTTGGAAAGCAAAATGACGAGAATATCGCATGGAGTCGGTCCCTCCCTTTCGTCCAACGGTAGATGATGCAAGTCGGCGAGCTGTATACCTCTTGCGCTTTCCCACGAAGCACCCCACAGCGCGAAAGCGCAGTCATAGCGCGATCACTCAAGCCCTCGTGATTGTTGCGAAGAAGGCCTTCTCCAAGAATTGCCGCGAGCTCATCATTGGTGCTGTAGCCGTCAAGGAACGTATCTATAATCACGGGAAACTATCATTCAGTACCTCAGCTACGTGACCTTTCGATGAAGCATTCAGGAGACTCTTTGGAGATCTGCCGAGACGCAGATGTACGAAGATAGGAATGCACTACACGGTGAGAAGGGTACAACTACTCACTCGCCGTCCGATCATTCAAGTGGCTCTTCGTCCTCACCGCGGTCTTGAGCCTCTCGGTCCTTGCCAGATTGATGACGGCGGGATGAACCCTTGGCGAAGGGAGCTGACCATTTGAAATCCCCTGTTGATTCTTGTGAAGCCGACAAAGGGGGACAGGTACTGGTTGAGAACGGCGGCTCCCACAGTCTTGCTCACTATCTCCTCAATGGGGGCGGAAGCGTCCGATTTGTCTTTCCTCTCTGCTTCCCTTTCGGCTTGTGGGCTCGTCTCACAACGCACTCCTCTAAAAAGACCGCAACCCTGCTTCCGGTGACCATAGTTCTACATTGAAGATTTCAGGGTTTGCGAGTCAAGAAATAAGGGGCAATGTGTTGATGGATATATCGAATCCCACAACAAGTGCAAAGAAGCTTACCGCTTCATATCTTCGAGCGCTCTTCGGGAGGGATCTTCCATCTCCTCCAGGGCCACCTTTCCATCCTTTATAGCTCGTTGCAAGCACCATTCCCTGTATTCTCGCTGAGCTGGACCGTAAGCTGCTTTTGTCGCGGCTGGGTACACCTTCTCCAGATCGACTTCGATAGACTCCAATACAGCTTCATTGTCCAGTGTCAGAGGCTCGTCCTCTGTTCCTGCAGCCACGGGTATCACCACCGACGCTCGCTGCATAAAGCCCGGCGCCATTGTTGCGATCGTCAAATGGAAGTAGTCGTCACGGTCACCCGGATAGGTGGAGTCTTGGCCAGAATCAAAGCAAGGGTGTCTTCGCAGATTGGTGTATGTTCCTATAACGTTACATCATGCGCATATGCATCTCTCATTGTGTCTTGGAATCCAGATTGCATATCGCGGAAATCTCCCTTGCATCGTGCCGCTTTGCCAAATGTGCAGTAGTAGATGAAAAGAATGGTCAAAACGAAAAACGGCCGAAAATCGCGAATACTGAAGAATCCATTTCTGAACGGACTTAACTGAAAGAGTGTGTGGGCAGAAGGCGGACTCACGTCCGGACACTGTTGTTTTCTAGGATTACATACTTGTTTAATAGGCTAAACCGAAGGTCTTCTCCATCCTAGCATTTCAGCCCCCAGCGGGGGGTTATGTTGCAGTTGTTTGCTTTAGAACATCAAATAGCCTGGTTAGCTCAGTCGGTAGAGCGTACGACTCTTAGTACTCCGGTTCTAAAATCGTACGGTCGCGGGTTCGAGCCCCGCATCGGGTTGATCCTTTTTGTATCTAGTCCTCAATAGCAGCTATTGGGCATTGATTTTTATGGGTTTCCTCTCTCACGACGAGTGCCCGGAAAGTCATAGATAAAGATGCTACCATCATAGAACTCCTTTTCACCAATCCTATCGAGCACAACCAGGACTAAACTGGCTCTCGGTCTCAGTGAACCACGTGTCAATTCACATCCAGCCAGCCCGTCGAGAATAAGGCACTCCAAGAGATCCGATCCACGGCTTCGCTGGTCATCAGAAAGTTATCAGGAAGTCTGATTCTCGGTGCTTATAATTCCGTCAGAGGAAGCCGAGGCAGCCGAGGCCGCATTTCAGTAATGAGCCGAAACTTGCTTTGCCGCCCTTCCATCAGATGCTTTGAGGACTGAACTGATGTGGTCTCCAACACCGAACCAGTTGGCAGGTTCCATCGATATGCTGACATGGCAATCCCGGTGGTCTGAATTGATATCGCCCGACACCTGCCTTTCACTTTGGGCTAGCCCTTTCCTGCAATATTACAGCCTTTGGCTGCCCTTCAAGCCAACACAGCACTGACAGATCCGCACATCGTTCACCAAGCCAATGTCGTTCACCTCGCGATCAGAAACAACTCGCCGATCTCGTAGATTGAAAACACAAGAGTCGGAGGGCGTCAGGTAGATTGCAACGTGACACATCGATTTAGAAACATGGCTCTCTATATCAATCAGTAGCGCGCTTTTAACTCGTCGCATCTGTCGCCGACATCAGATGTGCCACCTGCAACAAATAATCCCACTTGCTATCCTCGACGATCGAGATGCCTCCATCTGCATCAAGTTGTTTCATTTCCCGCCAGCCACGCGTCCCATACTCGAACGGCTCGTCGTGCACGAATTTGACCTGTGGGCAATGTCAGCCGGCGCCAAGGAGGATGTCTTCTCGACTCACGAGATCTCCAATCCACCGTTTCATCACGTGTTGCTCCTGCTCCGTTGGCCCATGCCTCACTCCATAATTCCAGATCAACGTATCCGACGCATGCGGCACGCCCATGATCTCTGGCAAGACCTGCTTGACGAAGTCCGGCTTCCAGCCTATTCGATATCGATGCACTCGATCCAGAGGTACACCCGCATCGCAGAGCTGCTGCACCAACAGACGCTCGGGCGCGCGAACTTGTCCGTCCAAGATGATGTCGCCGTACACCTTGGCGACCTCGCTAATGTTTGGGTTCGGATCGGGCATCGCGGTTGGCACCTGGATTTTGTCCTCGGTGTACGCCTTGAGCAATTTGTCGGTCACACCGAGGGGATATAGATTCGCGATCCTTCCCCGCAGTTCCGCCTGTTCCTTTGGCGCATCCATGCGGTAGGTACATTCCTAGGCAGATGTCAGCAACGTCGGCATCACGCCCACAAGTTGTCTCACCTCGTTCATCACCTCGCCCAACAAGATCTTCATCCCCCGTCTCTCAAACTCGCGCGCGAACTCGCATTCTGCGAACCGCCGCATCATATCCTCGGGGAAAAACGCGCCATCCGCCACGGGCCTGAATGTCTTCATCTGCATGCCTTTGACAGCCTTCAGCAAAGTTTCCGCGTCGAGTGCCCTCAGCCGGGCGAGTTTCTCCCTTCCGGACAGGCTGGTGGGGATGTCGAGGGCGGCGAGCAGTTCCTCAAACTGCGGTTGGACGTCGGCCAGGGATTTTGGATTACAGGGAATGGCATTTGAGTGCCTGAAACAGACGGTAAGCTTGCGTCTTGCAGACCTAACCCCTTACAGGACGAGTCTCTTGACAAAGCCCCCCTTTTTTTCGTCCACCATCAACGCATGCGCCTTCGTATGTCCACCATCAGCCTTTCACCACGCCTCCCTAGCCAAACTTGCTCACCGCCTGTGCATGTACGGAATACGCTCCGGCACTCATCCCGGCCAACGTCACCCTGGTCAAATCCCCACCCATCGCCGGCGCGAACCTTTCCACCCATTTCAAGGCCTCCCTCTGATCCCAAAGGCCATAGTTGCCGCACTCTCCTTCCTCTGCCAGTTCATCACTGGCGAGAAATCCGTACACGCCAACGCGGTATCCTACGGCGATAAAGATGCATTCCAGGCCGGCTCCTTGGGTGCTGATTAGCTCCGTTGGGTCGGAATGAGAGTCGACGCATGGATTGCCGCCTTGTAAGAGTCCGCCTGGCAGGAGTTTTTTCCGTCAATTCTGGAACGATGCATTGTCTCTGGGCAGGCTTCTCGTGGAGAGTCAAATTGCAGGACCATCCTGACGACAGCCGTTGCGCAAAAGTTGGGAATCGGGACCAAGATCCGAGGGGCGCTTGGCTGGGCGGAGCGACCCAGTTCTCCGATTGCGTCAACGCCATCCGTACGCCTGCCGCATTTTCCTTGCTCTCGACCAGTCACCAATTGCTTCTTCGCATCCCATCTTCCTCCGCATCACGGATCCCCTTCAGTTGCGGAAAAGATCGACAACTCACCATGAAACCACACCATGACCGGCCACCCTTCGTGCGGCGTCTCCCCCGCCGGCATCCACACATTCACCCGCAAACAATCCTCCCCATACTCCAACTTGTCCATCATCCCCGGAAACGGTACCTGCGGACACACCTCGCCCCATTTCGTCGCGTCAAACCCGCCTCCGTCTCCCCCGTACACGTACCCAGCCTCTAACCGCTGCGGCCGCTTCCACCTCTTCTCCTCGACGGGCGCAGCCGCATACGGCACACCGGTAAACCTCCTCACGCGTCCATCGATCGACGTGCCCCGCCACTTGCCCTGTGCGCCCAGATCGAGCGTGGTCTCGTCATAGGTATATTCGGCGGCGAGAACGTTGCCCATGGTGTGTTGCTTGCAGAACGCAGACAGAAAAGGAGAAATCCACCGCCGGCAAGGACCTGATATACCCTCCTGATCACCGACGGGGAATCTCCGGGCCCCGTTTCCCCTTTTCCGTGATTTGCCACCGTGAGGAGGTCAGGGGGGTTGACTCATATCGCTGGATCGGCTAGAGTCGTACGGGTCAAGGCCGTAGACTTCCGAGGCAGGGCCGGCAGCACGACATGTTGCGGCCAGGTACGCCGTCGGCCATGCTTGATGATGGGCAATATAGCTTCGACCCGCTCACCCGCATGTTACCCCTTCGCTACTTGGCGACGACCTGGACTTCGACGGGAGCTTTAGAAGCAGGCGATTCGCTGCGTGCTGTGACAGCATCGCGGAGGTACGCACATACTACACACCTCTGATCAGCATGCGCACCTGAGCGAAGAAGCCTTGCGACGTAGATTCCGAGGTGCAACGCTCTTCATCTTGCGACAGCGCTAGTATCCCCCCGTAGCCATACAAAACACTTTTGCAACATGCCATATTCTCTATCTGGCTCTGCATCCTGGTCGTGAACTGTCTGCATCACTCTTACAACTTGGAAGAATACTACGGACCCGTCCGATCAGCCAACAATGTCCAAGCGTTCAGGCGACAAGGCGGGAAACGGACTCACATCGTAGAATCCCTGCCCGCTCTTCCTGCCCAGCTTGCCCTCATCCACAAGCTTCTGCAGCATGACACTCTTCTGCACGAGCTCCTTGGGAATCTCACCGCGCTCGGCCTTTTCCCGCCATCCTTCACTGATGAAGGTCGTGGTGTCTGCAACAGAGCGAGATCAGCTCGCCGGTCCCCAGCATCCTGCCTTGTCTGGCTGGCTGGCTCACCTAGTCCGACAAAGTCGAGCAGCTTGAACGGCTGTAAAAGAAGAGTCTTCAGTCAACTTGGATTTCTCGCCCTGGCGGGATGAGACGCACGCCCATCGCTAAAGGAAAGAGATGTCAGCCACCCTTTCCCAACAGCCCCCTTTGACAAACACTCACGGTACCCAGCGCCCAATTCCATGGCCGTATCGATATCCTGCGGAGTCGCATCGCCCCTCTCCGCCATCCTGACAGCCTCGACTGCGCGGCGGTCGAAAGCCGATGAGTCACACGCGCAGCCCCCTCAGATCGGCTCTACTCACGCATGTAAGGAATCAACAGTCGGTTGACGATGAACCTGTCATAAACGATAAGCCAAGGCACAACCAAGCCACCCCAACGGCCTTGCGCACCCAGGGGTATCCTTGCAGTTGACGGGCACCTTGCCCATCTTCTTGGTAACGTCCACGAGCGTGTCATACGTCTCTTGCGACGTCTTCTCAGCCTTGATGACCTCGACGAGCTTCATCGCTGAGACGCAACGGTCAATCACCTGCGCGACTGGCGCAACAAGGGTACCTACCGGGAACGGCTAGATGATGACAAGGTCAGATTAGAACTCGCGTGATTCCTTGCATTCATGCTTACGATTGAAAAAGTGCAAGCCTCCAAACCTAGACGACCAGTCAGCCTAGGATCGCGACCCTCTTGACCTGACACAACCTACCTCGCCTGTCGTTCCGGGCTACACGCCTCGGCGATATCCTTGATACTCAAGCTCGACGTGTTGCTCGCAAAGATACAGCCGCGGCTCGCCTTGCCGTCCAAAAAGCCGAAAAGATCGCGCTTGATCTTGATGGATTCGATGATGGCTTCGATGATCAGGTCGGCCGAGGAGACCGCTTCGCCACTGAAGGAAGAGGATAATTCTGTCAGTGATATGCTTCCTGACGGTTCACAAATGACGAGCAAGAGTCCTTCGACGAAATAGGGTTGCACGATGATGGCCTCGCGTTGGCACCTGCGCCCGGCCGCGGATGGCACTGATGTCCGACCGGTCCCAGCGAGCTCGGGAATGGCACGGGATGGCGCCAGAATGGCATCACGTTCGAGAAATCACAGAAGCTTGGCCGTCGTACGATGACCACATGGAGCCGCCCTCACCGACGCCCGCTGAATTTCATCTGCCGCTCGCTGCATTTGACATGCCTCTGATACTCAGCTGTCCTACGACGGCCGCTCTATGATTCCTCGCTATCGCTCGACGAGACGCGCAAACTCGCTTCGCTGACGTTGATCCTCGCTTGCCTCGACGGCTTAGTATATTTCTTTCTCTCCCTCTTTGACCTTCTCCTCTACGCTCGACCCACACGTCACTTGTCACCAGACACGGGCTTTGACTCACGCATCAGTCATCGTCGTAATATTGCCCATCACCTCCCTCGTATACCCCTCCATCTCCTCCTGCTTGCCCGCAAACTTCTTCTTGGCAACCCTGCTAAGCGACTTTTGGATGATTTGCAGACCGTTCCTGTTGCAGCGGAAAAGAGGTCAAATCATCAGCTGAAGGGATCATCGTCGTCGTCATGCTTTCACGCACTGGCATGCTTTCTAGAACACCAAAACCCAATTCCAATCAGCGCCGTTCGTCATACAGCCCATTCCACCCTACGCACCTCTGTCACATCCGACAAGACCACCTTGAACCCATTCTGCGCCGCGACCTGCGCAATCCCGGCACCTACATCACACCCCAACGTCAGCTCCTCACCCGACGACACCTCTGACAAAATCCAACTCACCCATCAACCCGGCTCCAAAGACGGTAAGATTCTTGACCATAATCGACGACGCTGGATGCTGCGGAGCACGGAGGATAGAGGATGGACGGAGCATGGTGTGGCTCTTGGGGTGTCTGGTTCGAGTGGAATTCTATATACGCCCCGCGACTTGTGCTGACGCCGGCTAGACCAGACATCCGTTCCCGGGGAAGGGTGCGCCCCGGGTTTGTTTACTTTGTGGCACCGGGCAGGGGGAACAAGACACCCCGGGCATAGAGACTCGGTCAGGGCGGTTGAGTCAACATGCATCAAGAGTATCACTCTCTCGTTCCCCAAAGATGGATCACAGCAGAGCGCCGGATGGGGAGACAGATCATAGCCATATAGACGACAACAAACCGACAATGACAGTGCAGCTAGAGATATAGGCAAAGCCCAAACAGCAACCGAAGTGGTTCAGCCGCCAACTAGCTTCCTAGCGGATAGACGAAAGCAACGAAACGACACTTCTAGCTACACTTCTTCAGACACGAACACGCAAGGCATGCGTGGGGTAGAAAGCATGATCGAAATCATTTAGGCACGATGGGGCTCTTGAATGCTTTGACAGCTTCGGCCCAAGTCGCGTCCTCCAGACTGTTGTCCGACAACAGCTTGCAAATCCCGTCAAGTCGCTTCTCCATTTCTTCATGCACTACGCGGCCCCCACCTGACTCGATTTGCTTGATTTGCTTCTCCATTACCTCTACCAAATGAGATGGATAGATCCCGGGAGGAAGTGGTTCATCGTCCGCGGTGACGAGCCATTCGCGTGGATCGACAGCGTTGCAATCGGAAGTCCAAACATACAAATCGCAGCGAAATATACGAGCATCTCGACACCTCAGCAGCATCGCAACTGAAGACGGCTGAAGTATCCGTTCGGCATTGAGATGATCCTCGGCTTACTAAACTGTATTGGGTTCTCCTGCAAATTGGAAAGGATCTCATTGCAGACGTCTCCGTCGGGTTCCCATGCAGACAAGACGGTAGCTCCAACGCAGACGAGACGTCCATCAAGAAAGGCTCGGTACTCTGATCCTCAGCCGTTCTCTTCTCGACCGTAATCGAATCAGGTATCTCGAGCTTCGCAGAATCGGGTGGCGACTATTGTTCGTAGTATTCTAATTAGCTCCGCTGAGCGTGGAGATCTCTTTCCCATGCCGGCTGTTGCGAACCGCGCGTCATCTCTGGGAGAATGCCTGAAGAAAACAGGGACACGTAGCCAGATTACCAGAAAGTATATGTGAGGCTTTGTTGGGCGCTGATGGAAGGTGGTGAGTGAAATTACCGGGGGGTCTTTGTATCACTGCGAGCATTGTATATACAAGACTGTTCAGCGCCTTTGAGCAATCTACCTACTCTGGATTCCGCCGGGCTGATTGCCTGTAGCAAAGGCTGTGTCTTTTTCGTCATAAAGGAGAACTGAAAGGAGTCGCGCATAAGAGAGCGCCTCAGACTGCACTAGGTTCATTCGTCCGTTTGCAAAGCTGGCGCACGGCGTGCCCGTTGGGGAAAGAGGTGGCTACATATCCTTGGGGTAACAAAGGTGTCTTAGCGAAAAACCCCTATCCTACCGGCTGAAAGGAGGGTACTCGTATCATGACTGCCGCAGGGTGTCGAGAGCATCCAGCGTTACAATGGATCTCGACATGATTCTCACCGTAACAAACGGCCGACGTGAGAAAGTAAGGTCATGTGCACGTATGCGTTTGTATGGCATCCTTTGTCGGTCACTGACGGTATAGGCAGACTCCATAACGTTTGCCTTATTGGCTTTACGCCTCAATTGTCATCATGTCAGAAAGACTCCTGATGTGCGAAGTGAGATGCGGTCATTCTGGAACCCGGCGCCGCGGCCCGGATTCTGTAGGTGTGTATCTGATGTTGAAACCCGTCTCGTACGATTGACTGACGACTCGCTCACTCCTTCAGCAGTACCGTAGGACGTTTCGGCCATCCAACAAGACAGTTGTCCGCGCAGTGGTACAATAGGCATACGCGTCACATGATACGGTAACTTACGGTAGCAGAGAGTCAGAAGGGACAGATCATAGCCACAGCAACCAAAGCACGATCGACGAATACAATACAGTACATCTGGCCTGATCGGGAGTATACAAAGAAGAACGAGCCGACATCTAAATTACAACAACTAGCTGCCAACGGGAAAGATCTATTCTAGGGAAAAGACTCCACTTTGGAACCCGGCAACTTCGTCTTGGAAGCGGAAGAAGTCATCCACTTCTCAACGAAGTCTGTGCATTGGCTGGATAGTTCACACCACTTCATGGATCTCTTGTTCGTGCTTGAATCGCTTGCCTCTCCCAGGCGCCTGATGAGCTCCTTCACCGCTTCGCTTGCCTCTTCTTTGCCCACACCCTTTCCCTTCAGCTCTTTTGCTTGCTCCTTCAGCAACTCGATAATGCGACCAACATACACGCCGGGACTGTGTTTGTCATCTGGCAGGTCGAGGAGCCATTGACAACCTGCTACAGGTTCTCCCAATGGGTTGCAGAGACTGATCTTGACCTCATAATCCTCCTTGACAGGTATGCGGCGGAGGTGACAAATCCCTTGAATTTGAAGTTGTACTACATCCCCATTGGGCAATTCAATGGAGTTCGGGACATCGAAATACTTCAACCTTTCTTCTGCCCCTTCCCCTGATATCCATCCCATTCCCAATTCATCACAAAACCTTTGTGGCTGGAGAGACTGTTCAACCTTCTTTAGCCGCCAGCCTTCTCCAAGGTCATCGTCGTCCTTCCATGATCGCGTACTGATGATCGAGGAGTTGTTGTCGGTGTCCCTTCTCTGGTCGGATGTGAGCGTCTCACTTATCTCAAGAGAGGAACGCATGGAGAAGGGCTGACCAGACAACATGCTGCCATCAGCCATTGTGGTCAGGCTGTTGAAGAGACTGCTCAAACGGTCCATGTTGTACGATGACAGTGGAATGTGAATGCAGCGCTTTGCAGGTTGATAAAACGATCGATTCAGGGACGAGTTTTCAGCGAGGTGATATGAACGTTGACCTGGGAAAAAGGGTGACCATACTGAAGACGACCAGACTTCGAAGTTTCGCGACGAGCGCTATATATCAGGGCTGAGCACTCAAGCCGGGCGATTCTCGTAATTGGAAGCCTGCCGACTATTGCAGAACATGGTCTTTTTATAAAGGAGGATTGAGACAAAGTATCAAAAGTCTCAGGGGTAAGGGGTTAAGAAACTGGCAGAACGCCCCGGGAAGTGATGGGCGCTTGGTGAGTCCCGATATTCTGACAAGAGCTTTCTCCGTGAAACAAGCTGGATGAGCAGTTCAGAACGAAGTAAAAAGTATGCGAAGGCTCACACCAGGCTAATGTGATTCTCCGCAAACAGAAAAAGATCGTCGTCTCAAAGGCAGTAAGAATTTCATAACATTGAGTGAAGATTAAAGAAAGTGAATCGAGATCTGCGAATAGTGGCCACTTCGCTTCCACGCCAACAAGCACATGCGCAAGTACGAATGTTCATTCTTTCTACAGCATGATGTCCAGGCAAGTTTCGAAATCCCACTTTTCCACAATCACTGTAAAGGCTCAAAACACAAAGGGGACAAAGGTGGTCACAGAGGAAGCCAGCTTCGATACATGAATCTGCGCCAACATTCCGACTGCAGCAAATGGGCCGTTCTCAAAAGATGATGCTAGACATGTTGACAACCGAGATCCAAGAAGGATAAGTCGATAATCTCGACATGACGACTAAACTACAGGCTGTACAGCAACTGACTGCAACTGATTGCCAAAGATAGAGCAATAGATTGTATTTCATGTTCCGCCAAACAATGGTCGTGCAAGGATCAAGCAGAGATGCCCGGCAAAGTCAATGAACGATAAACACACGAGCGACGGATAGGTCGATGATGTCAATCATGGTCGCAATACATTCATCATTCAGACATGCGATCGCAAGCTTCCTTCCAGTTGATAGACGGTTTCGATTGGGTGTAAGGCTGCAAGGTGTGGGGAAGACTCAAGGAGATCGAGTCGAGCAGTGCTTGCATTCCCACGACAGTCCTGCCTTGTGCCGCATTCTTTAATACCCCCAAAAATGTCGAGGCATAGACCATGATTTCGCTGTCACCTTTCCCAGGCAAGAGAAGACTCCAATGACATCCTTGAAGAGCGTTCTCTTCGTCGTTGCCGTGGATAGAAATCTCGAGTGAATCTCTCTCAAGGGTACTGCTGGGCGCTCGTCGACCGTGAACATAGTTGAGGAGAATCCTGACGTAATGAACTCCATCTGAAAGGACAATATGTTCTTGCTTTTCACTTCGCACCAACCCCAATCTCTTGTTCTGCTGGTACTGCAGCGGTCGGAATACTTTGTTGTTGTCGGGACAATGAACGAGATGGAAATAGCTATTGCTTTTTCGAGCGTTCTGACTTTGTACGCTGGAGATATGGTTGGCAAGCTCAAGACTCGTGTCGTTATATGTGCTGTTTCCATTATCGCCAGTTTCCCCAAAGAAATCAGAAATAGTCTGCAACGACTCCCTCATTATTGAAGCTACATAATAGAAGGTTTCCATGTTGGAGAAAAGATTGTCGACCGAGAGACCCAAGACGACGTCGGAATAGGTGAGTATAGCGAGCTGAAGATTCACGCTTCCGATATTCCAAAGACAGGCTTTCGTCCCGAATTCCCTTCGATGGCTGTTCGCGGGCTTTTCTACGATACCTATCTTGCAATGCTGGAAAAGACCCTTCGGAATAAAGGAGAGTCTTGTAAGGAAGAAGCAGAGGTGAAACCTGTTATGGGAAGGGCTATGAAAAAGACGAAGTACCAGGAAGGCCTGAGAGGTCCGTTCTTCCAGGGATATGAAAGGTGACATGGTGTTTGGCCATTGCTGCCGCGGAAGGGACTCCCGCGCTGATAAAGCTTGTCTTTAAAGGTACTGCCTTCATGGTAAAGGATGACCGAAGATGTACAAGAAACTGGAATGGAGAAGGGGTGATCAAGGGAAACATCGGCAGAAGATTCCTCGTCTGGCTGTCCAATGACGCGCGCTTTCGTGGATAACGGCCAATTTTTGCATGATAGCCCAAGAAGATAGCCGATGGTTGCGCCTGTCATTCCTGAGGACTGCCCATTCAATTTCGTGGGAACGGACAATCTCAACGTAACGCAACGTAACGCATTCAGTGATCCAGAGTTCCTGGGTCCCTTCGAACCTCCATCTGCCGAGGCTGTCATTCTCATATCCATGCGTCATTCGCAATTCCTGCGAGACCTTCATCGCGGCGGAGCCTCCTGGCGCTTTGTCCTTGATCCAGCCTTATTTGACGAACAGATGCGACACGGAACGGCTCTGATGCAGGGCTTCTGGCTGCCACGGAACTCGATCATCTGGCCAACATGCCTACTGGAATATCTCATGAATATCGTTGTCAGCAATATACAACTCCTTTACCCATCTAATGCCCATGCCCAATCAACATACTCAGAGCCCACGGCCCCATCATCCCGGCCAACAACAACCCCAACCTTGTCTTCTGCCCCAACGCCTGTCCATCCGCCTCATCATGCTTCCCCTGATGCGCATGCTGATGCGTCCCGTGTGCATCCGAATCCGAGAGCGGCGAGATGACGGTGGCAACGTAGAGGAACGATCCGCCCGAGAAGAGCAAGACGACACCCGTCCACCATTCGATCAGGTCCACCTCGTTGTCTGGTACCTTGCCCTGGCCACCGCCGACGGCTTTGACGATCATGTACGTGATGATGGCGCCGATGGGCGCCGATACGCTGAACAGCAACAGCCGTGTCCGGATTTGCGGCTTCGTCAGACCGAGCGTCAAGAGGGTTGTTGTCAGGCCCAACGCAGTCGGACCTAAGAAACGTTAGCCAAGGCCATGCAAGGCCGACTCGACTCACCCTTGTGCACGATGACCGCCACAAAGACGATCAACCCAAGGCCGCCGCTCCCGCTCAGACTACTCGCGCCGAGCGCTATTCCATCGGCCATCGCGTGAATCACCAAGCCCAGCGTGGCATTCAGCCCTGCCACCCCTCGCCCCGAGGCACCCCCGACAGCTTCCTGCATCGACATCAGCCGCGAGCCCATCCGCCGCCACCTCGACTCACCTGACACCGATCCTCGACACTCGAACGTCGCCGCATCAACGCCGTCCGCGAATTCATCCTCAAATGCGCCGGCACATCCTTGCTCGTCCCCGTCGTGCCTTGCGGCACCTTGATCGCACCCCCAAACGGCACCCCGGCCTCCTCATCTTCGCGGCCCATCCACACGCCGCTGCCCAATCCCGTGCCCTGCCGTTTCAACGCAAACGCCTTGGCACCATCCCGCGCCTCTTGCTCGGCATCCACCATCGTTTCACCCTCTGTTTCGCTCTCAGCACAAGCAGGTCTGTCGACCGCCTCGGGTTCCTCGTGATGGTGATGATGATGATGGTGTCCCGGCGATCCCGAATGAGAATGCGAGGAGAGATGATCGTAGTGGTGTTCTTCGTCGGGTTCGTGTTCCCCGTGTGGGGTCAAGGATTCCACTCTGCGAAAGAGAGCGTTAGCGGGCTCGTCTTTGTGCGAAGCTCAGCGAGACGACATGAGCGAGGAGAGGGAGCAGCCAGCGGCCAGCCGGACGAGCCAGATCTTTCCCACAAGTCTGGAAGCCCGGCTTTCGTGTAATGGGACCCTCTGCACGATCGCCGAAAGCGTAATCGCAGTCTTCTTGAGCACTTTGCGAAGCCAGAACGCCATGAGGATGTTGAGCTTTCTTCCGTCAAGCGGGTTGTCCCGCCCAGCAGTACGAAAAGACTCCAAGACAGCGGCCAAGACCATTCGCTTTGACCGTCCGGACGATGTGGAGCTTTTTGCTGCAAAGCCAGCCAAACGGCAGCCGTATCTCATACAGGACCTTCCAGCGAACGTGACTGACCAGGGCACATTTGGGTCGAAGTCGCAATGTATCGTCCGCCATCGGGGCAACGACGGCTCTGACGCCGATACTCCCATAACGTGAAACATACGTCTTGACGACCCGCACAATGTCTCGACGACCCTGGAGTCTTGAACAACGTGACGGCCTCAGCGGCGCACCCACGTAATGCGTATTGATCTCGTCGTCGAACTGCCTGTCGGGTGTCCTGACGCCCCGCGCGCTATCGCTTTAAGCATAACTGCGCCATCTGTCGCAGACTACGAGGATTCGCACTGCTCGACGTCTTGTCCGCCTCGATACAATAGCCTCGAGGTCCTATGACTCGTAGCAGCGTGACGTCTCGATGCCACTCGTACGGAATCCTTGCTCGCGGCGTTTTGTCTTGTCTTTCCTCGGACGAGATCTGCCTGTTCATCAATCAAGATCCGCCTCGTCCACTCCACATTACCTCTCGCGATGTCCCGGCAACGGTTTCTGGGCGATGGTGACGTCCTGGCCCGATAGAGCCCTCGATGCGGTCGCTTCTCTCCCGCCGCGGCCTTCCGCACGACGGCGACCTTGTTCAACGGCGCCCAAAATCCACGTCCGGCGTCCGACGTCATCCACAACAGGAGGGAGGTCCTCCGGCACAGGCGCCCTTCTCGAGTTACAGGCGCCCTTTTCGCTTTCGTGGTAACCAGAGCTTGCATTCCCGTCTGTCCGCGTTCCAACTCCGCGTATGCACATTTTCGTTGCGCTCGAGGATCGCTCGATCCTCGCTCTTCTCGACAGGAACCGTATCTCGCTTGCGTCCATGAGAGACAACGCCCTCCCGCCGCTCATATCTCGCTGATCACGCCGAAGCCGGGAACTTTGTCGACCTATCGTCATGCCAATGCCGAGTATCGTCTGGCTGAGACGCAATGAATTCTCCGCTGCGTTGAAGATGATGGTGATTCCCGTCGACACGTACGGAGCGTAATCCCCGATCCGTTCAACGAAACACTAACGCACATCCATCTAGGGACCGCCTCGAGCGATGCCCTCGCCACTGACGTCTAGCGGCACCAACACCTCGCCCGTCCGGAGAGTTCTAGTGTTAGATTTGCCCCATGACATCCCGTCGCACGCCGTGAAAAGACGGAGTCCCTGCGCGGAGGCTCGACAACACGCTAATGATCGCTTGTGCGCAACACAGGGATAGCCTTAACGCCTCGTCGCGGTTGATCGGGGCACAGTCGCTCGGCCTTCATACGATGACCTTGGCGATCCCCTTGCAACGTCTCTTTGCTGGCGTTCGACGCATCACTGACGCTCGACCATACCATAACGCTGCTCGCGGGACGGTCGACGAGATCGGCGTGTCCAAAAAACCTGAAAAGTGTCGCTAGCGCTCGAGCAATTCGACGAGTACCGACGACACCCTCGGAAGAAACCTCTCCGGCAGCTTTGGTCTCTCGCTCTCGGCAGTCCCGCAACGTCGTCGTCGACTTGCTGCCCGTCGCCCCCGGCACTCTCGTGTGCACCGGGACGGCCGCCTCCGCGACGCTCGACCGAGTTCTCGCCCGTCCCGCGACAGCCTCGAGCATTCCTCTGCGGCGCTCGGCTCGCGCTCTCCTCGGACTGAGTCTCGCGCACCCTGCGACACTGGTATGCTCGCTGATGCTCGAGGAGACAGAGATTCTCGCGCGCCCTACGGCGCGCTCGGGGATCCTTGCTTGCGGCGCTGGTATGCTCGCTTCGCTCGAGCGAGTCTCGGCCGTCCTACGACGGCCTCGGAGAATCCTTGCCTGCGGCGCGGGTATGCTCGCTTCGCTCGAGCGAGTCTCGGTACGACGGCCTCGGAAAATCCTTGCCTGCGGCGCTGGTAGTCTCGCTTCGCTCGACGAGAGAGGTATTCTCGCTTCGCTCGAGGGTATTCTCGCTCCCTTCGGTCGCTCGGGGTAGTCTCCCATCGTCGCTCCGCTCCTCGGCTCGATGTCGCTCCGCTCGTCGCTCGTCGAGGCACTCACAACATCATCAACGCAAACCCCGCCAGCAACGCCCCACCCATCCACCTCGTCGCCCCCTCCCCCGCTCCCCCATCGCCCCTCCCCTCCTCTGGCAAACTGCCCAGCAACGTCGATACGCCCCTTTTCAAAACCACATCATCAGCCCAGCTTCCCTCGCCGCCAACGCCCGCCTCTCTCTTACTCACTCGGGTATAATAATCGTCAACGCACTGCCCACCAACAGTCCCATCCCGACGACGCTCACCGCCCGCAACGCTTTCCCGCCCTCTGGATCGTGCTCGTTCCCGCGCGCGAACGACTTGAGGACGAGCGGGAGGTATCCGACGCAGAAGGATGCGAGGAATGTCGCGGCTGCCTGGGCGAGGAGGAGCGGGAAGGACATGGTGGACTTCTGTGGGCCGGTGGGTCGGGAGGCATGGTATGGGATGCGATGGTGGTGGCCGTTCCACTTGAACTTTGCGTCATCGCCAGCCATCGCCGTCCGGCCGCCGAGATTTCGGTTTTTGCCACCGTGGCCGTTGATCCATACGATAACCTTGCGTACATCACAACGCACGCGGGTGATCCTTGCGACGAGGCTTGGCATGACCTCACTCTTGACGATCCTTGTACGCTGCGTCCCTGCAGGTGGCACGCGCCCCAGGGCATGACAGGGGATCTTGCACGTTATATACCGCTCCGCCTACATACCCCACATCGATCATCGATCGTGCCCTTTCCAAAGCAAGTTCCACTCGTAGCACGCTTCTTACGGTTCTTGAACGGCCCAGCAGTCAGGTCCACTTGCGCACGAGGATCAATCGGATTCCACCCTCCCAAACGCGATTCTCGATGATTCCTTTCCGCCCCAGACGCAGGTATCATCTACGGTTCTCCCTATGACCAACGCAACGTATCATACCTCTGCCCACCAAAAGAATCCCAAATTGATCGCAGAGCCCTGCGTCCGCGACGCGATCGGTCGACATCTTGACCTCTAAGCACCCACGCTCGTCTTTCACCCGAACAGGCAGGACACGCAGAATCCAGCACTCCGTCTTCCCTCGCTCCGCCTTTTCCTGTAGTTCAAAACATCCCCGACGAGCGGTCTGAAGCTTCATCTATATCAACACTTCTTCGTCGGCTAAAACGATTCCAAGATCCCATCGCAAACCCACAGGCGCCACCTTCTCCGACGACACCCTATCACGCGACTGAACCCTGAGGACATCAGTCCCCCCTTCAGCATCTCCCCTATGCATCTCCCCGCATCTGCAGAGCCTTGCATTCCCGGCGTCTCACAAGCAGGACGAGCATATTCCATCCCGGACCACTACAGACCCGCCCGACCAGGAGCCGTCGTCATGCGCCCCCGACACTGACGTCCAAACGCATACCGTGTCTCCCGCCCAGCTTCGACTCCCCGATCCGACGACATACCCCACGTTTCAACCATCAAATTCCTTCCCTCTGTCCCTCCCTCGAATCGCAAAACCGGCACGCACGTCTGCCAGCATCGAGCACGGTTTCTCCAGCGCCAAGCGAGCGTCCGAGAGGGACCATAGGCCGGTGTGCTGTCGGCAGCATGAGACGAAGCGGACCGTCGCCTTTTGGCTCAAGTCGTTCGTCATTGACGATACGTGGAAGAAACAAGAGGCGCGAAGACTCACACGTGCATCCGCTAGAGGGATACCTCGCCGAGAGAGCAGCCCGGCAGGATACGCACGAGGAAGGGAGCGACATGATCCAAGCCCACTGTCGATCGATCTCAAAAAAAGGGCATGCGAAAGAGAGACGTCGATCCGAGCTGCAGGAAAGTGGCTCGTCGCTTGCCGAATCACGATCGCTTCCAGAAAGGTCGTCTGCTACTTGGCTGAATGGAGATTCCAACACACATTTCGTTTGTACGGCGAATCATGAAAGGATGAGGCGTGCGCTTGATAGGTTCCAAGGGGGATCCTTTTATACTAATAAAGCGGCTACTCCAGTCACGTACGCCCGCCAAGCGTGTACGTTTCGATACGTCGTACATGCGCGTTTATATCGCACGCATCGCAACGAGTCGGAATCAGGTGTGATCTGACGGACACGTTGGAAAGCCCCCGGGGCAACGTAACGTGGCCCTTGAAATCGCATGCTGTCGCCTCGTCTCCCCAAGTCTGGCTCGTAGCACACTTGAGAAGTGGTTGACCGTACGGATCATTGCTCGAGAGAGCTCGACATGTACTCCATCATTCCATCGGTATCGTAAGCAAGCGATCATCCATGATCATGCATCATCAGAGTCCGATATGCCTGAACAGGGAACACGCGATCGGTACCAGGTGTTCCAAGTTTGGATCGCTTCCAGGGGATATATCATTGCGGAACGGTAGAAGCATTGATCACGAGTTCGCAAGGTAGCACCAGAGCCTCGGCGATTGTACGCTTGTATGAGACGCGTCGCAGGACGTTTGCGGAAAAGCAAGGCGCGATCAACGTCGAGCGAGATCCGGTCGAACGATTCTCCTGGCGCTTTGGAGTCAGCAACAGCATCGCAGGGTCAAGTCCACCGCACAGCATCGCAAGGTCAAGTCCACTGCACAGCGTTGTACAAGATGGTGAAACTTTTGGCCGTCGGTGCGATCCATCCATGGCATGTGTGATGAATGCGCTTTTATGACGATACAACCAACAAGCGATCGCCCCTCGCCGTTAACGAAAACCCACCTCAGGCCGGGAAAACAGGCGGCACCAATCCCTTCGGGCCGTACCATTCGCCCTTGACCATGTGCTTAAAGTACGCATACGGGAACACATCCTTGGCCAAGTGATAGAACGGTCGGCGCGGGACTCGCTGGTCGGCGAGCGCGCCGAACGTCTCGGAGGGGACGCCGCCGTATTTGAATTCGGCGAGCATGAGCTGCAGGGGGAGGGATCAGCATGGGGTGTGGGTTATCGTACAAATAGTGAATGCAAGCCAGCCCATTTCGCAGAGACCGCCGCATAGCAGCCTTTTTCCCGACCCATCCTCAATGCCACGCCGCCAAAGCCCGTGGCGAGAACAGCCCCGCGATCGGACAACCCGAGCAACCCGTCTAGCAGTCCGGCGCTCGAAGCCAACGACGGCCGTCCAGCACATGCTTCTTGCCTGCCATATGACCCCTTGCACTTCCACCACGGCTAAACACGGCGAGCGGCCAACAGGCGACGACCATCGCCACCGGCACGACGTTCCTCCCGCACAGTATTCCTCGCAACATCTCGACGTGGCGCTCCGAGTCCATCGCGGTGCCCAGCCTTGCAGACCCCCGGAGCGTACCGGTTGTTGATCGCCATGAGCCTCGCCTTCTTTGAGCACACAACAAGCCTCACCCAGCCGCCTGGACCAAGCGACTGCCTGCTCCACATCGCCCGCCGGGGCGCTGATCCGGGAAGGGGTAGACCCCTCCGATCAAGGTTCCCTGCACTTGCGTATCCATCTTTTTGCGAGCAGTCCCAGTCGCAGAGCAATCGCAAAGGCTTCCCGTCGGCAGCCAATCGACGGCAATGGTAAAGTAGACCCATCGACCCCAACCCCCTTCCGCGGCTGACACAGGCCGTATCGAACACCACACGCCAATCCAAACGCGAGTACTCACACTTCCATACCCCGTAAACAACGGGCAACTCGTGTACCCGTCATACACCGCCTTGCCGACCTCGCCCGTCTCCATGAGCTTGCGCAAGTTTTCCACAAGCACGGGCGTCTGCGCCGTGATCGCCGCGGCCGTCTACGCCCCGTGTCAGCTAGCCGGATCGAGTCGGGGCCGCCTCGCGACTCACCTTGCTCGTCGGCAGACTGGAGCAGTCACCGAGCGAGAACACGTTGGGGAACTTGACGTGCTGCAACGACGACGCCGAGACGTCGACCCATCCTGCGGCATCTGCCAAGGGCGAGCGCTTGATAAACTCGAGCGGGCCCATCGGCGGCGTCACGTGCCTGCCGCGCGTCAGCCCGAATCGTCCAGTCGCCCACGGGCGGCCCATGGGTTGACTCACATCATATCGAACGGCTTCTCGACCGTTCCCTCGCCGTTCAAGTTCTTGAACACGGCCACCCTCTCTCCGCCATCGACCTTGACCTCACACAGATCCTTGGCGAAATCCGCAGCGATCCCCTTTTCCTGCCTGAGCGCGTCCAACGCTTTACTGTAATGCGGCACGCCAAACATGACCGGCAAGCCCGTCACAAACTCGACCCCAACGGCGGGGAGCCTTCCGGTCCGCTTGAACCGGTCGTGTGCCATATAGGCCATCTTTTGCGGCGCACCGGCACATTTGACGGGGCCGAACGGCTGGGTGAAGAGGGCCTTGCCGGATGTGGTCGACTCGATCAGGTCCCACGTCTTGTCGCACGTGTCATAGTTGTAGATCGTCGATACCTTGCTCTCGAGCGGTCGCGCGAGAGCGTCCTTGAGGCCCTTGACCTTGTCGTAGTCTGCGGTCCCCGCTCGTCAGCGCGGCTCCCCAGCTGGCTGGCACACTCACTGATCTGAATACCGGCGGCGACGATCAAAAAGTCATACCCGACCGTCTCCCCGCTCTCCAAGACGAGCGCATTGGCCGAGGGCGAGAATTCCTTGACGTGGCTCTTGATGTGCGCGATGTGATCCGGAATCAACGAGTCTGTCGGACGCGCGAATTCCTCCTTGGCTCGGAGTCCCGAACCGACAATCGTCCTGGAGTCGAGGAGTCGTTAGTCATAGTGGCCGTTTCGCCGACGAAAAGGGGAAAGACTCGCCATCCCGGCTGGAAGTGATGCGTCGTCGCGGCCTGCAGGAATGGTCATGTCAGTTTCGTTCCCAGTGCACGGGGTGGGTCTCGATGGGTTGACGGACGGTAACTCTTCTTATCTGACGCCACCGAGATTCTCGCTTCGCTGAACGAGAATCGATCGGCCATGCCGCGAGATTCTCGCCCCGTCCGACGCGAAAACCGATCCCCCGCCGCCATTCCCCACCGAACCGAATTTCTCGGAAAACTCCTGTTTCTCGGCCATCGTGCGACCACCCAAGCCTCGCGTCTCCCCGAGCGGTTTCTCGCTCGCGCGCAAAGGGAACGCGCCGCTCCTCGACCGTTCCTGCGAAGCTTCCGACGCAAATGCCGGTCTCTGAGCTGAGAGGTCTCCTATCCAAGCGCCACTTGCCAGTGGCGAGGTGACTCGGAGGAGGTCCTTGCCTGCGCTCCTATTCTCGCTCCGCTCGGAGGAGTTCTCGCCTGCGGCGCTGGTATGCTCGCTTCGCTCGGAAGTCCTTGCCTGCGGCGCAGGTATGCTCGCTCCGCTCGGAGTAGTCTCGCTTCGCTCGAGCGAGTCTCGGCCGTCCTGCGACGGCCTCGGAGAATCCTTGCCTGCGGCGCTGGTAGTCTCGCTTCGCTCGACGAGACAGGTATTCTCGCGCGCCCTACGGCGCGCTCGGGGATCCTTGCCTGCGGCGCTGGGATTCTCGCTCCCTTCGGTCGCTCGGGGGTATTCTCGCGCGCCTACGGCGCGCTCGAGGGCATTCTCGCTTCGCTCGGAATAGTCTCGCCATCGTCGCTGCGCTCCTCGGCTCGCTCTTCGACTCAACTCACATCAACGACCGCGATATCCCCCCTTCCCAATTCCCTCCCCTCCCGCCTAAACGCATTCGCCAACTGATTCGCCACCGCGAGCCCTCCACTCCCTGTCGACCTTTCCCATCAGCGCCCTTGGTTTCCCTTCCGCACCCCTGGAACTCACCGGCGCCAACAACGACGATCTTGTGCCGGCCCGTGGACAAGGCCGAGGCGGAGGCCGAGGTGCTTGCGTGTCGGAGCGCGCTGATCATCCCTTGCTTGCTTGCTTGTTGGCTTGCTTGATGGAAACGCGCCACCTTGGGGCGGAGAAGCAAGAATGGGATGGATGGTTCAAGAGAAATAGGGCGAGCTCCCCGAAGTTTTGCTTCCGCGCCATGTCGCCATCGCGCGGATTCCCAATGTCGGGGTCGGGTCGGGTCGTGCCGAGCCGATCGAGGGCGGGGCGGCCGCCGGAGGGGGGGCGTGTGCCGCAGATCACTCAATCGACATCTGCCGCTGGGCAGATGGGCGGATGGGCAGATGTAATATTGCTGGCTCTCGCTGCCTCGTGCCCATATTCCGAGCATGATATAGCGGCCACGAGTGGCAGTGGTAATACCCTCATGACGACTAATTCACCCCGGGATGCTCCTTCAATCACCAGGCTGCCTCGCGTGCAAGACGTATCTCACAAAATTAGCTACAATAGCACTATCTTTTGTCTACGAGATGGCGTGGACTTGCGACGTGCTACCAAGGAGACGACCACCGTCTTTCACGTCTCGCTCTCGCTTCCCCCGCCGATCCCATCATCGAAGCTTCTTTGGCCGATGAAACGGGCAGTTGCGCCAGCATACCATGTCAATTCAGCTTCCCAACAAGACGCATGTCTGGCGAGATGCAGGAAAGAAGTAACAGAGGCCGAATGCCAACTCGTACATTCCCCTGCATAGGAGGCCGACTAAGTATAGAGATACATTGATGAGTAGGAGGTCCGTCGCGAACATGATCCGAGAGAGTCGGGACTGCCGTCTGCGTCATTACACGTTTCGGATCATGGCCATGTAGGTCGTTTATCGGAATGTCAGTGAACGATCATACGACTGCCAGCTAGCCCAAAATGTGCTCAAGTCTGGTTCCCGGGCTGGGGATACAGGCTGTAGACTAGATACATAGTAACGGATCATACAATAAGAAGACCGTCGAAGGTAATCCCTGCATTACATCCAGAAAGTACCGCCATCCGTCCGATGATCGCTATCAGTTCGATTCCCGCAGTCACCTATCAAGAAACCGTTCAGCTGAAAATACACGTGAAGAAGATAATCTACAGACCTTGAGTGGATTGATCGCCAACGAAAATGCCCATGAAATCTTGGCTTAGAGAGAGCGTGTTATGTGACACGTCATACATGACATTCTCCACGCTGGTGAGCCTCACCTTAGCAACTTGGATCCGTTGCGCTGAGCAACACCACTGCGATGAGCCTCACCTCAGCAACTTGGATCCGTCGACCAGACTATCGACTGCCTAGCAAAGGAGCTTCCCCTGATAACACAAACACATATATAAAGAGCCAATTCTAACGCCACTGAATTGTAAATCTGTAGATATGACGCGCAAATTAGATCCGATAATCTTGACCATTACTTCAAGCTTTCGACTCAGGCCTTACTACCCTTACGTCATCAAGCTTGAAGGTCGATCTATCAGATAGGCAGTCTCTAAAGACAGGTGAGTATTACATAACCACTGCGTAGGCCCACTATCGAGACACGTTAGGATCCACCTCGAACTTGAACTCAGTGCTTAGGACTTGTCAGCTTCGATCATAAGGTCGAGCTGCAGTCTTCACTGAGCAATAAGAGTTGGCGCTTAACAGAGCGTCCTTTCCACGCTATCGCCCGAGCTCGCAAATGTATTGCCGCGAGCTGGGGGGCTGCCACTCGCGACACTATACATGACGCCTCCTTGGACGCCTCCTTGCAAGGAGATTGGTCCGCCCGCCGCCGTCGAAACTGAGATCGATGGCACGAGGTAGAATCCTCTGAGAAGGGATGTCAACTTTCCATCGTCGCCGCCCGCGTTGCTCGCGATAGACATACTCTGACGTAGAAGCTGTACCAGACCTCACCCGAGACTCAAAAGTCTGACCAGAAGGACCGCCGCGCTCAGGGCAAGCATTGTTCATGCTCTGCCCCCGCGCTCTTGAACGTGCCTGCTTTGCCTGCGCTAGATGCAAACGTACGTGCTTGCTTAACTTGTCCGAAACGTCACTCCCCTTCCCGGGGCATCCAGCTTTGTTGCATTTTGCGTGGAAAAGAGGCTTCTGATCATCTGCGGTATGCCCTGGCTTCAAGTGGCTTCTGGTGATGTGAAGTTTTAAGGCGCGGAGTTGGCCGCCTCCAATCCGTCCGCATCCTGGGTCTGCGCACGACACTACAATCTCTCCCTTTCGCACAGCGTTACTGACTCGTGGATCTGTAGCCCAGCGGGCATGAGTAGCCTTCGTAAGGTGTCCCGTTGAATCGTTTGGCATCTGAAGAGCTACCAGAGACTAGAAGGAGAAGATGTTGTATAGCAGGGGAGGGAAAGGCCATCTATACGTGAGTGTGGCCAAGCGGTGCCTTTGAGTTCTGTCAAGCTATATATACTAATCGAGAACTGGTATTGAAAGTGATACACAGCTTCGAGTGATCCTTTCTTACCTTTTTTCCAGCTCCTTTGTCGCTATGCTCGATCGTACTCACTGACCTCGGAAATAACACGGGCTTTTTTCCGGTCTCATCATCGCCAGATCTTCGTGTTTCTATTCATGATCTTTTCATTGGACAATAATTAGTCATGACTAGTTGGCACCAAATCTGACTAAGTCACACAAATGACTTGACTATAACGTTATAGTCAAAGTCACCCATGACTTGAATGAGAACTTTGACCCCTCTAAAAACCATGATTAAAAAAGTCATGACTGAATTGTCATGCCGAGCACTAATAGTCATAGGACTTCGCCCTGTTGCATTTTCGGATGTCTTTCGAGGCTATGGTATCCTTGAACTGGGGAAATGTGTGTAGTTGTTGCTCCAAGCATGACCGCCTATATCCAAGGGACATCGCTAAAGCAAGCGGGATCGAAGGATACCCTGTTGATCTTCCTCCTGCAAGAAGATCCCTGTATCGGAGGAGAGGCAGTATGTCGATTGTTTGCCGGGATTCGCAGACTTTCTTTCTAGTTCTTCTTCTCCTGAATTCGAATCTGCTATTCATGTCCATGCGGCAGTCTTGGAAGGAATTGCCATCAAACATCTCGAATCACCCTTAAAAGCCCCCTAATCATCCGATCAAAAGGGGTAAGAATGGATAGAACTATTTAGGTCGATGACCGAAGAGACATAAAGCCAGTATGTACAGCTATCTCTGCCGCACGCTATCTTCATACCGGAATCCACAGAAAAAGAGCGTCCCAAGCATGAAATGATCAAGAGAGTAGACGTTTAAAACAGGCTGGAGACGGTGCAAAGAGCGTCCTAAGCTTCAAAGCTTGCACAAACGAAGGATGGATCGAGATTCCGCCATCGAGTGTCAAATTAACGCCCAGTTGACCGCGACTGAGTTCCTCTGACTGAAGATCTCTCTAGCGGGCGATCTTCTCTTCCTGATGGTCAAGTTTCAGAGACATACTTCATGAGGATCTCTGGTGGCGTCGAAAGATACGGATAATGGTATTTCGTCATTACTCGACATGCCGAAAGAACGCAAAGGTAAACTTTCAGGATGTGCCAACACGGACTGATCTCCTACTTGACATCGATCGGTGACGCCACAGGGCCTGAACGATCGAAATGTCCATTGGTTTCCAATATCCAAGGGAAAAGCGTGAGCCTCAAACGTGAATACTTCCGAGGATCTGGCCGTCTGGTTCTACTCGCAAATCACAGCACGTGCCGTATTTCCTTTGAACTTGAATATTCGGCCTTGCGAGTCGAAGAAGGGTCCTTTGTATTTCGAGTATACAGATACCCGGAAATTCACCGAGAGTCCTTTCCCAACGGACGGTCACGCCAAGGGAGGGATCGTATCCTCCTGTCCTTGCAAAGGAGAAAAAGGGGATTCAAACACCATTCCTTGACGGTCAGCTCTGTTGTGTCTTGAGATGAAAGGGATACCGAACTCAGTCTTCCGAACATGCGGGACCACAAGGACCTGAGAGGATCTTGAAAGTTGGCCGGGACAATTAATGAGCGAGTACATATACAACAACACTGCCTTGTCCTGCTCGGGCTCGTCCGTTCCCCATGACATTCCGTCTTTCGACTACCTGCAGAGCACAACGTTCGTTCCATATCGCCACCAATCGTTCTCGAAGGATACCCAGTCCCACTGCGGGTATACATCAATACAGGTATCGCCATGTATATCAAGATACTTGGAATCGTTTTGCAGTGCCTCTTCCTTCTTGGAAGCGCGAAATCAGCGGCTATTCATAAGCGTGCACTCAGTGTAAGTTCCGATACTTTCGGCATACACTTTCTTGTTGTGACGTTTCGTGTGCAGAAAGCAGGGGTGGCTTGGCCGGGCCGACTAGATCCATCCCTCGCGAGTGCCATCAGCGGCTCTGATTCTTCGCTTAGCTGGTACTGGAACTGGGCACCTTCTCCACGCCGCATCAATCTCGGAGGACACTCAAGGCTGGCAACGTCTTCAGGTCCGCCTGGCCAGTTTGTTGCTATGATTTATAATGACGGAACCGACACTTCCGCTATCCCCGGAGACAGTCCAGTCATGGGTTTCAACGAACCTGACGGATGCGAAGCAGGAACTCAAGGATGTATGAGCAACGATATGCATGCTATCGTCGACCAGTATGCTTGCTCGTTACCTTCTTTGTGTGGAAAACTTCTAACGCTTCCATTTATAGGTGGGTCAAGAAAGCAGTCCCGTCTCTGCGGACTGGACGAGCGGTCGGTTAGTCCCTCTGCGCTGTCTCGTGTCGTTAGATTGACTCATCTGCAAACTCAGGCTCTCCAGCACCGGCAGGAAACACTGTTGATTGGCTCTCTCGATTTTTCGCGGCGTGCGATGCTCGACAAGATTGCATTCGGCCGACTTTCATCACTATGCATGCATATATGAGCACAGTCGAGTCACTCAAAGCCTACGTCGTAAGTTCCTAAAGCCTTGGGGCTTGATCGTTGTTCAATTTTCTTCGAATACATAACGATTGACCTGTCCTCAGACATCCGTCCATGCCGCGTTTGGGCTTCCAATCTGGCTGACAGAGTTTACTTGTCATTCCTTTGGTGGGCAATCCCAACCGACCACGCAACAGCAAGTCCATGACTTTATGGGTACGTGGATACGTGAATTGCAGGGTCTGGCCGACCGATACTGATACGAATATGTGTTGCAGGTGCGAGTACGCAATGGCTCGATGCTCAGCCCTTTGTTCAGCGCTACTCGTGGTTTGGTGCAGGACAGAAACAGGACATGTTCGCTGTCAACGACTTTTGTCGGCTACAAAGGGATGACGGTTCACTGACCGCGCTGGGTTGGCAATATACATTCAGAAGGCATGACTAAAGGAGGAGCTTGGGATATCAGTATGACACGCCTGCAGGCAGGCTACTCGATGGGTCGTACCTCAGCTATATCTTACAAGTCACAAGACATATAATGAACATACCAACAGGAATGTTAGGATGAGAGGCCTATTCTTTGCGCGCGCTATCGCACTCCTTCGAAGCGTGGTCCTCGATGGAATCGAAGCGGTTCAAGCAGGCTGTGGTGCGCCCAAACAAGTTATCGGCGGCCGACTGACTCGTGACGAATCGCGACAAAGGGCACATCCCGCTGTATACCAGGTTTGCGTTTCCCACTTCTCCCCTCGACCCAGACCGATCCCGCACCAGATGATGCGCTCACCTCTCGACTCGCCGCCTTATCCTTCACGTTTCCCCCATGATGCGCCGTCGCGAGGTATCGACGCGGACGATGCGATTCGCGGCACGGACGACGACGCGTTGACCAGTCGTCTGTCAGTCTCCTCTTATGGTGTCGTTACACCGCAACAAGGCTAATATCCATGACACAGATCCGCACTATCCCTCGGCTACATCCCTTCCGAATCCGACCCCTACACACCCCTCCTCACACGTTCCGGTCGCGCACCACCGCTTCATCAAATCAAACGCGCTCCCTTGATCAACGTCGGCACGCATCATCGGAGTTGGGCTATCGATCGGTTGGTGGAGGGATGGTTGGCCGCAGGGGGAAGAAGGCAGGTGGTTGTGCTAGGTGCGGGGAGCGATTCGAGGTTTTGGCGGATCAAGGTGAGTTTTTTCGCGGGCTTTTGGGTGTCAGTCTCGTGGTTGCGCGGAGTGTGGTGAATGGGAGCAGCATTGCGGATGGCAAAGACGTCCTGAAATGATGGAAGGCGCAGGTAGGAAGGGCTACGTACGCATCCCCGGACAATGGTGATACTGTTCATCGAATGCTCAATGCCGTATGATGCAGCAAATCCGGATTTCAAAAGGTGGATGCGACAGCTCTGGTCCCCTGCGAGAATAAGAGCCAGTGTATTTCAGGCAACATTCAAGCTTGGGGAAGGTGCGAACGTCGTCTGATCGGACGAGCATGATCATAGGAGGGAGGTCGAATTCGAGCTCTGATGACAATAGTCATCGCTGTCTTTTCCGTGCGTCTCCCGCATCTGACGAAGGACGAAAAGAACCCTCGATGGGACAGCCCGTCAGATATCTCGTTCTCCTGTCTTCTTTGAACGTCATTAAAGCCATTACCAACCAGTCATCATCCCCTCACGCCGCCAACCTCGCAACCTATATCGAACTCGACTTCCCCCACATCACATCCCTCAAAGCCCGCCGCATCTCCCTCAACAAGAATCTTGCCGCGCTCATCTCCCACCCTGCTCCTCCCGCCGGGGAAAAACCGTACAAAGTCTCGCAAGGCGGCACGCGTCTCGATGGAGAGGGATACCACCTCGTCCCGCTCGATCTCCGCGACACCTCATCCCTCGCATCAACGCTCCTCCCACTCTTCGATACGACCCTGCCGACGCTCTTCCTCGCGGAATGTCTCTTCTGCTACATGGCCCCGGAGGAATCACACGCCGTGATCGAGTGGTTTGGAAATGTGTTTGGCGCCGAGGCGAAGGGAGGGTGTATGGGCGTCGTGTACGAGATGTGCGGTCTCGAGTGAGTCATCCTCTTCGTCATTGTTACCACACTTCATGCTAATTCCCCGCAGTGACTCGTTCGGAACGGTCATGAAGCGGAACCTCATGGTAGGTATACGCTCACCCCCATGGCCTCATTCTCACACCTCTGCACAGTCCCGCGGTATCCCGCTTCCTGGAGCCATCTATAAAAGCCCCGTGGACCAGGCTGGTCGGTTCATGAAAGCGGGATACGACCACGCAAAGGGAATCAGTATGAAGCAGGTGCGACGGGATGTCGTACCAAAGGAAGAACTCGAGCGGTATGTCTCCACCTTGCCTCATACATGTCGACACAATCGTTCTTATACCTTCTGTCTGGTAGGATCTCTAAATTGGAGTTTTTGGATGAAGTGGAAGAGCTCGAGCTCGTCTTGGACCACTATTGCGTTGCTTGGGGTGTCAAAGTACCGCCGGCGAAACGGCAGGAGATCGAAGCGCAACCTGGAGGATGGGATCTCTTCACGGGAGGCGGAGTGACCGGTGTTCGACGTGGATGAATCGAGTGGGCGCCCAATGGGCGTGATATCGACTTGCCGCATCACGGGTTGTGCTTCACCACCCGATGTCGCCCGATTTCTTTCGAACATCCACCGATGACCCGGCAGATGCAGCGCGCTCGATCGCAAACAACAAGAAGCCAAGGAGTAGCCGTCGAGGCGGCTTGTCATTCGCTTCGGAACGTCATCTCGCTAAACAACCGAAGGGCCTGGAAGCTTAAGATCGACCAAGGAGGGGGATGCGGTGGAAGATCGGTTGCCAAAGGCGACAGGTTGCCTGCCTGCACTGAAACGAAACATCATCGGGCTTCGACGCGCTCTACAGCCTGCCGATGGTATCAACCGACTCGAGTATCAAGGTAGACGGTTCGGAAGCATTCTGAACACGAAGGGATACTGAATGGGCGACTATGGACAGCCAGGTCGGCGGACATGGCTTCCGAGAATGCCGACGACCCGCAGCGAGAAATGCTTCCACTGCGTCGAATCCTGCGAGGCGCACTCAACTTCCTCTCCTCGAATGGCCCAGGATGCGAATGAAGACTAGATGGTGAACATGCAGGGGATCTGGATGCTCGGCTTATGTCACGTCACATAACGCATCGGATACTTTTATCGATTGACTTTGATGCATACGAATCCGAGTCTCAGGTCTAATCGGTGATTGGGCGTGACAAACTACGCAGACTACACTATATATCTTGTGATTACAAGCTGGCTCTTTTTTGAGCCCATAATTCTTGATGTTACAACATTTCGCGTCTCGACCTTTGTTGGCTATCCCGAGCCCTATGCCCGATTGATCCGGAGCTGCACATGGCGATCAATTCCCGGTGCGCGCTTCGTATGGCTTCTAGAGATTGAGGTTCTTCGACCTCGCTTCCGTGCAACATATAGGAGAAACAATAACCGATACTTCTGACATATGGCAACCTTTCTAGCAGGGTAGGCAAAGCACAACGCGCCACATAGTCACGAATGGCCTGACGCTCTGTAGCGCGGACCCACAGTACTGCGACGGTAATGGGATCCCCCCCTCGCCCAGACAAGGAATGGTCGAGAGGGTCGGGATGGGCTGCCGTCTCAGCTCTCCTCATAAGGAAAAAACGCAGGAGCGACCCTCTGTCGTCCGTCGAATCGAAGAGCCACATGGTTTTGAATACTATCGTTTCGGATCCATGGCCATCCGGCCCATCATAATGGAATGTGTCAGGTCCCGTCCAGACTTGCTGGCACAGCACTGGGTCCTCCACAGACGTGATGTTAACCTGCCTGTTTACGAGACTTGCTCGACCTACTTCCGAAGCTAGGGTTAATGAGAAAAATGCGGTACTGGGTGTTAAAGGGGCGCCCGTCGTAAGTGTTGAACCGCCATTAGGTCGAAAACCGTTTGTTCGAGAGCGCGTTGAGAAAGCGCCCTGCGGTAAGCTGCTAACAGACATGTCTGCAGACTGCGTTGCTGCACTGGTATCGGTCGATTCGGTTCTGATGCTAGGCGGAGTATCGATACCACCTGAAGTGGCGGTTGACTCTGTACTCCTACCATAGCGTAGCGGAAATGGATAATTTTCCATTCCGGGTCCGTCTATGATGTAGGGCATTGCTGCGAGGTGGAAAATGATTTCGGAAGGCGGGGAGGTCACAGCAATGAAAGGCAGTTTCCAATCACTCCGTTTGTAGATAGCGGGTCTACTCTCCTGGCTCGCGCTGCCTGTCACACTTATATCGGTTTTCGGAAAGGCTGTGCCGGATAAGGAAGGAAAGCCTCCTTTCAAAGCGAAAAAAAAACTGAGGCTAGATGGGTAATGATGGTCTGGTAGTGTCCATCGTAAAGTTCTGGACAAAGGGACGATCATGCATAGCCTGGAGCGACTGACAGCACACCATGTCCCCACATCCTGCGGGTCGGCCGCTGGGCGCAGATCCTCCCTTCTTTCTCGAGGGTACTTGTGACCTGACGCCTTTACAGGAAACATGGAAGTTGTGCAAGGGATTCCGATCAAAGGGGCGATCATGCATAGCCTGGAGCGACTGATCGCACCCCATGTCCCGACGTCCTGCGGGTCGGCCGCAGATCCTCTCTCTTTTTCTCGAGGGCACTTGTGACCTAACCCCAACACAGGAAACATGGAAGTTGTGCAAGGGTTTACTTTCCTTCGTTACTGGCCTTTCTGTACAGAAGCAAAATTGAGGGATCCTCGCGACGACGTAATCCCACACGCCCAGCAGCATTCACTGCGGTTCCCTCTGCATCACTCCTTCTCAGCCTTCCATCTCTATCAACAGACAAGTACTCTTGTGCTGCTATTCGTGATATGTCATTTCATGGGCTGTATCAAACACCGTGCGGTGCCGAGATGCATACGCGACATTACTTTCCATACATGATCACCTATGGCAGACTCTCGATTTGCATCCTGACATTACAAATTCTGGCGAGGCCCATCATTCATACGGGAAGCGACACGACTCAACTGCACAACCAATGCCTCAATCTCCAGGTTGATCACTTCATGTCAACAATCCTTCATACACGCTCAGATCTCGGCTAGCGTATTGGGTGATGCAGTCTTGAGCGGAACGCAACATCGTTCAAAAGCATGTGACAATCCACTTGACTGTCGTCACTCTTATTCAGTAGGTTGGGCCACGCCCCGAGAATCCTAAAGTGATGAACGCCTTGACAATCATCAATCTCCATGACAATTGTCTGAAATGGATATGAATGCTGGGAAGGTGATCGGTCTCGCAAGTCGTTCGCAAGAAACTGAAAAACAACCATGCGATACCAGCTGGCTCAATATTGGCGTCGGAGAGCTCATTCCCGAATCCGTGGTAAACCTGCTGGGCCATCACGGAACATTGGGGTGTTTTTGTCGTCGAGTGCGATCCGGCCTATTATATCGCTGTAAACCAGAGAAGTGCCTGCCGTGGGGGATTCCCGACTTTCGACTCCACTGCGATAGATCAAGCCGCCGTCTACGAGAGCTTGGACGCTTCGTCTACCTGGTGCGACCCAGTTTCTGCCTATCGGTTGCTATGGATTTCGCCACTGTTACGGAAATTACCGCGTTGTACAATTCCAGCAACAAACAGGTTTACCGCTTCCATAACGTACCAAACCAGGAGCCAAAACTGAACTTTGACAATTGCCCCGAGCTTGCTTTGCCGATCTCGACGGCGGGCCTACCGGAGAGTTCGTCCTCCTGATAGAGTGCCTCGACGGCCGTGACCGCCTCGGGCTGGAGGCCGGTCACCTGCAACCGCTCCGTAAGGGCTTCCACACGCCCTTTGACGACCGAGCATTCCTCTGGCCCGACATCGCCGTCGGCATCCGACGGAAATTCTGTGAGCCACAAGTCGATCTTGTTGGCTGCGTCTCCGATACTTCGGACCGTGTTTTGCAGGTTCCTAACACTGTATTCGAGATCTTTGCCGTCGGTCGTCAGCCTGTTGAGTAGTCGTTTTACTTGAATGGCGGTATTTGGCGTTGCTGTGTGGTCTTCCGTTGTCAGTTCCGCTTCAACGTCTTCTGAGGGTGAACTGAGAATCGCAGCCGAGGACGCTCTTATCTGGTCGAGCGTTTGACGGCGGCCCCGTAGCTCGTCCACAAGGTTACTGCTGACTCGTTGCATGATCGCTTCCATTTCCTGTCAAGGGGGTTAGCGGTATTCCCAGAAGAGGGAGACACTCACGATCATGAGCTTCATCTCCCTCCGCAAGCTCCGCTCGTCTGCGTGAAGCGTCCAGATGAGGGCGCAAGCTTCGACATCGATTTGCAGGTGTTTACTATGTCGCCGGCATTAGTGACTGCTCACGCAAGGCGCGGGGGTACTCACGGATGCTGTCTAACGACTTCTCTTGCTGGCGGGAGACTCTCATAGGAGTATCTGGGCAGACAATGAGTCAAAGCCATTGCGTAGGGACAGGGCATACCTTCGAACGATCCCCTGCCGAAGGCGCTTCTCCCGCTTGTACCTGATTCGTGCTGCCTCCTGATGCCCGCTATGCAGAAATTCGATTCCAAATCCAGGATTCTCTGCCTTGTAACGCGCATCCATGCTAACGATTCGTTCCAGCTTGCTCGACAACGGCATGAACCCCGTATCGACCATCGTCATCGCGCTGGTGTCCGCGACTATACTGAGGGCGTCATTACGCGCGCGTGATATGGGTCGGGTGATGTCCGATGTAAAATCGCTGATTCCCTCCGAGACGGCCTCGGAGTCTGCGAAATGCGAAGCGGAAAGGCTGCGCATGTGACTTGGACGGTAGGAAAAAGTGCGAGAAGATGCGCCATCGCTTGGCGCCGTCGTGGTAATGCTGATATTAGGATAGACCGAGGAACTCTCTTGGGGGCCGTATCCTGAGGAGGGGAGGGATGAATCTCGGTCTGCGAGGCGTTAGCAGCCCGTCTCATCTAGAACGAGCGGACCTACGTCTTGAAAAGCTTCTCGAAGTCGCGCTGGCCCTAGTATCAGTCACTGTTAATGCCAGACACGAAGCTGCGTATCGGCAAGACTCACCTATCCAACGTCCCCGTTCCCGGATCCGAATCCGACCGATCCGGCAAATCCGACGCTTTCCTGCACTCCCGTCAGCCGCACGTCGACGTCTCCAACAAAAACCCACCTCACGCGCCCGGCAACATTCGACAACCCGTCACGCAACGCATGCCCCGTCTTGCTCGTCATATTCTTGAAATGACCCGCTCCATACGAGAGCGACGCCCGTGTACGCTGCCTCCTTGACTCCTGCTCCCCCAAGTCGTGATGATGATGAATCGAATGCCGCGTCCTGGGTCGTACCCTCGCGCTCCCCGGGGTCCTCGGACTCTCCGCCGACACATGCCGTCGTCCGTCCGCGCGCGTCGCGCTCTGCAGATCATCATGCGTACTCCGCCGCTTGACGCTCGCACCCGGCACGCGAATCGTCAACGCATGCGGATCCAACCGGCGCGGCGTATCCCACTGCCAATGCTTGCCCATCCCATTCCCGACTCTTCCCGACCACAGATCCCCCACCCGGCAATGACCCATATTTTCCCGTCCGCTCTTGATGAGCGATACCCAGCGATCGATGTTGGCCGTCGTCAAGTTGCCTGCCGTCTTTTCCGTGCCGTTGACCGTCACCTCTTGCGCCTCGCGGTCGGATCCTTCGTCGTCTGACGCCCCGTGATACCGCCCCGTCGAAGTGGCGGATCCGAGCGTCGCCGATGCGAGGCCCGTCAGATTGCTCGCCAAGCCCGCCGACGCCTGGGCGACCTGATTCTTGAGTATCCGTGAAAGCTTGGTCGATTCGTGGTGCTGCGCTTTCGCATGGGTGTTATTGATCTCTTGATGCAACTGCGGCGTCAAAAATTCCCCTGCAGTCGACCTATTCGGATGAAACGCTCGCTATGAGGCATCAGCGCCGCCCGGCAGTTTTCCACCGTCCATACCTGATACTCCTTTAACGCCACCAAGAACTCCCCGGGCTTGGCAAACGGATCTCGCGGGACCTGTACCTATCAGCACCTCACCTTCCCCTCATTTTGGGTCACTCACATTGATATCCAACGCGGCGAGCTTACACCGCACGCTCATTACCTCGCTCAACAACATCGCCGTCAGATTCGGACCCAACGACGCAAACTCGTCCTTTTCACCCATCAGCCACCCCAATCAACATTGCCTCTTCCATACCTCGCGCAATGGAAAGACTCACGACCATCACATCCACCATCATCCCCCTCGCTTCCCGATCCTCCAGCTCCCCCTGCTCGAGACCCCACGGATCTCCGGCATCTCCCACATCCGCGTCCGCACCGCGCGCCCGCCTCTCCTCTGCCCGTTCCATCCCTCGCTTCCAAATCGCAAACGCCAACATCGTCCCATCGCACATCAACCCATCCTGCGGCTCCCCGTACGCGGCCTCGTGCGCGGAAGAAGAATGGCCGTACAGGCCGTGAATATGGAGTGCCGTTTGGACGAGTCGGCCGAGTTCGAGGACGATCGGTTGGATCGTTGATCCGTTCGGCGGCGCGGGGATGCGGTATTGCGAGAGGAATTTATGTTCCGTCGCCGGACTTTTGCGGAAGACGTCAGAAGATCGTGGTCGACGAGGGAGAAGGGAGCAAGAACTGACCTCGGTGCCGCCAACCCGACACTGCTTCGTCCGCTACAACCCATCCTGCGCAGATTCAGATTCATCCAGAGCCGTTCCTTGACTTGCTTGTAGTTGCCCGAGGGGATGTGGATTGGATGCAGGCCGTGCGCCAGGTACGGTAGTTGCGTCACAGGGAGGTACGTTTTTGTGCGCGATGTGTGGCCGTTTGCGTTGCCGGTCGTCCAATCAATCTCGATGAGCCGTCCTCCATCCGCTTCCACCTCTTCCCTCAATGCACGCAAGTGATCCCCCCACGTCATTCCCTCGGGATCCTCATCGTCCGTCTCCGTCCCGCCGCGTTGCCTGATGATAGGCACATACACGTCCACCAGAATCCCATCACGCGAATCCCGCTCCCGCTCCGCCGGTCGTTCTCCGCTCGTGACGATGCATTTCCTCCCACGAGACCGGTCGAGAACCCATCCATCGATCGCATACACTTCCCACGGTCCCATCAGCCTCGTCGTCCGATGTAGCCGAAACCCAGGAAGGACGCCCGTATCTTGCCTCGGTTTCGTCGGCGCCGGGAGAGACGCCATTTGGGCGGAAATACCGTAGGGCGTGCCATGCAAAGAGCTCACCGTCCGCCTATCACTCGGTTTCCCCCTCGAGGTATCCTCCGCGGGAAGCAGCACCCGCACAACCCCATCCCCTTCCTCCTCCCGTTCCTGTTCTGGATCAACCCCATGCGTCGGCGGGGGACTCGCACGCGCCTTCCATACGCTCGAGGGGTCGACGAAGCGGTAGGGCACGCCGCCGACGGGGCTACCGAGCATGGACATGGGTTGCGTGCGCGCAGTATGGTGACGAGGGCGGGGGACCTGTCGGGGTCAGGAATATCGGTGGATCCATTAAGGAAAGGGTGCAGTGGATGGCGTCGTCCCCCGCGGTTTCGGCCGCCGAGAGATGCCCCGTCCGGGATGACGAATCGCTTGGGAGGGCGATTGGCATGGCGCGCATATCATAGAGTCACTCGGCATGAAACTATGCCACCGCAACCCCATAGGGGCCTTGAGGCCAGCCTGACTGCAGACACTAGAGATCGGTCTCCAGGACAGTATCAGGTCGAATGAATCACGCTGGCCAGAATCCTCCGTCAGACGCGCTTCTGCGTTTCCTGCAGACGGCCACTCCAAACCAACTTTGACCAGCCATATCAACCACTTCCCCGGTCTATCTCGAGTCATGTCTTCAACTGAGCGACTGCGGAATGATTTATACATCGAGCGCTTTGGTGTTGTCTCGAACGCGGCGAAGGATGTCTGCCCCGGTACAAGCCCAAACGTAACTTCGTAGCTGCATTTCAGTGTTCTGCGGGTCGGTGAACGAGAATTTAGTTTCGTACCAGCACTCCCGATGAATACTGCGCAATCCGTGACCTGCTATATGCACACCTCGAGTCAAGGGCCAATACCCACTCGGGGAAATCAGAGGCAGCGGGTCGTCCAGTGGAATCATCAAGATGTGGCTGACGATCTTGATGGCGAGCTCTCTCCCTTTTCCTCTCAGTATCTCGAGCTCAAGCCAGCCGCTACCTGCTTGCAAAAGCGACCCTGCGCACGAGGATACTGAAGACAGACCAAGGGCAGACTCCCGTTCTCTGTGGAGACAGAAACCTGCCCTATGAAATGGGGTTTTTTTTTTCGCAATCGTATCAATTATTCGATACGTTCCCTAGGAGCTGCATCGGGTAGTTATCCGAGGTAGAGGTGGAATCGAGCGATCCAGTTGACTCGCACTTTTTGGAGAGAGAAGAAGCTGGGCGTACCCAGCCTGAACGAGCGCGTTAGAGCTTGATGAAGGGGAGAGGTGGTGGCAGTGGGGGACATCGCGCCAACTGGAGGTGGCACCGATTCTTCTACAGGGTTCAGGTATGTTGCTCAGATATGATGGCTGGGCAAAAGGATCTAGATCTATACGAAACGGTGACAAGGACATGGGCGTATCTGCAGAACAGGAGACCGGTTTGGAAGAGCTTGTACACCAGAGTATTTCAGCAAATTTATCACAAGGACACCAAGAGTGGGGAAGACGATGATACATGAACGCTACACACTAGATACATGATCAATACAGCGCAAACCCTGCGAATCTAGATTCCAAACTGAGAGTGACTGATTACATACAAGACTCTAGGAAACGGGTCACTAATTCAAGAAGCAGGAAGCCCAGCTGGACAACCTGGCAAGCCGTGTTTCTCCAGCTTGATCAGGGTCCTGAAGCACTAAGCCCCCATCGATTCAAGAGGTTTCAAGAGGACCTTCCTCAGGCCTGGAATCTGGGGAAAATCTTGTCCTGCTTGTCCGTGCTTCGTGAGAGCAGCTTCCAATTTGAAACAGAGACCCCTCAGGACATCTAGTGGCTTTTTCCTTTCACTAAAGGACGCTGTTCTGTGGGGGATGTTGGAGTTGATGAAATTGAAGAAGAGCAAGTCGAGCTCGCTATGTACAAAATCTGACTTGAAGGTAGCAATGAACCCGCTTTGTGGCGTGAATCCGTAAGCAAAATAGAAGATCTGGAGTTTGCCTGTGGCGGCGTCCTCGTAGGTGTGCACAGCATAAGCCAAGCATGTGTCAAGACCTGGAGCTGGAGCCAAGGACAACATGCCCGTGGCTGTCTTCCCTCCTTTCGACTCCGGTTCAACCTTCACAAGGATTTGATTTACCTCCATGAAAAGCTGCCTTTGCTCATTACGTGGATCGTCGATATCTTCGGGTCCTCCGTCCTTTGACGAGCGCGGTTCAACTGATTCGGTTCGCTGCCCCGTGGAGCCGGAAGGTGCAGACCTCGCATTTTTCGAGCTGGCAGTAATCGCGACTAAGCTTGATGATGGAACTTGCGTTGATAACGCCGAAGGGCTAGTGGGTCCGGTCGAAGCTTCACTTTCCGTCTTCGGTGAAGTCCATAGGATACTGGAAAGAGAACGCTTCCACCGGTTGGAATGTCAAAATGCGTCGGCATAGTTCGAGAACAGTTGAGGTAAGCAAAGATTTTGTGGATGCGTTCGACACAAGTCTGTGAGACAAAGCTTGAACGGTATGGATTGTCTGATGAAAGCAAGATACGAGACACATACGCTCGACGACGATTGATATATACAAAGTTTTCGTAGTCTCCCTTAGTGTCGAGTCGCCTCGCAAGGGGGAACCATCAAAGGAAAGACCAGCACTTTACGAGCCATCTAGGCTCACACGCTCAGGATCGCACCAGTAACAGATAGCCTTTACTGACCAGGGAGCAGGCGATCGCTCAGAGTGTCACACAATCTTTCAAGACGGGGAGGGAGGGGGGGTTCCCCCATCTTCTTCAAATACAGCCGCTCAAAGGATGGAAGATAGTTGGATGAGCGAGCGCTGCCTTCCGGTGAGCTAGCTATAGCTGCCTGACGTCTTTATTGCTGGCTTCTGCGCGAATCTATGTCTGCTGTCCTTATAATGACCCTTCGCTCAGCGCCTCGCAAGGGAGAACAATCAAAGGAAGGAAGAGCGCTGCACGAGCGATGTGGGGTGAAGAGCTCAGGATTGAACCAATAGCGCAAAGCCCTTACTGACCAGGAAACAGGCAATCGCTCCAGAGTGTCACAAAAGAAAATGAGGGGGGTTCGGGGGGGGCTTCCCCCATCTTCGTCAAAGACAGCCGCTCAAAGGACGGTAGATAGCTAGACGAGCGAGCCTTGCCTTCCAGAGTTCCAGTGAGCTAGCCAACGCTGCCTGAAGTTTGTGGCTTTCTTTGGCGCGAACCTACCTCTTTTTCTTTACAGCGACCCTTCGCTCGACTCTGCTGACGAAAAGGAGGCATCTGCACAGCAGAAATGCTGAAGGAATTCATGAAGATCCTGGCGCGGAATACAGCTTGGATTGTGGAAGGCGTTCATGATGATTGACTTAGATGGCTTCTTAACAGTTCTATCATGGACCGCGTCCGCATCCATAGGGAGCACTGCGCCCGAGCTATCTGTGAAGTGCGCATCGCCAGCTTTCACGGCGATGCCGACAAACAAAACAGACACAAAGTCGTAGCGCGGCTTGCAGGACGGCCGGAACAGGTGGTTAGCCCTATAGGTCTGCCACCACAGTTGCATGAAGGGAAGGAACCGGCAGAAGAGCTGGGAACTCGAAAGGAATGAACGTAAAACGATGCTGAGCAGTCCATAGAGACGGTCTAGCCAAGTGATCACACCACGACCTGAATCTGCAGAGCTATCGCCATGAATCGCAGTTGATCATGAACCTTTGTACTGCACGGTGTTAAAGGGCACATCCCAAACCCCCCTGTCTTTGATACAGGTAACCTCTCTTGCTGGAAGGTAACCTTAGATGCAGCACCACAACGACTCCACCTCCTTTCTGCTGTGCTATGACAATTGACAAGATTAGCTTTCCCCTTTGTGAAGCTCAAGCCATTAAAGGATACTCCCTTCAAGGTAGGCGTAACACTAGACAAAGGCCATTTTGCGACATTGTATGGTGAATATCTATAAATGACTCAGGAACCCTCGGCTGTAGGTAAAGCCGTCATGAGATCTTCACCTCGTCAATACGCTCACTCACACTTCTGCAAGACGAAAATGCGCACTGAATCACACTCTCGTCTCGTCGTTGTCGGAGCCGCTCTCATAGCTACAGCGATGGCCGTAAATGGACAACCCGCTGTGAACGGACAACCAGTCCAGGCAATGGATACATTCGACACGCCTTCGCCCTTTGAGTCCGGCAAACTCAAAGCGCCACCTGAGACCCGCGATGTGGACACCTCAGCCATGAACCATGGCGGAAATAGCGGAACTTTGAAAGATGAACATGATGAGATGGTAGCGAACAAAAGGTCACTTGTACGACGAAAGGGAGGTTCGCCAATTCGATGCTGGTCTTAGCAATTGACGGGTAGAAAGTGAGTATAGGGGATCCGCGGTTTTGATAGCATCTCTGACTTTGATTCGCCTTGATCCCTTGTCCTAACAATAGAGCCCATTCCATTTCACTTCGATCGACCACACTTTGACGCAAGATAGTGATAGATGTTATGTGTCGCCTTTGATGTACACTTCATTCCGAAGCTGCCTTGAGTCACTGGTGTTTCACCTCTGACGTACATTCATGCCGAGGCTGCTTTGAGTGCAAGTTGTTCTTGGATCCAACTGGCTTTGTTTTCCTCTGCAGTATTGAGAATCTGCTTTAGAGCGACGAGACTTGATCACTTGCTCTGTCTTTACCGCTAGACTCCCGAAGGTATCCCAGGAAATAGATATCGCTTTCAGTACCAACACAGATATAATCCAATTTTGGGTGATGGCAATGCGTAAGATCGTCGCGTACTTTTCGAAATCCGTTGGCTAGCCGTCCACCGCCTCCTCTATCGGGGTTGATTGCTATGAGTCACCGCCTGCCTTGACTACCATTCTCCCTACATTTCCGTATATAGGTTCTTTGCAACAAAGTTGCAGCATTGCTCATTCACGCCGGCTGCAATACATTCAGTCGTCTCCGTCGAGGGGGAAAGTTGCAGGGGAATGAGTTTCTCTACGAAAAAACAAAAAGAGATTGGGAGAGGATTCATCAAAAAAGCTAACCCGATGCGGGGCTCGAACCCGCGACCGTACGATTATAGAACCGAAGAACTAAGAGTCGTACGCTCTACCGACTGAGCTAACCAGGCTGTTGTGACAGCTGTAGCTTGCTTCCGATTATCACCGATAAGACCCGGCATGTCCTTGTGTACGACAGCATGTGAGACAGCTTCAAGCTCACTGGGTGCCAGTCATCTATATTGCGAAGAGGGGTATCAGCGAGTATGAAGGAGGCATCAAAGAGAACGACAAATCCGGCAGGCCCAAAAGGATGTGGCTGAGTGTTTGGACAATCGAGGCCGACGCCGGACTGGGTCAATACTCATCGTCAAATCTGTTCATACAACGCGAACGGCTTCGCGACGTAGGATTCGCAATAAGGAAAGTATTTCTTTTCCTGCCGCAGGTGTTAAAGGAGAAATCAATGAATGGTTATTGTCGCTGGTCCCCGCTGGTGTCGCTATAATGGCAGGTTTGAGGCGAGGGAGGATCTTCTTGGGAAGCTATGTATCGGATGTCAGTCCTGAAGCATATAGTACTAAGGTCGCCCCTGAGGCGTGCTCAGTCCGTGCTCCTCGTTCTTATGCGATCCTTCTCTCGACATGAAATGTCTCTAAAACTTGTATCTCGAGCTGTGTTGCTGACGAGCAGCACATCGCTATGGCATCAGCTCTCATATCTTCTTGACCTCGGCATCCCTATCCACATCGGCCAGCCCCGACCGCCCTGCCGACGCGCCCGGCTGCCGGCCCGAACCCGCCCGAACGGCGTCGGCGCGGTGATTTTCCTGGAATTTCAGCCCAAACGGATGACAGGTAGCGTCGATGGCGATTCGGACGCACAACATGCCATCGGTCGTGCACAAGCGATCTCGATGAAAGGATCAGGCATCGGCAGCGTCTCCCGCAAGCAGACGACGACGAGCCGCCAGATATGAATCCCGACGCGAAGACTAGAGACGCAAGGGTGATCATGCGCGAGTTGACGAAAGAGGAGCCTCGACGGGAGAGGGTGGAGGGTTCGGAACAGCGGGAAACCTGGCGTGGCGTGGTCGTTCTCTGTGGATGTACGATGTTGAGCAGTGAGTAGGCGGATCCCGTCTCGATGAATCGCGCTGACATTTTCCGACTCTTGCGCGATAGTAACCATCATGGGGTACGTCGCCCGAGCGCTTTCTTCCATCTCCGAATCAATGTGTCTGATCCGTCGTCGTCAGATTTGGAATGTCACAAGGAAGCTACCAGACCTACTACGCCTCGAAATACACCTCGTACTCGGAAAGCATCGTCGCACTCGTCGGAGGTCTTTTGGCGTTTGTAGGTACCCGACTTTCAAGGAAATGGCGGAAAGGCTGATGGGCGGAGTAGAGTTGCACGGCGTTCGCAAACCTGACGGGGAGACTGGCGGATAAGATGTGAGTCTCTCTTGGGAGTCAGCATGCGGTGGCTGAAGCTGTTTCGTTTGCATAGCGGCTACAAGGTATGCCCTCGCAGATCCCTCTATATGAGCATGTCGTGCCAACAACGAGTTTAATTCAGCCGGTCATGCAAATGGGACTGGTGATCTGTGTCGTCGCTCTCATTCTTGCCGCATTCTCAACCCAACTATGGCAAACCATCCTCTCACAAGTAAGTTTACCCTTCCAAAGATGGCGCCGTGTGCAGCGCCAACGCGCCTCTTACAGGGCCTCCTCTACGGCACGGGTCAAGCCTTCATCGTCCCTCTCATCCTCTCCCTCCCAACCCAATGGTTCTTCGCCCACCGAGGCCTCGCCACGGGCCTCGTCGGAGGTTTTGCCGGGTGCGGCGGCGCACTCAACGTCATCTTTGCACGAGAGCTCATCGATCGGCTCGGCGGGTCTCGCAAGACGTTGGGCGTGCTTGGTGGGGTGCAGGCGGGGGTGGGGTTGGTGGCGCTTTGTTTAATCAAGGAGCAGCGGAGGGCGCCGATGAAGGTGGATTGGCGCAGGGCAAGGTTGATCGCGAGGGATGTGCCCGAGGTTGCGATGAGGGAGGAGCCGGTAGAGGAGACGGTCGAAAAGGCGGCGATGACGGATGCAGCACCGGTGATGGTGGAAGAGCGTGAAGAGCCGAAGCCGAGTGTCAAGGGAACGGAAGTACCAGGTGGTTTACGCAGGATCTTCCGCACGAGCGTCTTCTGGTCGTTCTGGATCGCCACTTTTATCTCGACCTTGTACGTCCTCCCGCTCGAACCCGTTTGCCCGCTAACCTTTAGCGTAGCGGCTTTCTCCCGCCATTCGCATACATCACCACCTACACCCAAGACACCATCATCCCCACACTCTCCCCCGGCTCCATCACGCGCCTCACCTCGGCGTGGCCTCTCTGCTGCATGGGCTTCGGGATGCTCATCGGCCGTGCATTCGTCGGCATGATCGCCGACAAGATCGGCGCCATCCAAACGTTCATCATCGCCATGGAGATTGCTGGCTTGCTGCAGATGATCGTCTGGCATTTCGCGACCAGTTTTGCCGGGGTCATCGTCTTTTCGCTCATCTACGGCGCCTTTGGCGGATCAGGGCTGAGCCTGATCCCCGTCGTCACCGGACAGCTGTTCGGCGTCGGACCCAACTTTGCGACGCTCGTCGGCCTGGGCATGCTTGCGACCGCTCCGGGACAACTTGTAGGGCCGACCATTTCCGGAGCGATCCTCGACGCCTCGAACCAGCAGTGGATCGGGTTCCAGATCTTTTCCGGGGCAATGATGTGTTTTGGGGGGCTGATTGGAATCTATGCCTGGCACAGTGGGATCGGATTGACGTTTGGCAAGGGCCAGAGAAAGTTGGCAGTGGTGCCCGAGGCGCGGGTGCAGGTATAAACGCACGTTGTAGATTACGGACAATGGTATAATGGGATTGTGTGAATACAGTGAACTAGCTAAGGCGGTTCTGCTTTATGAGTGATGTCTTTCCGTAATCCTTCCGTGCTTGCCACGAGCGAGCGAGACTCATTCCTTTACAGTCGCCAAGAGCAAGCATTGCCGATGATCATTCCCTGGTTACGAGTGTAGGCTAATTCGCTCCTACCTTCCGTACGCCGGCCCCGCTGTCAACCTAGTAAGGCATCTGCAGCGTCTTGCCGCTGTCCGTGACGACCTTGTAACGGACTATCAAACCCAGTCCATCAGCGGTCTCCTACGCGGCATCACCGCAAACACCAACCTATTCTAAACTCGGCATTGTGCTCCGGTCGAATCGAGGTAAAGTATACCGTGGCGCCCTCTACCGAACGGGCGATGAATCAGCGAGCAGACACAGCGGTGCGAGCGCGCGAGACGTACCCTTGTCGCCGCGGATTCGGAATTTCAGGTCGACTTTGCCCTGGGGAAGGTTAACGTTGCCGGAGATCCATGGTTCGCCGAATCCTGCGGGGGAAGAAGCGCAGGGGTAAGCGGTTGATGCATGCGACGGCGCGGGCCTGGGCAGTGCGCCGAACGAAGCGATAACGATCCTTCTCGTTGTGTGTGGAGTAACGTGTGTTCGTACGTGTTCCCTGATTGCATACGGACGCTTTTTGTATGTGACCAACGAGGAAGACAGGCGAGGAGCTGAGGCGAGCCAAGCCGGACCAGACACGTCGAGTGCGGATACCGACACGTTGAGTGCGATATATGGAGGCCAAAACGGCATCCCCGTTGATCGAGTGCTCCGCAGCGTAGCAGCATGCGAACCGGGCAATTGCCTTGACGACCTGTTGCCCCGCCCGACCCGTCGTTTCCCCAGCGTAGCCTCGTACCACTAAAGTCTCTCACGATGTCGCCTGATGGTCGGATGCTAGCTGTCCTGCGACAGACACATGGACCCATTCACCGACCTGCGGTATTCCCATCGCGTTGCGTTGTCTCCTCAGCTGAGGCTTGCGCAGCCTTCGCGCTCGGTCTCGTGGACCCTTGCGTCAGCTCAGGATAACCCTCGCCAGACCTGCCGTTCACTCCAGATCGACGAAAAGAATCCCCGCGTATCACCCGACCATCAACGTTCATCCTGATCTCGCGAGCGGGCGCGGGCACGACGCGCAAGGCCAGAACGACCGCCGACGATAGACTGCTCCACGACACGGCCACACGTAAAAGGGAGCTTGCACTTTGGTGACCTGTTGCAGTCGGCAGACTCATATCCTGCGCATGACCTTCATCACCCCAATGTTTCCGACCATAACATCACCTTGTTCCGGGGCGCTCACCGTCTGCAACTCCAATCCGCTTGGCAGTCTCTCCTGCCACGAAGAGTCCTGCCTGTCCGGAGTCCGTCGGTGTCCTACCGACCACCCTGAAAACCATCCCTCGCTGCGCTTTTACGCTTGGCATCAGGGAAGAATCCCACGTGGGCGGACCGCCGTGATGTTCCTCCTCCGTCCCTCTCCACTCATCAATGTCGCCGTGATCTTCTGCGAAGATCCTGAACAGCCCATGCGGTCGTCCAACAGCGGGGTGCGCTGCTCAGGTGACCCAAATCGCGCTATCAGACCTCCCGGAGCCTCGAACGCCACACCCGAAGCATCACCCCAAGCCGTTCTCCCCGCCCGACGACCCCGTTCAATGGCCCGAATCAACGATCCCCTTGCGCGGTACCGATATTCCCCTTCCTGCAGACGTCCCTCGAGACGTCACGCCAACAAACGGCACAGGTGGCGCTTTGCAAGTTTACGCTTTCGCGACACGAAATGTGGTGCGCCTTGGCTTGATGAGGTGTTCTCGCGACGCCGAGGAGAGGTTGAGCGAGAGGATCAATCGCCCAGGGAGCCCGGTCTTGGCTTAAGCCGAGGAAAGCCGACGCGCGGTGAGACGCTCGTTTGCTTCGGAGCGCTTCGTTCCCTCCCTCCGCCATCTTCCCCTCGACCCGTGCCAAACCACCAACCGATCCACACCTCAAACCCCGAATCCGAGAAACGCAAGAAAAAGAGACTCACCCCACCAATTCTCCGCATACCGTACCCCACCGCCGATCGCGCGCTTCACGTCCTCTGAATTCCGAAGTTGGTACGTGACCTGCCTCAGCACGGAGGAAGAGAGTCGTTCGGCGTTTGTGACGTGGAGGAGGAAGAGAGACCATACGAGGACTGCGAATGCCGCGACGGCGAGGTCTGGAAAAGATGAGCGTTGTAAGAAGAGACGACACAGTTGTTAGCTAGAGAATCCGCGGAAGGTAGAAGGAAAACAAACGCACAGTATCGCCATCGAGTCGGCACATCGGGCAACTCCCTCGCCTCCTTGGGCCGTTCATACCGCATCCTCGGCCTCGCCGGACCATCGAATCGCTCGGCTCCCTCCTCTTTCACCGCATCGAGAATCGTCGACTTTGATCCCGTCGAAGACACAGGCGTAGAGGCAGACGACGACGACGAGGAGGTGGATGACCGAGGGATGTATGACCTCCCGACATCGGATTCGGGGGACGCATGGACGGAGGACGGGCGCGCTTTCGAGGTGTACACTTCCGGCGCTGGTTGGCCCGGGACGGTGGGGAACCGTCGGACGGGAGTGGTCGTGAGTCTCCGGCAGGGCGAGGTGCTGGAGATGGCGCGTGTGAGTGTGCGGAGGCGGAGGAGGGGCATGGTCGGTCGGTTGGTGGGTGGATGAGGGGGATGAGGTGTGTGACGAAGAATGAGGAATGTTCAAGGGGTTGATCGGTGTGCAGGATTTCGACGGTAAAAGGAGCGTAAATTGAGGAAGCAGAAAATGACTCTTTTGGAATAGGAAAGGGATCGGGAGCACCAGCTCTAGCAGGAACGCCAAGGGGACTGGGCAGACCGGCAGAATGACTGACAATGTGTTCCGGTAGCTACTCCAGCTGTTGTTCCGTCACACCACATTCCTGCAGCAGCGGCCTGAACCGACATACTATATGACCATATTACTCTCTTGCTTCGCAGACATTTCGCATGCTCGAGAATCGACTATACATATGCCAGGTTTTCGCACACACAGACTCAAGGCTGTGGCTCTTCCTTCAATTCTTGGAAAGAGCTAGTCTCCTCTTCGCTAGTCTCCTCTTCCTTAGTCTCCTCTTCCTTAGTCTGCTCTTCGCTAGTCTCCTCTTCAAGTGCCAGGAACGATTCAAATGCCACCTTGGCCTTCTCGGGAGACGACTCATAGGCAACCTTGGCTTTCTCAACCTGATTGACGTAGTCTTCCAAGTATGTGAGCTGCCAGAGCCTTCGAAGACCCAGTGACTCCCCATTTGTCGATACCCAATCTCGCACTCGTGCTTCTGCCGTATGAGGTGCCGGTATATGCTCCTCCTCCCCAGATATGAGGCTGGCGTGCAGAAAAGCCTCGTTTTCTACATCATAGGACGCCACGTATTCAGCGAAAACTTGCTCCTTCAGCTCCATCGCCATTTTTGGATCCTGCTCCTCCAGAAGCCCCATTCTGGGCCACCTCATTTGAGTAACTTCCGACATTGCTCTACTCGCTTCTTCAGAGAACGGGCTCGGGAGTGTTTCTCCATGTGTTTTCGAACGGAAATGGGATGACCCGGCGGAGTAGCTTTCGTCTGCGGTGGACTCGATCGTCCTTGCAATCTTGTCAAACAACCACATAAGGAATGATCGGTGCTGTGTCAGCTGAAGGTCACCGCAGAGGATGCGATGAAACTTCAAGGGCGCTACGTCGATACACGGGGCGAAAAGAGCTCATAGGCAAAGCATACAGGGCATGTACCTTATATTCCTACAAGCTGTCACACAGAGCACAGCTGCTTCCTTTCTTTCCGATGGTTTATGTAATCTCCGCCGCACAGCCTGCACGTCTCCTTTCTGCCTGTACCCGGTGAATGCCGAAACGTGCCACAGCAGCCACTAATAGTCATTTGCAGAGCCTTTGCGAAGGATGGGCCAACTTTGCACCGCACAGTTTTCCTTCATGATTCTCGCAGGATACCTATTGTCATGAGACTATCAGTGGCTCTAGTTGCCTTTGTCAATCTCACCGTGCCCTTCCCAACGGAGTCGACGCAGCAAATCCGACTCTTCAGCTATCCTTGCATTCCAGTCTAGCCTTCCACAATCTTGCCTCGTGTAGCACCTTCTGTACATGGCATCATAGACTGAGAGTGAGAAGCGTCAATTTGTGAAGTGCAATCGGCGCTACGTGACCGCTTCGAAGCAGTTTGCGCTTGCTGACAGGGAAGGGATATAATCTATCAGACGAGATCGTACACCTGGTTCATCGTAAAGAGAGCAGAAACGAAAGTGAGTCCTGTTCTCAGATCAGCTATGTAGAGATACCCGACATTCTCGCCTTGTCTCGCAACTCACCTCGTCTCGAGAAGTCTCAATTATCCAAAAATCCGAAAGTGCAAGAGTGCACTTTCTCCGAAAGTCCAAAAGTGCATCTTGTTCATTTGCGCACTTTGTCCACTTGTGCACTTGCCCAGGCTCCCACCGTTCACAAGGGCTCTAGCACAGTTCATGATAGGTATATGTAGATGGCATTTACCCTGTTGTAACAGCCCTCGTGCCTTATGATTCATCCTTCGATTTACCTCTTGATTCTGAAGCTACGTTGAGTGCAAGACTTTCTCAGGACTAACTACCCTTCGTCTTCCACTTCGGTATCAAGTCAGGTTTTGTATTGAGTAGCAAAAGTACAGATACAACGACGGTGCTACCTATTTCTGTGGAGGAGGGAGGGTACAGAAAACGGTGATAAGACTCAAAGTGAATAGTGGCGGCGTGAGTTGTCCCATAGTAGCTGAAAACTGGAGGTGTGACTGACGGTCCCGACAATTGGACGTGCTCTGGGATCAAGACTAATTACAATAGAATGGAAGAGAGAAATGCCTCTATATCAATAGTAATCTGAACAGTGCCTGACATTGGCTGAACGAAAGTTGGATTGATTCAATTTTCAGTCGAAAGAAGTGGAAGTCGAGATGGAAGTCATAGCTGAAGTGGGTGAAGAAGAGTCGATGGTCAAGTCACAGAAAGGGTAGCTGAAAGAGTTCAGACGGAGCCCGAAGTCGAAGTCGAATCTGTCTGCGTGCCATTGGTACCATTCGAAGTACCGCCCGCCGTAGCTCCGTTTCCGGATTGTCCAGAATGCGTGCCATTTTGAGTCTGGTCATCGAATCGTTCTTGAGAGGCCAAAGGATCAGCAGATTGTTGAGCAGGGCGATACGTTCTAGTAGGTCCTCGTCGCCTTCGGCTCGAGATTCCTCTTCCGGCCATGGAACTGGACCCACGTCGCGAAGACGCGTTACTCGTGGGTTGAATTTCAGAGGTCGTGCCCGCCGGCGGATTCTCAGCTGCAGTTGGACTGCCATCGTTGAGGGGATCACGGAGCTGCGGATTAGAGCCCGGTTTGATACCATTCGTCTGAGCCATGAAGAATCCGACTTGCCGTTCACCTACCACGCTCTTGTGAGGCGAACCCATCCGTATATATGCTCACCAACTTGCATCACGGCTCCTAATCGGAAAAAAAGTCTCAAAGGATGCAACAAAGCTGACATAAGCATGGAGAAAAGAGTGTCCTGTCACGTCAGGTGTCGCGGATATGGGGCTTGTAGAGGCCGTTCCTCCGCAGACGCCTGTCCCATCTACATAATTCCTGGGCGACTAAAACAGCCCGAGTGGTCATCAGTCATTACGCCAAGTCTGACAGCGGTACGCCAAGAATACTCACATTGATTGTCGTGGACCAGTGATGTATTCCGCAATAGCATGTAGCATCGTCGATGTATGAGGGATCTAGCAAATGATATATACTTCTTACTACAAGACAGGATCTTGCAATACCGGAAGTGGAAGACGACGGTAGCTAATCCTGACAAAGTCTTGCACTCAAGGCAGCTTCGAAATCGAAAGGCCATCAAAGGGTGAATCATAAGGCATGAGTGCTATTACAATGGTTAGAGAACCCAGCTATATATGAGTGTTCTAGCTATCTAGAACTCCTTGATGGCAGAAAAAGTCCTAGCTTCGATTACCCACTTCGGTGAAGGGTGTGAAGACGAAGTACGGGAAGCGAAGTATGAGAAATGCAGCTGGGCGCTTCCGCCTTGCTGGCTTCGGAGAAGCCTGAACAGACGAACTATCCGGATGACGTAACCTGCCTCTTCTCAACCAACGTTTGCAAAGTCAGGGAACGCGAAGTACGGGAAGTCGAGACAAGGGGACAGAGCACTCGCTGACCCTGCCATGCTCAAGTGATGACAGAGTGATCGCATCGTCATGAATAGAACTTACAACAGGCTCCGACGAGGCTGTATCACTACATAGATCGTCATTAGATCGAACCGAGGACAGCAACAGCCACTCGTCGGAAGCGATTGCTTTAGACGGGTCATCGATGGGTACGCTGGACTCGAAGAGCGAGAATGATAACAAGAGGGGATTAGACTTTCACGGTGATCTATCTATCAGAACGAAGGAGTTTCTTTCGAATCAGTCTCGAGATTGTATCGGTAAGGGCTGTGCAATTGATGTTGGTCAAACTAACCCAGTTTCGTCTAGGCCTAGGCCTGAACATCGTGGAAAGGAAAGCGGCAATTTCGCCAAGCTGAAAGGCTATAAAAAATCCGCTAGGGAGCTATGGTGTCATGTAGATATCCAATGCCGTTTTCGTCCATCTACCGATGCGATCGTCCGCTCAACATCCAGTCAATCACGACCAGGAAGTAATCGAGTTGATTGCGATCAAGGTAGTTGGTGCAGCGGTACCCTCTTCACCAGGTGAAGGCCAAGACTGCAGAGCGCTCCCTACGAAAGAAGCGTTCCTAAGTCCATGTCTAACTCGATTGCGTTCCGGCCATTACAACTTACGAGCCTGCGGATGTTCGCTCGTGATTCCTGCGCGTTGGAGTTGCGCGCTTGTGGCTGTATGGCCTCCTGATTTACATGGCAGGCGGAGGCTGGAGCTGGACGGGATGTTCTCGACTGCTGCATGTCTCGCCGCAAAGGTCAGAACCAGTGAGCGAATTGTTGCGGTCACGGACGTAGTAATCAGACGCCTCTGTATACAATTCGACAAAGGTTTGAGTCTGCCTTGAAGGCCTCCTATTGGATGGTAGCCTTTACCACCTGGAAGAAGATATCTGCGCGAGCTCCGAAAATAAATGAGACGGGGGATTGGACTTTGCATGATTGGCTGCCTAGAGTACAACTTTTATCACGAGCCCCAGAACAAGCGCGGGACCCCTCTTGACGCGATCCGTCCTGGGCTCAGGTTGTCGCCACAGATAGGTGTGCTTCGGAGTGATCCTTGCGCGAACAGGTAAGAGTGGTCCTACGATGTCGCCACATGGATGAAGAAGAGTATCTGACAGGGTATGCAGTATCGTATCGGTACCCACATTCCCTTGCGGGGTGTCTCATTCATGCCTTATTTTGGCCCAACGTTCATCATATTGCACTGCTGTACGCTCCACAGCCTTTGTACAAACGGATGGCACGAGCACCCACCTTGTGTCATCCGTACTATTGGCATAGGGGACCGTCGTCATCACGACTTGAGCGGACCGACATGTCATTCATGTCAGGTCCAGCCCTGCAAAGGGTCATGGAATCGACGCGCTCGCTCATCCAAGTCTTCCGATCGGACACACCGTCATCGGGACCGCCTGTCCGCATGCTGCGTCGTTGCAGTTATCCGGGTTCATGGGGATGGATACCGCGCTGGTCATAGGAAAACACGATGCGTTTAGGACTTTGAATGTACAGTCATTGCATGGATGTCTTGGGAAGTGGAGGTACGTGTTGGCTGGTGAGACGACGTGAGCGAGCGTGATAACAAGGGACCCAAATCGCGCCCAAAGATCATTCGGAAAATGTCTCTTTTTCGCTCAAAATACCCGCTCACCGCGCGCGGTCTCTTCCGGTCGATCGGGCTGAATGTCTCAGATCTCCGCCGACAGTCAACTTGACGGATTACAAGGACAAACGGACAGCGAAGGACAACTCAAAGGCAAAGCGATAAGAAGATATCACGTCGTTGTTTTAACCGTCGCTCCCTCGAAGCGTCTCGAAAATCAAATGCTAACCCTGTTAGTATGTGGGCTGACGAGTACTCGCCCTTTCACGCTGATTATTCTTCGGGTCGCTTCACCTCTTATTTGCCTTTGCTTGACGTTGCACTGGTACCACAATACATCACGTAAGCATCGATCACTCTACTGACCGAGTTCCGCCGACGTTGGGCAATCCCACACTACGAGGGTCGACCGACTAGGATGCTAAGAACAAACGAGTACTATAAAGGCTCGAAGGTTAATTAACTCGCCAGGACCCACTTTACTTAGGATCATCTTATTCCGTGGGGTAATCTGCTTCGTGCACCCTGATCTGAGCGTGTCATCGAGAGTCACAATGACGTAGATTGTGAAAGAGCCTTGAACGACGTCAAAATCCCTCTGCGTCACTCCTTAAGCACCGCATCCGAAGAGCGAGCTGAGCCAATCACGACAGAGACTACGACGCAAGCCAGATGGAAAGCTTAAAGTTCTACCTTTCATCGAATCCCCTGATTTTGTCACGTCATCTAGTACGAGGGTTTTCCCCGTAGGAGCTCCCTGTTAGTTTCCTTTGCGATACCCCTTGTCCGGATAGATGTACTTCAAAGGAGTCTTTTTTTTTCGCTATCGATGGCAAGCAAAAGCTGTAATCGCATTTATACATAAAGTGATATATGAGCAGCTAGCCTCAGGTTGGCCTCGACCTGCCACAGCCTCTGTGAATAGCATTGCCACGCCTTCAAGCCCTTGAACATCCTTTCTCACCGAAGAATGAATATTTCCACACATTCATCGTCTCCGGAATCATCCGCAGTGTCGTCCGTATCCTCCGATCTCCGAGAAACACAGACATCCTCGGTTCCCAGTTTTCAGTCCACTGAACCAGCCGTATCGACTGCTCCGGAGTCAGCTCTTACACTACCGGAAGCTGACCCTGGACAGCCAGACGATATTTGCAAGTTCTGTCAGGTGACCGAGGATAATTTCAAAATCGTAAGTGCGCATCATATGACGATCATATACATCGGCTGCAGGGCTTTATGACCCGTTCTACAGGAAAGGAGTTGTGCTGGAGAAGATGGCTTGATTGCATTCCACGCGAGGTAAGCTTGTTCGCTTCTTTGGTCCCTTCACGACGAAATGATCGTTGACGGACCATACCACTCTTCTGTATGCAAGACCCAGTCCAGCTGGTAAAATCCATCTTCTGATAATTCCTGCTCAGCATATCCGTAAGTCCCGCAGATTTGAAACTAGTCATCTAGTCAGCTCGAAAGTGAGTTCATCCGTATACGGGTTACAGCCTCGATCGTAGACCTGGATTCCAGTGACATCGGACTGGGTAGGTTGCCATATACATTCCAGCCCTCTCCTGTACATTGACAACATTTGAAATTCAACAGTCGAGCGAATGATGCAAATGGCCAAAAGGTTGTTGACAGAGAAAGGATTCAAGATTGAGGACCAGGTGTATGTCTCCGATACGTGACCCGATCTACAAATTGCAGCAAGACTGACTCTTGGACCGTCCTCGTATCTCAGTCAAGCTTTTCACTATCCTCCCTCTCAATGGCACCTTCATTTGCATGTCATCGGCTTGCCATGGGTTGAGAGTCAGAAGTATCACTTTGTAAAATCCAATCCGCGATACGTGACCGCCTTGGACCTGCTGAAATTGCTGGCAGGGAAGAAGTCTAGAGTGTCGGGCGAGCCGTCCGTGCAGTCCTCCTGATCTCTCTTGCTTTCGCTGCGACGTAAGCCCTTGGGCATCTCGATCTCACACTTAGCTCACTGTATATTAGCTCAAGTCAAAGGCTCCTGATTTCTACTGTACTGTTCTGGCAATGTATTAACAAGATGTATTGCGTTTCAAACTTGAGACCCCGTGAACAAATTCTACGTTGTCTGATTTGTATCAAGTCGTATTCTCACGACTGCCCAGCCATGAGCCTGAAAATCTTTCTGGATCTGGCAGATAGAATCACCAGTCGTCAAATGAGGATAAGGAAACGTTCGACGCAGACGTGTCTGGGCGCGAAATAGGCGATAAAGTCCAAGGTTGACTGCATGAAGCATCAGATATCCCTGTACCAGCGGGCCCGCTGGCGAATTCTAGACTTGATTATAGAATTCCACTTTCAGGCATAGCCTCTGTGACGAAAGAAGGGCTGGATGGATGCCCCCTGTGTTCCTTACTGTCCTGTCGCCGCACGAACAGCAACTTTCCCTCTCGTTTCCACTTCTATAAGGCCCGGCCCATTTCCTCATTCAGCTTGATTCAAAGCCTCAATCCACCTGCTATACTATGTGTCGTCTTTTGGCTGGATCCCGAGAAGCTCATTCTCGGCTCAGACTTTGAGCCGAGTGCCCTCTGTCCGAGTCGCTTGCATATACATCTTTAACCGAGTTGGCTATCGTCAAGGACTATCGAGCTTGTATCGGGAGCACAAATTCCGAGATAGAGCGGGACCCCTTTTCGCGGCAAGATGCGTTTACGGACCATGGCCAATGGCAACCTGTTTTGGCGCGTTTGGCATGAAACGTATGCTAGGGCTGACAATGGCCTTTATAAAGCTAGCTTCGATTGGAGGGGGAGCTGAAGACGAGACGAGAAATTTGTTGCATCATTCCTCCATTGGCTCGTGCTGGTGGCCTGGGTGGAAGGTAGTCTTGCTGAAGATGCCGATGTGGAACAGGTCCAGTAGGGCAAGCAGAAAAATCACATCCGCAGTTACAGGAACGATTCGATATATTAGCCTGGTTTGGAAGATCCGACCGGAGGAAAGGTGAAAAACAAAGTGAAAGGGAAAACGAAACAGGTCATGAAGCGAAGGACCTGCAGGCTTTGTCGAAGCTCTTCAATACTATGCTCGCCTGATATTTCAGACTCTTAAGGCGATCGAGTCGATTCGCGTGTATCGTCGACGGCTATGCAACCGCCACTGTTACTCGGTCACCTCGGCACTTGAAGTTTGCGGAAAGGAAGTGTAGAGTCAAGATGGTCGATCCCCAGTCAAGTCTATCTTGATATCGCCTTTGCAACGGCACGATCGATCCCTATTCTCGATAGTCGGCCGAGAATGACCAGACCGATACTGCAAACGACGCTGCTGCCATGCCCACGCGTATATCCAATATGCGCGGTGCGGCGTTAGGTATGAGGAATAAAATAGACAAAACTGTGAATTTCACCGAAAACGCCCGTAAAATGCTCCCGACGCGCGCGGTCTCTTCCGGTCGATCGGGCTGAATGTCTCAGATCTCCGCCGACGGTCAAGTTGACGGGATTCCAAGGACGAACGGACAGCGAAGAGGCCATTCTAGCGACCACACACACCATGGCCCACGACCGCCCCAACAAGGCCACACACCATCTCCTCTCCGGCGCCACCTCGGGACTCGCGAGCGCCGTCATCCTGCAGCCGCTGGACCTCGTCAAGACGCGGCTGCAGCAGGGTGCCGGCGGCGGCGACGACGGCAAGGGAAAGGGAAAGGGAAGGCTCGGGCGGGTGGTCAAGGGGATCGTCAAGGATGAAGGCGTCGGTGCGTTGTGGAGGGGAACCGTGCCGACGGTCGTTCGGTGAGTTTCTTTTTTTCTGCGTGGTGTGAGAGGTGCAGTCGCTTTGGATGTACCTCGGGGCGCAGGATGGTGTTCAGCGGGCGGCAGCGGGAATCAGCGTCAGGGATGTGAGGATCGGATGCGGGCTGTCGCAGGATGGTAGAGTGTCGAGGCGGCGTCTCCCGGCGACGACAACCTGCCTTGTGTTCTGCGCAAGATTTGCCGTGTCTCTGTGTGAATCCTAGCTCGAGGATACGCAGGCTGTCACGGATGGCAAGGCACAGGTCATGCAAAGGCTTTGCGGATCGGGGTTGTTGGAACATCGGTACCTGAACTCGAGAGCGAGGATCGGGTCTCTGACGAGCGATGGGCGAACGAAAGCTGGAGTCTGGAAGGATGTCAAAAGGACGTCCGAGATGAGTCATGCGGTGCCGCTTGAAACGCCCGTCAGTCGGCGCGGTCGTCACCTCGCGACCCACGCCCCGCACCGCATCGACGACCCGCGTCACCGTCACGGCGATGTCATCCGCTGTTACCCCGACCAGGACCCTTTCCCCATCTCCGTCGTGCCAAGGCAGGGACCCGTGTAGTGAGCCGCCTGCGCCGTGGGGCGTACACTCGAGCAAATGATACTGGCGACGGACGTCCGCTCCGGCGCGGCCACGGCGACTCTTTGACGCTGCCCGGCTCTGGTGGCACAGTTACGGGCGCTCGGGGGACAAGGACGCTTCTGGACGCATAACAGGGTCACGACGTTGCTCGACGCGAGGCGAGGCGCAGGAGAACGTCCGTGGGGCGTGTTGCGGAGCGGTCACGGTGCGCAAGTTTTGCGGGTCGTCGGCGGGCGAAGCTTCAGGCGAGGCGACGGGCGAGATCCGCCGCGGGACGGTCTAGGATTTTCCATGCTGCGGGCTTGGTCTCCCGCACGCAGGTATCGTGAGGATCCAAGGCGAGGACGGACAGACCCAACGCCAAGCGGAAGAAACGAGGTCGTCATGGGACGATACAAGTCGAACGGAGACGTCGCGTCGGGGTCTTTTTTCGTCGCAAGTCCCCAGAGGATGCCGCAGGACGTCTGCGTAGGGTTCGCGCCCTTGCCAACTCCACGGAGCGATGGGCGGATCATGCGAATGCTTGGATGGTCTGGGCGCGATGCGGTAGCCGTCGACCGACAGCGAACGCGCGGACGTCATGGCATAGACGATGGCAATTGCTGTCAAAGAACGTACTGGCATTCACGCGGTCCGCACCCGGCCAGAGACGCACAGGGGACGTTCATCGGGGACAGGTCGAGGCACGGAAAGGCGACCAGCATTCGCCGTGTGCGTGTATCCGCCGTGCGGACCAGGGAGATATTCCAGCAGTCATCCGCGGGGCTGATGACAGCGTGATCCACCAAACGGGCAGACTTGGAAAGGTCTTCGGAGGCCGGACAGAGCAACCCTCGGTACCCGGCCAGAGCATCCCGGACCGCGAGGCATGTATGGCGGTAGGGTAGCGCAGCGGTGCGAGGGCTATGCCCAATCGACGACCTCGTGCTATGCTCACCCGACGAGCTCGTGCAATACCCGCTCGACGAGCTCGTGCGATGCCCACCCGACGAGCTCGTGCGATGCCCACCCGACGAGCTCGTGCGATGCCCACTCGACGAGCTCGTACTTGTTGCGCCCTGGGCCGGTAGTGGTCGGTGACGCTCACTTCCACAAGGCCGCACGCATCCCACTCAAGCCATGGCGAAACGGAGGTGATGAGACTTTTGTAGTCTCCCCTCGCGGACGTGCGGCTGAGAAGCCGTAGGCGGTCGTTCATCGGTCAAGGCCAGTCAAAGGTCCGAGTTCTGTTGCGACACAACGTGTCTGGGCACGCTTGGGTATCATGATGGTGGATGCCTTGTGTCAAGGGATGTCTCGGCCCTCGGCATTGATAGAGCGCTTGGGGAGGAAGTCCGTCATCGTGAAGAGAATGAACCATGATTCGGCTCGGACTCGTTCCTTTGGAAAACTCGCAATACTCAGGGACAAAGCGAATTGCGGCAAGCCTCTTCTCGTCCGGGAAACTCTATGCTTCGGCACGAGTAGCTGACAAACCCAACACCTGCAGAAACGTCCCGGGCGTCGCCGTCTACTTTTACCTCCTCAACGAGATTCGCTATACCCTCAGCACGACCGGATACTTTGCCGCTTCCCCACCATCGCCGACACCGCCACCACCAGCATCTCCCTCGCCACATCCCGTCTCGGAAGCATTCCCGGCGCCGGCACCGGCCAGTACCATTACGACCGACGCACCCATTCCCGCGCTACCGCTGCCATTACGCATCCCACTCCTCCAGAGCGCCGAGGAGAGGCGGCGCAAGACGAGCGCGCTGCCAAAGCTGAATTCGCAGGGAAACCTCGTGGCCGGTGCGGTGGCGCGGACGAGCGTGGGGTTTGTGTTGAATCCGTTTACGGTGCTGAAGAGTCGGTACGAGGTGCGTGATCGTCCCGCTGTTCACAGGCAGACCGCTGACTCTTTCCGTCAGTCGAATTTATACCCAACATATACGTCGCTGCCACGTGCATTCACGGAATTGGTAAGGACAGAGGGTGTGCGCGGGCTGTTTCAGGGCTTCACGGCGACAGCGGCGCGGGATGCGCCCTATGCGGGCGTGTATGTGGTGTTTTATGAGGAGATGAAGGAAGTCTTGGGTGCGTCGGGTGCTCCTTCATGTTGCGGCTATCGCGTGTTGACTGTTTGTGGATAGGTCGACTATCGGCAAAGCTGGCCCCGGATGCACCCACGACGGGGATACATACGCTATCTGGGATATCTGCGGCGACATTGGCGACGTTGGCCACCTCGCCGGCAGATTGCGTCAAGGTGGGTCGCGGGGGACTTTATGTACGCCCAGTGACTCGGGGCTGACGACGACACTCGCAGACGAAAATGCAGCTATTACCCAACGAGAACCCGACGATACGGAGTGCGATACGGACGATATTTCGTGTACGTCTGGCACGCCTTCTGCGTTGACCGTTGGGTCATGATCGCTAATGTTGCATCTCTCCTTCCCGATCGATGCTGATGTCGTGTTTCGTGCCTACTTCGCTTCCAATCGCATTCATTCCCCGCCTGCACCTCATGTCTCTCTATACGGAACTGCAGTCACGCGGCTTCGCTGGCTTTTTCGCGGGCTCGACGTTGCGCATCTCTCGGAAAGCCGCAAGTAGCGCTATCGGCTGGAGCGTGTACGAGGGCTTGCTGTTGGGTTTGCGCGATCGCAAGGTGTTAGGGTAGGGTAGGAGGCTGGCTGACTGTGGGCGTTCACGTCACCATGGAGGAAGAGTTGTATCGCGGGAGGACGGCGTATAGTACAATAGCATGAGGCGGAGTGCCTTTCATAAAAGGGGAACTAGCGAGCGGAATTCCAATAAAAGCAGAATCGTGGGGGAGAGCTACATGTCAGGGCGACGGGAAGTACAGACGCTTGCATGTAAACCTTCGCTCGCACCGAATGATAACGGTTGCACGTAAACCTTCGCTCACACCGACTGATAACGCTCCTTTCGGCATTAGCTCCTTGAATGTGGCTTTTGGCACTCTAGACCAGAGGGCTCAGCTCTCATGGTCCATTGGTTTCCGACTACTACTGGCCCCTCGAGGAGTCATCATGGCCTTCCAGTTTTTCGACCTGAAAGGAACGCCCAAGTTGAGTACCAGCCGATGATATGTACAAATACAAAGGCGATCTTACGGGAAAAGCGATCGTATCGATTCCATCAGTCTTCAGCCAAGAATCTCAACGCCTTTTCTCGCGCCGCGATTTGACAACTCAGCGCAGCAACCCCTCTCCTCCCCTCGCTGCTTCACCGCGTACGTCTCACTTGCTTCCAACAATGGGTCTGCCTCGCTGGACTAGTCCTAGTCCTGATAGGGACACCGTCAGGGCCAATTCAACCTTTGATGGTTCATCGCACGCATCTATGGTCCCCACTTCGGCGACTTCGCGACTGACATCTTCCACCGAAACGGCGTCCCAGGCTTCGACCGCCAGAGACGATACTCGCAATCCTTTCGACAACGAACACTGGCGTGAAATTTCTGCGCGGTTCTCGCCCCGGTCCTCTAATCCCTTAAATCGCCTGCAGAACCTGCGAGTCCGGCGCATTAGCCGGCAGAGAGCAATGAGACCTGGTGGCGAAGACGACATGGCTTTTCACGAAATTGAGATCCCTGGGGCGGCTTATCACTTTGGGTTCTCAGTGTATTGGTCGAGGGCCACTCTGTACCAAGGGGGCATGATGCTAGAGTTCAGGTTGTTCATCATCGAGTCAGGTTCACGCACAAGTGGTCCCATTGACGATGTCGCAAGGGGGAAGAAGATACTCGCGTTAAGAGACGAGTTCTTCCAGATGTATCAGCTCTGGGCGGCCCGAGATACATGGCCGAGATTACTGGAACGATCCCTGGACGTTGCATGGATCCACAGGTGCTTCGACCGCATGCTAGGCTCCCAACCTTCTGACAATGACGAAGAGCTCCTCCAAATAGGGTTCGAGGAAATGAGAAGAGCTCGCAACAGGTGCCTGTGGTGATCGTGTCTCATAGTGAATGTATATCATAGTATCCGCCCGAAATCCCGGGGAGTAATGGAGACTCTGACTACCAATCAATCCGCTGGTTTCAGCGCTCATGCACCGATACTTGGATGATAGCAGCCTAGAATGATGCACAATATTCGCTCTAATATTTCCGGATCTGAGATTTTAGTCTAGCTGCGATCGAGAAGTGCCTCGCTCTCGGCCTCATCGTCTCCATTCATCGCCATTCCTGTCTGTCCTGTCGTCGACGGCGTCGCACCATAGACAAACCCGCCATCCATCGCCCATGTCGATCGAAAAGTTCAAACTCATCGTCTACGTACCCGCGAGTCACGCGGAAGCGGTCAAGGAAGCAGGTACGTCCCAACCATGGTCCGAATGATGGCGTCCTTTGTCTTAACGTACTTGTGTGCAGCGTTCGCCGCCGGCGCTGGAACGATCGGGGAATACTCAAGAGTATCTTTCGTCACTTCAGGGATCAGCTCTTTTACGCCGTCGGTAAATGCGAAACCTGCGATTGGGACGCCGGGACAGGTCGAGGTCGTGGACGAGGTCCGGATCGAGGTGACGGCAGTGGGAAGGGAGGTCGTCAGGCAGGCCGTGAAGGGGATAAGGGATGCGCATCCATACGAAGAGGTCGTGGTGGATGTGTACAAGTTGGAGGATTTTTAAAACTGTAAGTGGATCGTGGGGTGTGGCAATCTGTGGCTGACCGACTTGACCAACAGAACCACACTCGCTCCTCCCTGCTCTCCACATCATTTGCTGCCAACTCCAACGCATGTCAAGATTCGAGCCAACCCCACAACCAGCATCAACCACACCTCGCATCTCCCCTTGGATCCGTTTCGCCTTGTCAACGCTCTTCGCTACCGTTCAAACCCCCCTCAAGCCGGCGATCTCTACCATCGCGCCTCAAGACGTTATATATCTCCAGACATTCCAGATCTGACCCGATAGACGCAGTTGGGCAAGGATACGGCGTGGAGGCGCGCTCGCAGTGGAAAGGAGGCCACTATGAATTTGCGTTTCAATAGTCATGGCAAGCGTCGCCTAAGAAAGCGGATTCATCGAGCGTCGTGCTGACGGAGATCCACCTCGATCAATCGGGTGCATCCACAATGGCTTTCCAAGCCGGGATCCGCTTTCGATCCGTCGCATGATTGCCCTGGAAATGCGCGCATGGAGCAGCGGGCACCGTTGCTCCCCTTATTTTTCTGTGCCACATCTACGCCTCCCCGTTCGCAATCCGCGCAATGCGCCACATCACACTCATTCATCCGCCAACGCGGACCAGCGGTTCGACTTCTCCGGTACACGTCGGGAACCAAGTCCAAGAATCCACGGGCAGGATGCGGGTTGTTGTCGTGCAGGGGCGGGACATGGGAACACCGAGGAGACCACCGTGACAAGACATTTGGGGCGGTGGGATTGTTCACGCCATCGGAACGCCAAGCCAGGTCGGGTCAGATTGAGGCGGTGCAGGAGGTGCGGGTTGTGAATGAAGGGGGTCGCGGGGGAATTGTTGTGAGAGGTGGAAGAGGACTATGAGGGATGCGCACCTGTGATGTTGGTGGACGTACACAAGATGAGGGACTCCTGGAGGCCATGAGTTGATCGTATAGTGCAGCAGCGAATCTAGGACGCCACCCCGACAAGATCAACAGCCGTCATCGCCGAAGAGACAAGAGAGCGACTCGTCGTTTGGATCATCATCGTTGTGGTCTGATCGTCAAGCCACTCAATAGCTCGTCATTTCAGCACATCAGGACCAACTTTGCAACCCAATCGTACTCGTTATATACCACACTAGCATATACTGCACGATCCGGACCGTCGACCGGATTTACCACTGGTTTCGCTAGTCTGGGTCAGTGCCGGATGTCCGAGATGTCTGTCCGAGGGATAGGGCAAGGGCAGAGAGGGTTCGGCAGTGTGCAAAGGAGGGATTGGGACTGTACGAAGGTGGGATCGGGAGTGGGCGATGGAGGAATCAGGACGCGTGACGGCATGCTTCGCGAGGCTGGAAACGACTTTCAATTTTAAACCCTTTATCGATGGCCGCTCGGATGACTATATCCTGGATGCATCACCGAAAGTACCCGGACGCGTATCGTTGCGTCGTATTGCCTTCTGGATTTTGTCATTCCGCTCACTCGTTGGCGACATTTGCCGACGCATCATTCGCCTTCGAGATCGTCCTCATTCCCTGTCCGCCGTTCCGACGATCTCCCAGAACGCCTTATCGGGTAACTCGACGGACGATCCGGTATTGCACACAGAGATGGGTATCGGGAGGGAATGCGGTGGGGTTGAGCGGCGAAGGGGTGAGGAGGGAACTGCCATCGGCTGGGGGACACGTGTGTCCATTCGACTCTACTTGCACAGGCACAAACATGGCCCCTAATCAATAAGCGTCCCCTTACCTGCCCGTGCGGGAATTGTGAGAGCAAGATCGCGGACTGCCTACCTCTCCATCTCTATCATTATACCAGCAGACATTCCGCGTATCAGCGATCCGCGTCAGATCGTATGCCGGCTATGTATCTGACGCGAGCAAGTGGGGTTTATACCGGTCATCCACCTACCACGTCCTCGTTGTCTTAGAATACAAGTCGCCCAAGAGCGACAACCAGGTTTTCTTGGACCAATGTCGCGAATCACATACATCAAGACCATTGCCTCAACATCACTCCGGATCTTTGCATTTGCACAATCAGTAGAGGGGCAATCGTGAGGCACAATGGCAAATATTTCGAAGGTCTCTGTCCATCGACAGAACGCTACGCAGACGCCTATGCTGGAGATCAGGGGTTAACCTGTGCAAGGATTTCATGTCGTCCTTCGTCGCTGATCCAGGATCAGCAGCCGTATAACATACGAGCCGGCAATGTCGTCCGCTGTAACCCTCGACCACGTTGTGCAACGCGATCGCCAAGAATCCGGCCGTACGGAACAACGAGTTGGAGGCATCGCTGTCGGGCTACATCTATAACCCGACTTTCATACCGGTCCTGCATCAATTGGGCTTCACATGGATCGACAAGTTTCTACGTCGAGTGGCTGACGCGCATGACGGATATCGGACCACCTCGGAAACGGCACAAACATGCATTGGACAACGATGGATCAATGCCTATCATCAGAGGCCATCACGGATGACGGTCAAGACTCTGTACATCGACTGGGGTACCGCCCGAGGGACAGTTCGAAGGGCTCAGCTTCACCGGAAGGCTTGTCGGAGAGAATGGCCCATTTCACAATCGTCTCGGCGTTCATCCATGGCACAAGTCACGAGTCATTTCCCTATGCCCCCGCCTATGAGGTACGGCATGGATCAGTCCTCGCCCTAAGCGACGGGGCGCGCGCGTATCCCTCGGCACCGTATCAAGGGTCGAGGAACGCGTGGATTGCATTTAGGCATTTCAAACATCTCAACGCCGTCATCGGCAACTTGGGCGCTCTGTAGTCCAGGGTCGTTGTCATCGAGCTAGGTAGTATGCGACGGCGATTGTTCGTCTTAGCAAATGTGCTCCCCGTCGGGAGCTATATGACATGCTCATCAGGCTCTACTCTTTTCCTCGAAACACGTAAGAATTCTTTGTGTCTGTTGTCATTCCTGATACATCCTTTACATTTGTTTAACCATTACAACGCCCTTACCTCTACAATCCCGTGCATGTGAAACCCAAGTTGGGGTTCGACGCCGCATCAGCGTTCTTGCACAAATTCTCGCTTGGCTTGCCGTTCTGGCCGAAGACGTTGATGTTCTTGGTCTCGAACCCTTGACAAGAGCCTGCATTGGCGCAACTGAGGGCGAGAACCTGGGAGCCTGTGAACGGAGGAAGGTCCTGCTCGTACCAACAAGGGTCGGTGATGCAGGTCCCTGAGCAACAGAATCAATGGCATGAAATCAGAGAACTATGGCAGAAGGAGTCGGGGCGAGATACGCACCATCTCCGGGCTGGTATGAGTTGATGTCGCCTGTCCAGTCCTCAAACTTGAAGTTCTTGAGAATAACCGAGCCGTTGTCGACTCGAGCGGGACCAGGGTTGTTCTGGTCGATGTACGTCTAGGTAGAGAAGGTATCAGTCGTGTGCCCATCGATCACGCGAGTTCGGGAGGCTTACCTGGGTGATAAGCGCTGGGTAGGTGACATTGTAGAGTCGGATGTTCTTCCAAACGACATCCTCCGTGATTCCCTGTCCGCCTACCCACGACTTGAATCTGTGACGGATACCATCAGCATCTAATCGCATGACCGAGCCAAGGCAACGTACCGAGCACCGTAAAGGGCGTCGATCATCGTGATATCCTCAAAATGGATCTTGGTCACGTTGTTGAACTGGGCCTGGTTCTTGCCTGCACGGTCAACGTGAATAGATTAGACACCATTCCGACATGGATGCACGACCGAGGCGTACCCAGGGATCCGATGGAGAGTCCGTGCGAGCCGGGACCGCCGCAGGTCGCTCGGACGGCCGTGATGTTGTATGATCTGTATAACACAAAGTAAAGGGACACGTCAGCCGCTCCGATGATTGATGAGCGTCAGGGGCAGTTGACGAACGGTGTTGTAATGGCGAAGCAATCTGAGAGGGACCGAGAAGGATGAGCGCGCTGCCTGCGTTGCAGCTAGGTGTCGGAACGTACCGTCACCGTTGTTGATGTAGGAATCCTCGGCCAAGATGTTAGTGCCGGAGAACCCAAGACCGTCGGCTACCCAAGCTATCAGCACACATTCAGAACGCGTCAACCGGTCAACTAACTGTTGAACGGGTAACCACCCGTCGTATAAGTCTCGACCACGGTATCCTTGATATACAAATTATTCGCCTTGATCCGCGCATTCCATCCGATCGGCTGACGCGACTTGAGGCTGTAGATCTCGGAATTTTCAATCTCGAACGTGATCAGGTGCGGGCGATTGGCAAGGCCGCTCTTCCCGGGCGGGTTGGCGTCCCACCATGCTTGGCCGTATGCTGGGGGAAATCCGCAACGCGTCAGATGGGGGATCTTGAATGGGGGAAGGGGTCGGACATACATTCGATCCATCCCGTAGAGACATCCTTGGTGCCGTACCACTTGAGGTTCTTCCCGGTGAATTTGAACCAATGGCCCGAATAGTCGGTCGAGTTGGCGACGATGGATTGTACGTAGGGGATGTCTTGCGGCAGGTGGACGCTCCCGAGGAATTCGACGTGGACGTCGTTGAGTTTGAGGGCGTTGACGGGGGTGAATGCGTTGCTGCGAAGGATGTTAGCAACGACTATGAGATGAGCCGAGAGGAACATACTAGTTGGCGCCGTATTCGAACGCTACCGTTCCACCATTGTTGCAGTCCTTGAATGCCTGGTTGATGTTGGGTGAATCATCTTGCGTGCCTCCGAGGGCCTTGATGACGCATCGTTTTCGATCGGGAATGGCAGGCGGCTGTTGCTGGTTGTGCTTGTTCTTCTGCTCTTCGGCGTGAGCGCACTTGCCCGGTTCGGCGTTCTTGCAGTTGGACGGGCTGTTTGGGACGGCTTAGCGATGTGGCTCGAAGACAATGGTAATAGGTGGGAACGTACGTCTTGTCATTGTCCCGCTCCACCATGGGCATGGCGAGGGATGGCGAGAGCGCCATGAGGGCGACAAAGAGCTTGAAGATGGCGGATTTGGCAGGCATGGCGGTGGCTGGTCGATGAATGGGATGAGGATGGGCCGACAGGATTCGAGGTTGTCGAGTTGCCTATATAGCTGGCCAACGTCCGGCATTCTCGAGGCTTGCGATGCGCAGCGGTCGCCCCGCCCCGCCGTCCTGCGCCCATGGGATCCTGCGCTGCTGACCGGTTACCGAACGTCGCCTTCACCGCAGGAATGAGCGCCCACGCAAGATGCATCGTTCAACCAACTTCTACCGCACTGCGCAGCGATCGGCAAGCTCGGAACCGCGCCGGCCCGGGGTCCCCGCGAATCCAACGCTTGGCAGGCACGACCAAAACAGAAAAACAGATATATCGCTCATTTCCGGCTCATTTCGCCGCGCAGGGGATGCTAGCTGGGGATGCTGGGATTCTATTCCCGGCCCAATGGCGGCTTGTTCGTCAGGGTTCCTGGAACTTTATCCGATTCCGAAGGCGGTGAAGAGCTTGGGAGCTAGCTCAGGGAGATGCGAGGGGGTTGTAGGCTGATGTAGGGAATTGCAGGAACCCCCAGTGCTGTGCGAGACATACTGTTATGTAACACGTCATATATGACATTTCCCACTCTGGTGAGCCTGACAACACTGCGCTGAGCAACACCTCACTGCGGTGAAGAGGACCGGGAGCAGAGCGGAGGAACGGAAGAACAACAGGAATGGCGTGTATCATCTACAGAGTGTCTAACAGTGTTCAACATGGACCCTCAAGTCCAACGCGTCTGGCCCACCGGCGGCCGACCGTCTGCATGTAAGGCTCCTGAGTACGGGGGCGCCAACTAGCGGCCTGGTATGACTAAGCAATGACCGATTATGAGATCAGATAAGTCCGGCTAATCTCGGAATACCCGGAGAAGCCGACAAGTTCAACGATCTTCTACTGTGTCAGAACTGAGACAGTGACAAGTGCTAGAAGGGAGCTACTGAAGGGCTCACAATAACGGGGCTGTAGACAAGGGAGCAGTGTTCGTGAGGTAATGTCACCTACGACTAGCGATAACTGTGAGACGGGTGGCAAAGGCAAAGCAATGCTAAGCCAGTGACGCTTCTAGTTGGGGTGGCAAAGCGTGATTCCATAGACCTTGTCCTAGATACAAGCGAATTCGGCTACCTTTTATAGACGTCAAGATCTGGTGGCAAACTGAGGTTTGCGCGAGGGAGCCCTTGATCTCTCATAGTGAAAACATGTACGTGCAAGAGCTCCAAAGGCTGCAAGTCTTGCACGAGCAAACCGGGCATTAATGGCTATAGAGGCAGAAGTCAGCTAGCTGCAGAGAGCCTATGAGCCCTGGATAGTGGTAGACGCTACACTAGAAGCTGCAATGGCTGCAAGTTCTGCAATAACAGTATAGGCAAAAGCAGACGAGCTGAGAATCTAGAGGGGGATTCTGGCACTTCAGTGCCCGTTTACCCCTGTCAGGCAGAGCTGGCTGCGTAGCATTCCGGGCATGCGTCGGAAGCAGCTGCAGCCTTTGCCGCGGAGCGGGGCCTGGTATTTCCTCCTATAGCTTACAAGTATTGACGTGTATAGACACCTTCAGAGCTGAACGCGTAAACAAGCTTACATCACCTGGCGTTCAGCTGAGCTACCACAGGAAAGCCTACAAGTCAAAAAGATTCCAATTCAAGGAAGATTACAAGTCAGATAGCTAGCTAAGAAGAACCTGTTGTACTCGGTTTGTGTTTTCAGCTACTGTACAATAGTTGAGGGTTTCCAATTCATTTCATTATTCCTATTCGTCTTCTTCTCCTACTCCTCTTCCATCTCGGCGAACATGGTGAGTAAGGCGGCGAGAGGGGCGTGTTGGCACTGCGCAACAGCTTCTACGCTGTTAATCCGTCAAGAAAAACAACGGATTCAAACGGCATCGTCCTCAGCGAGAAAAGAAATTCCGGTATGAAGTTCTTAATGCGGCGGAGAGGGCAGGATACCTGCTAAAGCCCGATTTGACGGATGCCCAGGGATAGGTCAAGGTCGAGTACCTTCCTCATGATGGCACTCTACTTCGCCTACTGAGAGGACTGTTCTCCCACAACCAGGTCAACATTTTACGGATCGCCCTCAGATTGACAGCCGATCCGATATCAAATTTATATCATTGTGGTTTCTCGATTGTGGATCTTTTAGGACCGGAGATGGAATTCGTGGATATGCTGTGAGCAGAAGACTCGAAAGAAAATATGGAGCATCCCAATCGGCTTGGCGTAAGAGGACAAAGGTGTCGTTGAAAAGTCTCGCTTAGCTGATCTTCAGATACTCAATAGCATTTAATATACGATGCTCCCGAGACGCTCTCTCCATGGAATGAGCGCGACAACCTCGCAGGTCTCACTTCCGCCCTCATCGCATTTGCCAGACAGACCCTCAAAAGGGAGTACGAGGACCCGGCGAGGGCGGAAAGACTGGCGAAGAACGAGCAGGGGACAGGGATGCAGCCCGACGAGGTAGCGATGAAAAAGAGGTATCCATCAGCTGCCTGTGTTGTCGGTATCTTTAATTGAAACTTGGAAGAAATCATACTGACGAGATCGAGGCTCTACAGGCTACAGCGATCTTGAAAGGGATTAACCAGACCCACTGGGATCGTCTACCGTTTGGGTTTCAAAAGGCCATACTCGACCCAACCCTACGTCAGCCTTCCGCGCATAACGTAGCGCACCTGATCACGAGAATGGGAACCATGACACGATGGGATCACAATATGGAGTTCATTGAAATTATCCAGCCGGTCATGGTCGCCTTTCAACAAGAATCTGACGAAGACCCCCTTCAAGGTGATGACAAGGCATGGATAAGCAGTCCGGAAGTAGTGAGTCAGCTAGGCCATACCCATCTGATGAACTTAACATGTCGTGTTGACGAACCCATTTTCAAGCTACTCAATTGGCACTTTACACCAGCCACAGGCAGCTTATTGATACGGTTCCTGTTTGGCTTGCGATGCATGCTCGAGGATGACGATCGCGTTGTGGATGAACTGGGCGAACTGTATCAAGACGTCCTCCGGAAGCAAGAGGAGAAGCTGAACAAGGGTCTGTATCGATCCGTCAGCAGTCTTAGAAGCAAGGCCCATCACTATTCCGTGGCGTACATGGCGCTTGCAATCGTTTCTGTCCTGGCGGCCCTACCCATCGTCCGCTCTGCCTTGGAAGAGAATGAAGGCTGGCGACTCCCGATCATCCTCGAGCAAATATTGCCGAGTTTGACATCAATGAGTTGTGCAAAGCTGCGCTGGCCAACGGGCTGGGCTGAGATGGAGTGCTACGAAGTGGATCAGCACAAAGGGGGCATTGCGCCCAATACTGCAACAGAGCGTAAGCATTATCTCACGGATGACTTGCCAGAATACCATCTTTGGTATGTTGGAACGCGCCAGAGCAATCATAATTACGATTCAATTCTCAAGAGGCGAGTCAGAAATGTGGGTCGTACCCTTCTCCGACTGGTACTCGGAAGCCATGGAGGTCGCTCTCGGGGATTTCGAACTGGACGCCAGTCCCACAGTCGACCCGTCATTTTTCGCCTTCCATGAAGAATCGTTCCGTATCGCTACAAAGCACGTTGTCAAGTGGCTCAACTTCAATCCGGAATGTCGCAGGAAAGAATTGGGTATGGCAAGAGCATTCAAGGTATTCGTCACCGGAGGAGGACATACCAGTACTTAGGGGTTAGGGGTTAGGGGTTAGGG